>CM056050.1:600080628-600320628 GCA_029574335.1 Rana kukunoris | reverse complement strand
CGAAGTATTCATGTCTCGCAGGGCATTATTTTTTTTTTAAAATAAATCTTTAGGTGTCTTTTTACTACAGAGTGATTCTATAATAGAGTGAATGACTGCTGTGATTTTATGATATTCGACTGTCGGAGATAAAATGTGAATATTTATTGTGTGATAATAAAAATGTTTAAAAAAAAAAAAAAACGTACCTTCTCCTTTTTTTTGGGGGGGGGGGGGGGGGGGGTACTTTATGCGCAACTGTCACAAAAACTACAGAAATCTAATTATGTTACATAATAGTAGTTTATATCCGTATAATTATTATATTCTTTATCCGTATAATTATTTGTATTATCTTGCAACAGTATATGTATCTATTTGTTTTTATAATTCGTTTAGATCAGTATAATTACTATTCACTATTTTATATCAGTATAATTACTATTCATTATTATTTTATATCGGTATAATTCTTCATTCGTATTTATCAGTATAATTCTTACATGTATTAGTTTTTCAGTGTAATTACTGTTATATTCTTAGTCTAGACCAGTATAATTTTATATTTATCATTATTTTATCAGTATAATTATTATATGTATTCGTTTATATCCGTATAAATGTTACATATTCGTTTAGGTCCGTATAATTACATTTATTAGGGTTGTACCGATACTGAAATTAGATATTACTTGTACTCGGGCAAATGCTCCGATGCGTCACCCAATACCAGGGCAGTCAGGTTGATCAGTGCAGTGGGAGAGTTGCAAGCACTGATCACCTAGGGCAGTGATGGCGAACCTCGGCACCCCAGATGTTTTGGAACTACATTTCCCATGATGCTTAACTACACTGCAGAGTGCATGAGCATCATGGGAAATGTAGTTCCAAAACATCTGGGTTTCCAAGGTTCAACATCACTGACCTAGGGTGACCACGTGTCCCGGATTGCCCGGGACAGTCCCACATTTTGCAGGTCTGTCCCGGGCACCTTCATTCCAGGACAATACAGTGTCCCGGAATGAAACTGACACAGCCACCCCCCCAGGGCCAATCTGATGCCCCCAAAAAAAGTCTGCCACATAACCGCTTTACCCACTGACAATACTTGTCCTGGCCCTAAATGCCTGGAAGAGCACAATCCCGCCCCTGCTTGTAATTATAGAAATCATAAATCCCACCTCTTGTGTCCAATCACTGTGCTGTGATTCGTTATAGCACAAGCTGATTTTTGGGAAGGGAGGGTGTCCCTGAATGGTAGTTTGGAAATGTGCTCACCCTATGATCACCCTGTATAGATTTAAAAGTCTGACAGCCGGTCCTCTCTCTCAAACCCCCCCGCTGCGGCTTTCATCGGTGATCGGTGCTTCTCTCCCACACACAATTACCGCTGACTGTCCCCTATCCTCCAGTCCTCATCCATCCTCCATGCTGCTGTCCCCCTCCGTTCTCTTCTGTGTCCCCCTGTGCATCTGTCCCCCTCTCTCCTCCATGTCCCCCTCTGTGCATCTTTCCCCCTCTGTGCATCTGTCTACCTCTCTTCTCTTCTCCTCCGTGCATCTGTCTACCTCTCTTCTCTTCTCCTCCGTGCATCTGTCTACCTCTCTTCTCTTCTCCTCCGTGCATCTGTCTACCTCTCTTCTCTTCTCCTCCGTGCATCTGTCTACCTCTCTTCTCTTCTCCTCCGTGCATCTGTCTACCTCTCTTCTCTTCTCCTCCGTGCATCTGTCTACCTCTCTTCTCTTCTCCTCCGTGCATCTGTCTACCTCTTCTCCTCCGTGCATCTGTCTACCTCTCTTCTCCTCCGTGCATCTGTCTACCTCTCTTCTCCTCCGTGCATCTGTCTACCTCTCTTCTCCTCCGTGCATCTGTCTACCTCTCTTCTTTTCTCCTCCGTGCATCTGTCTACCTCTCTTCTCTTCTCCTCTGTGCATCGGTCTACCTCTCTTCTCCTCTCCTCTGTGCATCGGTCTACCTCTCTTCTCCTCTCCTCTGTGCATCGGTCTACCTCTCTTCTCTTCTCTTCTCCTCTCCTCTGTGCATCGGTCTACCTCTCTTCTCTTCTCTTCTCCTCTCCTCTGTGCATCGGTCTACCTCTCTTCTCTTCTCCTCTCCTCTGTGCATCGGTCTACCTCTCTTCTCTTCTCTTCTCTTCTCCTCTCCTCCTCTGTGCATCGGTCTACCTTTCTTCTCTTCTCCTCTCCTCTGTGCATCGGTCTACCTTTCTTCTCTTCTCCTCTCCTCTGTGCATCGGTCTACCTCTCTTCTCTTCTCCTCTCCTCTGTGCATCGGTCTACCTCTCTTCTCTTCTCCTCTCCTCTGTGCATCGGTCTACCTCTCTTCTCTTCTCTTCTCCTCTCCTCTGTGCATCGGTCTACCTCTCTTCTCTTCTCTTCTCCTCTCCTCTGTGCATCGGTCTACCTCTCTTCTCTTCTCCTCTCCTCTGTGCATCGGTCTACCTCTCTTCTCTTCTCTTCTCTTCTCGGTCTCTCCTCTCTTCTCCTCTCCTCTGTGCATCGGTCTACCTCTCTTCTCTTCTCTTCTCCTCTCCTCTGTCTATCGGTCTACTTCTCTTCTCCTCTCCTCTGTGCATCGGTCTACCTCTCTTCTCTTCTCCTCTCCTCTGTGCATCGGTCTACCTCTCTTCTCTTCTCTTCTCCTCTCCTCTGTCTATCGGTCTACTTCTCTTCTCCTCTCCTCTGTGCATCGGTCTACCTCTCTTCTCTTCTCTTCTCTTCTCCTCTCCTCCTCTGTGCATCGGTCTACCTTTCTTCTCTTCTCCTCTCCTCTGTGCATCGGTCTACCTCTCTTCTCTTCTCCTCTCCTCTGTGCATCGGTCTACCTCTCTTCTCTTCTCCTCTCCTCTGTGCATCGGTCTACCTCTCTTCTCTTCTCTTCTCCTCTCCTCTGTCTATCGGTCTACTTCTCTTCTCCTCTCCTCTGTGCATCGGTCTACCTCTCTTCTCTTCTCTTCTCCTCTCCTCTGTGCATCGGTCTACCTCTCTTCTCTTCTCCTCTCCCTCTGTCTACGGTCTACTCTCTTCTCCTCTCCTCTGTGCATCGGTCTACCTCTCTTCTCTTCTCCTCTCCACTCCTCTGTGCATCGGTCTACCTCTCTTCTCTTCTCCTCTCCACTCCTCTGTGCATCGGTCTACCTCTCTTCTCTTCTCTTCTCCTCTCCTCTGTGCATCGGTCTACCTCTCTTCTCTTCTCTCTCCTCTCTCTGTGCATCTCCTCTCTTCTCTTCTCTTCTCCTCTCCTCTGTGCATCGGTCTACCTCTCTTCTCTTCTCCTCTCCTCTGTGCATCGGTCTACCTCTGTGCTGCCGTCCCCCTCAATGGATAACAGAGGTAGGAGCCAGTAAACCCGGCTCCTTTGTTTTCTGAATGGACAGTCGGTGATCACTGACTCTGTCCAATCACCTAACTGAAACATCGTAACCTCCTGTGATTATGATGTCTCAGTTTATGAATGGAGAGGAGCCGCTGTCTTCTCTCCTTTCATTTTCAGTGCTGCGGAGGCTGCTGAGAAAGGGACTGGGGAATCTGTGTCCCTTTCCCTGTCTTAAAGGGAAGATTTCAGAGGTCTGATAAGACCCCTGATATCTCACTATAGCCCCCCAACAGGGCTGATGAGAAAAAAAATTGCAATCATTTTTTTTTTTTTGTAAAAAAAAAAAAGGGGGGAATTGTAAAAAAATAAATAAAAATTGTACAAAATAAAAAAAACGAATTGTAAAAAAAAAAAATACTGACACGTGTGCCGCTGAGATTAAATAAAAGTTTTGGTACTTGGTCTTAAAGTGGTATCGGGACAACCCTAATATTTATCATAATTTTTTTTTATCGGTACAATTATTATATTATTTATCATTATTTTTAGGGTTGTCCTGATTACTGATACTAGTATCGGTATCGGGACCTGAAGGAAGTAAGCTGTCACGGAGTTCAGGGTGCAGCCGCATCATCATTTGAGATCGGAGCCATTGTTCTGTCGATGAAGTTCCCCCTGGTGGGTGAGCCAATCCCCACCCCCCCCCACCCCTTGTGCTGCGCAGGCCGAACCGCAACGCAGCCGACAAAAACAGCCGAAGATGTACAGCTGTGAGTGAGCTGTACACGCCGTAGGACACCGTCGGTGCTTTTAAAAATCCTGAAGCCCATCGTGGTACACCCTACACTCGACCACAGTATGCCGGCAGCGGACATCTTGCTACACCCAGCACATATAGTTTGGGCTGGGTGCAACAAGATGGCCGCTTTTGCTTTTATGCGGCCGAGTGCAAGGAGTACCAGGATGGGCGTAATGGCATTTTAGTGCCAGCCGTCGGTGTCATCCAGCTATCAGTGCCACCTAATCTGTATTGTGCTTTGAGAAACTGTCACATGACATTAAAAAAAGTATCCGTATCGGCGAGTACTTGGGAGGGTAGGAGGGAGAAGTATCGGTACTCAGAGGCGGCTCTTTAATTAGGCAAATTAGGCGGTCGTCTGAGGCCTCGCATCCACAGGGGGCCTCGCAGCCGCCTAATTTGCCTGTGATCAATACTAATGTTGGCATCATCAGATCTCTCTTGCTCCTCTCTGTTTCTCACCTGCCCCTCTCTTGCATTGGCTGAATATGTCTGATGGGTGAGAAGGGTGCCCTGGAAGTGATGCTGATCACCTGTGTGCTAGATCCGTGCATTTTCTGCAGCCATTTTTCTTGCTTGAATTTTTCTTGCTTGAATTATTTTTCCCATTATGGCCGTGAGTGGGGCTTCATGTCTAAGTTTTGCCTAAGGCCTCACAAAGCCAAGAGCAGCCTCTGTCGGTACTTGGTCTTAAAGTGTTATTGGGACAACCCTAATTATTTTATATCAGTATAATTATTTATCACCATTTTTTTTTTTTTTTTTTTTTTTTTTTTTTTATCAGTATAATTATTGTTCTTTCTTATGTGTGCGCACTGCACTAATGAAAAACACCCATCTGTGCTGCCACCTAATATTCAATAAGCATGCAAATGAGGTGAAACAAATGTCAATGTAAAAAAAGCGAGAGGGAGACAAATCCACAGTAGTGCATCAAATGAATCTAAAAAACTCCTGAATACTAACATTTTGAAATGATCAACATGAAACGCCCATACATAATGAAAAGTGTCCATATGGCGTATACAAAAAAAATAATCTATATGCTCCAACATATGCAAATCGATATGGTAATAAGTCCGAATTAAGGTGATGAAAAAATTGTGAAACAAAATCTCGAGCGACCAAAATCCATCACCAAAGTGATATGTGCCAATTCCACTCCCATAAAGCTCACCAGATGCTGTTGCCATTCACTCTCTTGTGTGGCAAATATCGCCAGATGCGAGATTCAAAACCGCCTTGTTAATATTCCAAACAAGCCGGGTGACCCAGTGTTGCGATCTCCTCATTACTTCCGTCATACACACGGAGCCACTGTCTCAGCGTTGCAGTGTAGCCACACCCCGGCGCGTTTCGTCACTTTGGACTTAGTCACAGGCAATCCCCTGTGAAGAAGTCCGAAGTGACGAAATCTTGATATTTTGAATCTTTTATGATGTAAGTGCGTTACTTTTAATAAACCGAATACCTCAAAGTGTTTTTACACTATTAGAGGCTCTATCCCAATTTCTATCCCCATATGTGGAGAATGTTTTTATTTTTTATTAATCTTGATGGAGATTGGCATGTAAAAGCGGCTCTTCAATAACATCTAAGAAGGCGATATGTGCCAAACATGAGAGTAAATGGCAACAGCATCTGGAAAGCTTTATATTTATCCCCTTCCTGACCAGCCGCCGCAGTTATACTGCGACATGATGGCTCCCCTGGGCGAGCCGTCGTACCTTTTTACGTCAGCTCTTTAAGACACTCTAGCAGGCGTGTGTGTTCCCACAGCGTGTCCCTAGAGCCGAAGTGCATGCCGGCCGGGCACATGCGATCGCTTGTAACAGAACGAGAACTGGGATCTGTGCCTGTAAACACACAAATCCTGGTTCTGTCAGGGGAGAGGAGACGGATTGTGTGTTCCTACTAGGAGCAATGATCTGTCTCCTCTAGTCAGCCACATCCCCCCCCCCCCCAATTAGAACACAGCTAGGTAAGTTAACCCCTTTTTTGCCCCCTACTGTTAACCCCTTCCCTGCCAGTGACATTTATACAGTAACAGTGCCTATTTTTTTTAGCACTGATCACTGTATAAATGTCACTGGTCCCAAAAAATTGTCATGTATCTGATTCGTCCGTCGCAGTCCCAATGAAAATCGCAGATCATCGCCATAACTAGTAAAAAAAATAAAAATAAAATGCCCTTAAAGCAGATCTCCACCCTAAAGTGAAGTTCCGCTGATCGGAACCCTCCCCCCCCCTCCGGTGTCACATTTGACACCTTTCAGGGGTGTGCAGATACCTGTTTAAAGACAGGTATTTGCACCCACTTCCGGCCACACGTCTCGGGCAAAAGACGTTTTTTTTTTTTTTGCCACATCCCCTCCGTCCCCCGTTGTGTGCTGGGAACTCTCGGCTCCCAGCACACAGCGCGACTCGCGCATGCGCTGTAGGGAACCGGGCAGTGAAGCGCTTCACTTCCTGGTTCCCTCACCGTGGATGGAGGGGGGAGCAGCAGAGCGCTCGTCCTCTGCTGCGGACGCCACTGGACTCCAGGACCGGTAAGTGTCCTAATATTAAAAGTCGGCAGCTGCAGTATTTGTAGCTGCTGGCTTTTAATTTTTTTTTTTCATCCACTTTAATCTATCCCCTATTTTGTAGATGCTATAACCTTTGGCTTTAGCTGTTATAGCTGCAAAGGGCGGGGCAAACTCAATATTGAACCCTATGGACTAAGACTGGGATAACATTACGTTTTTATGTGTGTAAAGATAAGCGTCCCAATACTTTTGATAATATCTTTTATCTATACTTTTACCCCTTTTGCATCCAAAAAAAAAAGAATTATTACTTTTGTCTTGAATGACGTGCTCAGCCTTAGGGCTCTTTCACACGTCCGTTCCGTTTGTCCGTTTTTTGGACGTCCGTTAATGGACCTCAATGCATCCCTATGGGAGCGGATCCGTTAGCGGATGATACATCCGCTAACGTCCGCCAGATCCGCATCCGTTTTTTCGGACGGAAGAATGTCCTATTTTTCTTCCATCCGGCCGAACGGATCGGATGCAAACGGACATACGGTCCGTTTCCATCCGATTCCCCATAGGGGATAGCGGAGGAGAGACAGGGCGGTCCCTGCACAGTGTGCGGGGACCGCCCTGTCCGCCCGACAGCTCAGCGGAGACCCCCCCCGCTGAGCTGACGGACACACGGAGCGGACCGGAAAATGGAACGGACGTGTGAAAGAGCACTAAGAGAAAGTAGTAGCAGAAGTATAAAGAGGCACTGGACAATTTCACTGAAAAAAAAAAAAGTCTATTTTTTTTTTATTATTACATTTTGGTATAAATGTATACATTTTTAATTCTGGCAAGAAAATGTGTTTAACAAAATAGGAGAATGTGATTTTTTTTAATTTTTCAAATACTAAAAGCAACAGTGTGGAATTCTAATGAGCGTTCTTTGACTCTCAGAAAATGAAATGTACTATGAAGATTGCCAAGGCTCTTCAATCCTAAACCTTCTTAGCACAGAAGATATTCACATGTCTCATTCCACCACATATCCCAAAAATAGGAGGATTATTCCTCATTTCTGGACAGTTGGTGGAGCCACGAAAAACATTTCTTTAAACCCTATTGGCTAGATGCCCACCCAGAACCACTGGTGTTTATAGAACCATTTACAGTATTTGGAATGAATGCCTCTATAACGGCCGTCTCCAAACTGTGGGGCACTGTGCCTCCCACTGATAGGGGCACTATGCCACCCACTGACACCAACAATGGGGGATGATTCCTCCCACTGATACCAGTGATAGGGGGCACTATTCCTCCAATTGATACCAATTATAGGGGCACTATTTCTCCCACTGATACCAATGATGGGTCACCATTCCTCCCACTGATACCAGTGATAGGGGGCACTATTCCTCCAATTGATACCAATTATAGGGGCACTATTTCTCCCATTGATACCAGTGATAGGGGGCACTTTTCCTTCCACCGATACCAGTGATAGGGGGGCACTATTCCCTCCACCAATGATGGGTCACTATTCCTCCCACTGATACAGTGATAGGGGGCACTATTCCTCCCACTGATACAGTGATAGGGGGCACTATTCCTCCCACTGATACAGTGATAGGGGGCACTATTCCTCCCACTGATACAGTGATAGGGGGCACTATTCCTCCCACTGAAACCAGTGATAGGGGGCACTATTCCTCCCACTGAAACCAGTGATAGGGGGCACTATTCCTCCCAGTGATACCAGTGATAGGGGGCACTATTCCTCCCACTAATACCAATGATAGGGGCACTATTCCACCCACTGACACAAAACGAGGCACTGTTCCTTCCCCTGACAACAATGATGGGGTACTATTACATCCTCTGAGATCTCATCCTATTTTTAGAATTTGTGATGGAGTAAGACATGTGAAGAGCTACACTTGCTTCAAAATATGCCATTGGACACTTTTTTTTTTGAAAGCTCTGAACTCTGAATTCCAATCAAAGCTCCCGTCACAAAATAAAATGTTTAGCTTACAGTCCTGTTTACGCGTTGTGTTTGCTTTGCTTCAAAAATATAACCCAATGTCCCTTTCTTGATGCTTCAAAGTGCCTCCACTGAAGTCAATGAGAACGCACGCCTACAGCACCTTTCGCACGGTTTCATTCAGCTTTTTTTTTTGGAGGTATTGCAGGTATGAGATATCCCAGGATGCACTGGGAAACCAACAGGCAAACTGGAAAGATGGCACCAGCAGTTCTTTCTTGTTCATGTGTATATACCAGTGATGGCGAACCTTGGCACTCCAGGTGTTTTGGAACTACATTTCCCATAATGCTCAACTACACTGCAGAGTGCATGAGCATCATGGGAAATGTAGTTCCAAAACATCTGGGGTGCCAAGGTTAGCCATCACTGGTATATACTCTGGAAGTTTCTGGTGCAGATATCATATCTGGTGTGTGGCGTGGAGCAACAAGAAGGTAAGTGGGGTCCTGACTGGAGCAGAGCAACCAGCTGTGATGGAGTTAAAATAAAATTATTATTTTGTGTTATGCTACTTTTTACTAAAAACCACTCAAATGTTGCTTTTCTTTACTTATATTGTTTTATTTTCTTTTATTTCTTGATCTCTCTCTATAAAAATATACATATGTATGTGTTGGTGTATTAGAATACTGTTACTTTCCTTAAAATACATTATAGAGTTTAAAAACCTTCAGGAAGTGATAAATGAAGACAGATGGTACTCACTCCAAAGCCCCCTCCATCGAACGAAGAAAGATGGACTCCGTGTCAAGAATGAACGTCACAGGAAGAGACCCTTAATATGGACTAAGCCAGTGTTTCTCAACTTCAGTCCTCAAGCCCCCCCCCCCCAACAGGTCATGTTTTCAGGATTTCCCTCAGATGAAAAGGCTGTGGGATTACTAAGGCAGTGAAACTGATCAAATCACCTGTGCAAAATAATGGAAATCCTGAAAACCTGACCTGTTGGGGGTCCTTGAGGACTGGAGTTGAGAAATACTGGACTAAGCCAATCAAATGTGCTCATATGAATGATGTCATTTTGTCTATAAAGCTGCAGTAGCAATAAAGGCTCCTCCTCTTTACACTTGGACACAGAAGAAAACAGACCGTTTTTTTTCCTTGCTTTCACCATTTGGACCAGCCGCAGAATAGTTATACTCTAGAGTTGTGCTAGGGGCCTCTCTATTTCACGTGGTGTGCAACATAGGAACTCTGTAGCAGAAGGTGAGTGGGGACTACAGAGCGAAGCCTGAGCGACAGATAATCAGCAAAGTTGTGTGTGTGTGTGTGTGGGGGGGGGGGGGGTAACTACTAAGTGGGGCATCAATAGAGCTTGAGGTACTATGGAGCAGGGGATCGAATGTGATGAAGGGGGGCCTTTGATGTGATTGGGGATTCTGATGGAAAGGGAGGCTTCTTATGTGATGGGGGCACTCTGACATGAACTGATCCCCTCTGATGTAAAGAGGGACTTCTGATGAGAAGTTGTTTCATCAAGGCAGTTGTGTGCATCATGAAGACAACTGTGGCAGCGTTGCAACCTCCGCTATAATCCAGAAATGGCTCAAAAACCCCAATGCCGGAGTTCTAAGGCTTCTGGAACTTTACCAACTACATAGTCCATGAAAAAATTCTGTTACATCACTATAAAATCAGCAAAGTGGTTATTCTTTATTGAAGGACAGTGAAATACAGCCAAAAAGAAACACCAACACGTTTCACACACTTGGGCCTTAATCATGACTGTGTGCATCATCCCAGGTTCTTGCTTCCAAATTGATGTTAAGTAACATTTTTTTTTTACACACTTGTGGTACCTTGAGATTTTGTAAACTTTCAAAAGAGTGCCTGAAGTGGAAAATAAAGGGTAAGAAACATTGGGGGCTACTTACTAAGACTGGAGAGTGCAAAATCTGATCCTCTACATAGGATCCAATCAGCTTTCAGGTTGTATTGCCAAAGTTTAACGGGACAAGCTGAAGTTAGAAGATGATTGGCTATCATGCACAGCTGCATCAGATTCTGACCGCCCCAGTCATAGAAAATCATCCCTAATGTGTTAAAGTGCGAAATCCTGCATGAAGAAATGCAACATTTTTAGTCTACAACAGGCATGGAGCACTCAGTATTGCACTTTAATAAATCATTATATGGTCAGAGTATTGTGGTGTACAAGTCCTCACTGTGGATGACTTTGCTCTAATAATAAAAAGGTGCCCTGAATATATCCGAAACATCACATCTCTATGATATGCTCTATGCTATAATAAAATATACTTCAAAATACTTCAACATATTCTATACTCTCAAAAATGCAGTTCATTAGTTACTACTACACCACCTTCCCATGGAAAGGTTTGGTCCACTATGATGTGCAATGGAGAATTATTGGAAACAAATCCAATACACATAAGGGCAGTATAGCAAAAATCCACACTGACATATAAACAAAAAGTGTAGCACCACTCCAAAAAAATGTGCAAAATCTATCGTCTATAAATAATAATAAAGTCCCATAAATTCCATACAAAGGGAATCAATAGAGTACATAGACAACCATCCACTGCCATATAACATTCTTTCTCCTGCCAACGAACTTAGGAAACCAGCCACCAACTTCTTGTGAATTCAATACTAACCAGAACATAAGGCCAGTGGCATCGCTATGGGGGTGCAGGGGATGTGGACCACACCCACATGATACTTGCCAGAGGGGTGAAATCATCAGTGAAGCAGTTGATAGTCGGCTTTCTTCCCCCCTCAGTCCACCAGAGAACAGCAGTAGCAATGTGACAGGGGAAAGGCGAGCTGTCACCCTCCTTCTTCTGTTAGCAGTGCAGAAGAAGAGAGCGAAACTCCCATCTGATTAACCGCCCACCTTGCTGACCAGTCTGTTTCCCTCCCCATTGGCCACAGTGGAGAGCCAATCGGAAAAGACTAGGGGAGCATCATGGGCCATGTAGTCCTGGAAGATTGGCGGCCCCATTGTTGTCCACAGGGAACACTGCTCCCAGCATGCACTCTGCTGGGGGGGAAAGATTAAGTCTGGAAACCAGGAAAAAGCTGAGGGAATGAGTGTTACAGGAAAGAGGACTGTGCTGGGGGAAGTCAGAGAGGGAGCCACACTGTAACCACATTACCAGAGAGAGGGAACCGCGCTGTACCCAGCACCACCAGAGAGAGGGAACCACACTGTACCCAGCACCACCAGAGAGAGGGAACCGCGCTGTACCCAGCACCACCAGAGAGAGGGAACCGCGCTGTACCCAGCACCACCAGAGAGAGGGAACCGCGCTGTACCCAGCACCACCAGAGAGAGGGAACCGCGCTGTACCCAGCACCACCAGAGAGAGGGAACCGCGCTGTACCCAACACCACCAGAGAGAGGGAACCGCGCTGTACCCAGCACCACCAGAGAGAGGGAACCGTGCTGTACTTGCACCACCAGAGAGAGGGAGCCACGCTGCTTAGCACCACCAACGAGAAAAAGACTGGGCCACTGTCAGGGTACAGAGGTGCTACAATACTAACCAGATTTGGCCTGGACAACCCAGAGTGAGCGATTGTCCAGCCAGCAGGATCACTGCTGCTGTTTCGCTGTGTGTGGTAAGAGGGCCTTTCGCCCATTATCCATTACTGCTCCTAGGGATTGAACCATTACGAAGTTCCGAACCTTCTATCCCCTAAGCCTTATTGACCACTGCAACGCCTCCCAACAAGCTCCAACGCTGGAAAATAAAGGGGGGTTACACTATGTTTTACTGCACCAGGTGACACCAACCCTAGTGATGTCACTGCATAAGACTGTCGTTACAACAGCAAACATGTCTGTGACTCATAAGAGTTCCCTCTGGAGTAAGTGCAGCAATCCACGTTCAATGGCACCTTCTGATAAGCTCCAACTAAGGACAGATAAAGCTCACCACAAGTTGACGTGTGACCTCATCACTGAAAAACTCCGCCCCGTACATCGAAGCACCTGAGAAAGCTGATAGCCTTTATATTTGTAGCAGCCAGAATTTCCATAGCAAGGTCTTGGAGGTCTCCCTCTGTCCCCTTCCATCTTTTTGAAGTCTAAATTGTCATGGATAATGGTGAATGAGAGGATGTCGGCTATTTTGAATGATAAAGTCGCTATGTTTAATAAAGTGTGGGATCCATGGATCACCTACCTTACAAATACACACTGAGCTGGGGGTAGAGTGGAGGTTCCTTATAGGGGCAGGGGCGCACCACCCCTTTCTTTCTCCCTTTTTTCTCTTATCTTCCTTTTTCTCTCTTCTTCCTTTCCTTTTCTTTACTTTTCTGTTTTTACTTGGTTTTGATGATTTATTGATTTAAATAGTGTTTTGTCATTGTCTGTTGGCTCCTTGAGACTGGTCAGTGCTTGAGCTAATGGGCCTGGGCTGAGTCTGAGCCTTGCCTAGTTTTGATTGGGCGACGGATCTAGAAGGAGCGCTCAAGACTATAACATGTGACGGAATCAGACTTGTGTTTGCAATCTTTTGTAATTGTATATTTGTCCACTGATAATGATGAACGCTGTTTCCATATTTCTCCTTTTTATTCATTTTACATTTGTACCCTTTAAACTTTAATAAAAATATTGAAAACGAAAACTCCGCCCCAAACTGTTTTGTCCAATCGGACGTTATCAAGGGGTCAGAACCCCTTGATTGGAGAAAATGTGTCAGGGACAGGACAACTTTATAACGTGTGATTAGACGAGATGTGAGGGGGCAAAATTACTAGCGCTAACGCCACGCTGCTGCACAATACCTGGTCAGCAGCATCTTTCTACGTAAGTGTTTTACATTTGTATAGGTTTATGCGTTATTTTAACCCATTTTTTTTTATAAAAACGACTACATTATTGGAAATCACTTTGGGCTCATGGTGAGCTTTATTGGTCCTTAGTTGGAACTTATCAGAAGGTGCCATTGAATGTGGATCTCTACTTTTACTCCAGAGGGAACTCATAAGTGATAGTCTTATAGAGCAAGCATATGGATGTCTCTACTACGTACTTTCTTGATTCAATGTGTATTGAATTTATGGGACTATATTATCATTATTATTGAACTTTTCTAAATTTTGCCAAAAAAAAAAAAAAGTGTTGAGTGCTACTACACATTTTGTTGTTTAAATGGAAAATGATTGTTCTTATTTTGGGAGACTTTTCCTCATTTCCTATTTGATTGGAGTCATACACAACAGAAAGGACAAGGCAAAATTCCCTACTTCCTCCCTGACAAGGGGCCAGATTCAGGTAGAGTTAGGCTGGAGTATCTATGATACTCCAGCCTAACTGTCACTTTAAGCCGGCATTTCTGTTTTCTGTAACCAGAAAACAAGAAACGCCGGGTTGGTGTTCCGATACGATCGGCGCAATTGAATTCCGCCATCGTATCACAAATTGAATTTAAAAATGGCGCCGGGGGCGTTCCCGCTGATTAACGCTGAAAAAAATATGTTAATCAGCGGGAATCGGAAATTCATGATCGTTTTCGGGCGCGACGCAGTGACTTTCCAACGTTTCCGTAAGCGATACGCGACGTAAAGATAAAGCAGCCCCCTAGTGGAGTATCCTATGTTAAGTATAGCCGTCATCGCGTCGGGAAAAAAAAAATTTGCGTTGTTTGTGTAAAACGTTCATGAATGGGGATGTGACGTCATTGACGTTCACTGACAGAATTTGGAGCATGCGCACTGGGATGTATTGACACTCGACGCATGTGCAGTACGTTCGCCGCGGGATCGCGCTTAGTTTAAATAATACACGCCCCGTACCCGCCCAATTTGAATTCCGCCGGCTCATTTGCGATGCGCTGCCGCAACTTTAGGAGCAAGTGCTTCATGAATAACAGCACTTGCTCCTAAAATTTCGGCAGAGTAACGTAAATGAGAAGCGTTACTCCAGAGCAAAGATGCTCCCATCTACCTGAATCTGGCCCAAGGTGTGAGGCAAGGAGGAACGGCACAGTGAAGCCAACATGTCATATTGTAGGACACTTTATTCACCCACCTGCACCTACCACAGCCCTTTCTCCAATGACACAGAACATTCATAAATATCTAAGTAAACATTCACATTTCACCTTCACAGCAGTTTTCTGTGCAGCCTATGATAAAAGCTATTTAAGACAAAAAAAGTAAGTTGGCAGTTGACCTTTGGAAGTTGTCTGGACAGAAAATCAGCTGTAATAAAATATTGATTTCCAGTGTAACTTCTTCGTTTGGAATGTACTCATTTATGAAAAGTCCCTGAAAATGTTTACATAACCTCAGTGCCTCCGGAAAGTATTCACTTTTTACACATTTTGTTATGTTACAGCCTCATTCCAAAAATGGATTAAAATCATTATTTTCCTAAATTTTACAAATATTCCCCCATAATGACAACCTGAAAGAAGTTTGTTTGAAATCCTTGCAAATGTATTAAAATGTAATTAATTCATTCACAGCATTTGCCATAACACTCGAAATTGAGCTCGGGTGAATCCTGTTTCCGCTGATCATCCTTGAGATGTTTCAACAATTTGGAGTCCACCTGTGGTAAATTCAGTTGATTGGACATGATTTGGAAAGACACACACCTGTCTATATAAAGGTCCCACAGTTAACAGTGCATGCCAGAGCACAAACCAAGCCATGAAGGCCAAGGAATTGTCTGTAGGCCTCCAAGACAGGATTATATGGAGGCACAGATCTCGGGAAAATTACAGAAAAATCTCTGCAGCATTAAAGGTTCCAATGAGCACAGTGGTCTCCATCATCCATAAATAGAAGAAGTTTGGAACCATCAGGACTCTTCCCAGAACGGGCTGCCCGGCCAAACTGAGCAATCGGTAGAGAAGCGCCTTAGTCAGGGAGGTGACCGAGAACCTAATGGTCACTCTGACAAAGTTCCAGCGTTTGTCTGTGGAGAGAGGAGAAAAGAACCATCCAGAAGAACAACCATCTCTACAGCACTTCACCAATCAGGCCTGTATAGTAGAATGGCCAGACGGAAGACACTCCTCAGTAAAAGGCACATCACAGCCCACCTGGCGTTTGTAAAAAAAAGGACTCTCCGACCACGAGAAACAAAATTCTTTGGTCTGACAAAAAATGATTTAATTCTTTGGTTTACTGGCAATGTTATGTCTGGAAGAATACCATCCCTACAGTGAAGCATGGTGGTGGCAGCATCATGCTGTGGGGATGTTTTTCAGTGTCAGGAACTGGGAGACTAGTCAGGATCGAGGGAAAGATGAATGCAGCAATGTACAGTGACATCAGTGATGAAAACCTTCTCCAAAGCACTCTGGACCTCTGACTGGGGCAAAGGTTCATCTTCCAACGGGACTACGACCCTAAACACACAGCCAAGAGAACAAAGGAGTGGCTACGGGGCAACTCTGATTGTCCTTGAGTGCCCCAGGCTTGAACCTGATTGAACATCTCTGGAGAGATCTGAAAATGGCTGTGCACCAACGCACCCCATCCAACCTCATGTAGCTTGAGAGGTCCTGCAAAGATTAATTGGAGAAACTGCCCACAAATAGGTGTGCCAAGCTTGTAGCCTCATACTCAGAAAGACTTGAGGCTGTAATTGGTGCCAAAAGGAGCTTCAACAAAGTATTGAGCAAAGGATGTGAATACTTGTGTACACAGGATTATTTTAATTTTTAATAAATGTGCAAAGATTTCAAACAAATTTCTTTCACGTTGTCATTATGGGGTATTGTTTGTAGAATTGTATGAAAAAATAATAAAATTTAATACATGTTGGAATAAGACAAAATGTGGAAAAAAATAAAGCGATGTATATACATTCCGGATGCGCTGTATCCATGAATGTTACAAAAAGTTCTTCCACATATATGAACTTGGACCTTAAGCGCTTTACTGCATTGCAGAGCGTTGCGGTAAGGTGGTCCATGCATTTCAAATGCACTGCCCCATGCACCACAATGAAGATTTGGGCATGGGCACAGGTTGGCTTGGGCTCTGAGGTTGATTTACTAAAACTGGAGAGTGCAAAATCTGGTGCAGCTCTGCTTAAAAACCAACTGCCTTCCAGGTTTTTTTTTGTCAAAGCTTAATTAAACAAGCTGAAGTTGAAAGCGGTCTACAATGCAGAGCTGTACCAGATTTTGCACTCTCCGGTTTTAGTAAATCAACCTCTACGAGTCCATTCACACTAATATGTTGCAAAACACACGTGCTATACTGCAACGTGTGAAACATGGTGGTAAAACAACAAACCTACTGCTCTGGGTGGCTTTCACATTTGGACCACTTTCACACGGGCAGATCGGGTCTGCCTGTCAGTTTGGTGGAACCGATCGGACCCTCCCTTATTCTCTATGGAGAGGCGGATGTAAACAGGCATGTATCCGTTTACATCCGCCGACATCCAATCAGAGCTGCTAAAAACATGAGGATCGTTCCCCATCCGGTTAGCAGACCGGATGGCAGTAAGGTTTAAAACGGACAAATGATCAGTTTACATACAACTGTCCATAGAGGAGAGCGGGCTGTGTCTGTGTCCACTCTGTATAAGCAGAACAGACAGACCAGCCATCCGCCTTCTTAGAGGGGATCGCTGAGCTGGCGGAGTCTGCCCCGTGTAGAAGGGGCCATACATAGGCGTGCCCAGCCTATTGCATTAGGGTGTGCACCCCTAAGCGCAAACACACAGGCGTGTATAAATATGTAGGGAAATGGACAGCGTCGGTAGAGCAGTGGACGATGTCAATAGGGTGGAGGGATGTCAGTAGTTTATTTTTTTAGATTTTTTTTTTTTATTACATTTTAACTATTGCATTATTTTTTATGTTTATATAATCATTTTGATTATTGTTTTTTTATAGGTGCCCCATTGGGGGCTTTGGTGAAATATCAAGGGTCTAACCAGGCCCCTAATGTGCCAATTTTGAGACAAAGAAAGGGACTGGGGGCAGAGATCAACCAGTCTCTTTCTCGCAACCAAGCAGCAGAGGTTATCTGCCCAGCACATGGTGATTAGGGTGTGCCCAGGCACACCTGACACACCCTGTACGCACGCCTATGGGGCCATACTAGTTGTCCACTGCTCTATGCAGATCTGTGGGTGCCCACTACACTCGTCAACCGCCAGTATGTGAAGAAAGAGGTCCAGGACAGCCACAATCCCCATATGCTTTTATTATCAAAAGTGCACTGTATTCATCACATAACTGTGGGGGAAAGCAGAGAGTCCTTAACGCGTTTCGCTCTCAGACATATGCTGCGTACACGCGATCCGACATTCCGACAACAAAACTGTGGATTTTTTTCTGACGGAACGTTGGCTCAAACTTGTCTTGCCTACACACGGTCACACAAAGGTTGTCGAAAAATTCCAAAAACGCGGTGACGTACGACGGCACTATAAAGGGGAATTTCAAATACCAAGTGCGCCACCCTTTGGGCTCCTTCTGCTAATCTGGTGTTAGTAGAAGTTTGGCGAGAGACGATTCCCGCTTTTCAGTCTCGTGCTTTTCAGTCCGTTACAGAGTGACGAATGTGCCATCGCCATTACAAGCGCTAGTTTTACCAGACCGAGCTCTTCCGTCTCTTCCTTGATTCAGAGCATGTGTGGAATTTTGTGCGTCTGAATTGTCTACACACGATCGGAATTTACAAGAACGGATTTTGATATTGGAAAATTTGAGAACCAGCGCTCAAATTTTTGTTGTCGGAAATTCCGAGAGCAAACGTCCGATGGAGCCTACACACGGTCGGAAATTCCGACAACAAGCTCCCATCGAACATTTGTTGTCGTTGGAAATTCCGAGCGTGTGTACGTGGCATAAGTGTGAAACGCGGTAAGTTTCCTCTACTTTCCCCCGTTACGTGATGTACAGTTATTATGTGTACAGTGCACTTTTGATAATAAAAGCTTATGAGGATCTTTGTCTCTACGTGAATTTGGTGCAGTACTTTTGTGCATTATAAAGAAAAAAAAAGTCCAGTTTAAAGGCTCAGCCCATCTTTTTCCCAAAAAATTCAAAATAGCAAGTGCAGCAACACTGATATTATTGATCCAATGTGAATTTACTATTTTCTTGCATTAAAATCACGTGCAATGCACAGGTTCTTGTAGTGTTTACCTCCAGCCCCAGGTTCGTACAGAGGTACGAACCTTCTGTTTTGGGGGCAGTTGAAGTGTGGCTGGACTACAATTGTGGGGACGTCACTGCCATGCTGGATGTAACTTCATGTAACATTCTTCCTCTTCAGACCTGGATGGTATGGCTAACAAAAACACCCTAACACCCTTTTACACCCTAAATATGACTGTAACATCAATATGATCTAAAAAGGTGGACTTAGCCATCGATCAAACAACATCAATGTGAAAATCTCGCAATTAAACTCACGAGCATCGCTGCAACGCACTGAATAGGCCCTTAGTGACCCTTTTAAGTGCACCTGTATGCCATTGTGAGTAATAAACAAGTCTTAGCCTTCTAGGAAATAGTATAGCAGAAGTGATGTCACCAATTCCTAGTGATTTGATAGGCTACATTCTTCATATGATTGGTCCACAGAACAGCTTGTCCTTAGAAATGTTCAGTAAAGTCTTATCTGCCCTGATGTGGTCTCCAACAAGATATGAGTTGGTGGAGCACTGGACCCCAGGATAGGCAGATATGGAGGTGAGTATTCGGCTTTTAGAGGCAGCTCTCTGTCAACGGAGGTGTCCTAGGTCCCTGGAGTGCTTTGAAGGACAATAAAAGAAAGGGAGCACTACAAAACTTGAATAAGTCCAGTAAGATTTTATTTTTCACAAGAGGTCAAAAAGCCAACACGTTTCAGTAGCTTAGAACTACCTCTTCATCAGGGCTTCGTAAATTAAAGATGCTGGACAATAATTGCAATGTGAAACAGTGCTTCAGGTTGCCAAACCGAAAGCCAACCCTAAAACATTTCATTATCTGTTGACTTTCCAACTTTACTCTCATCATTCGAGCCCTGATGAATGGGGAGCTTTGAAACCCCGAAACATGTTGGCTTCTTAGACATCTAGTTGCGAAAAAATAAAATCTTACTGGACTTTTTCAAGGCTTGTGGAGCCCTCATCCTTTCCCTGTACTTCCGATATAGTCTCTAGAAAAGATTTTCTTCCATTGGAGTTTAAATTGTTGATAGATGGGGGTTTTCCGAGCGTCTGCTCTTCTGATATGTGAAATGGAGATAGAGAACAAAATTCAGCTCTGCAGCATCAGGTCAGTTCCACTTGAATGGACTGTAGTCTCTATAGCAAAACTAGTGTATGTGTGAAGGCCCAGCTAATACTGTGGCTTTCCTATGTCCACTGTGATATTAATGTAAAGGGGTTCGTGTTCCACCGACAGCAGCTTGTAGGTGCAGGAATTCAGACCGTCCGTCTTCCAGACCTTGGACACTTCCTTCAAGAGCTTCATCCTGTGTATGAGAGAAGAGATTATATGAGGCGGGGATTGAAGGAATTAATGCAGGCTTTTCTCAACCATTTCGTAACTTTCAGGTATCAGAGATCCCCTGCTAAGATTAGTCTATTGGTGGTCATTGGGAAAATGGCTCTTACATTAGTGGTGGTCAATGGGAAGTTATGCCTCTGGCTCTGCCAAGTGGTGTTGGCCCTGGAACTATGCAGGCACCATCACATGGGAGGTCGGTCTTCCACAGCTAAAGAAATGCCTGGCCACCTCTAGAGAAACCCTAGGTTTCCACAGAAGACTGGTTGAGAATGGCTGCCTTAAAGACAAGCCAGTGTAGATACATGCCCCTGGTGCCCAACCTGCACCCCTTTTGGTATGTGTTGTGTGACCCTTGGACCCCAGCAGTTGATAATGGTTTGTAAAGTTGAAATAGCAGTGATCTCTACTAGCCTTATGTAACAGGGCTCTAGTCTCTCGCTGTCTTCTGAAGCATCCTTTAAACCCACCGTATGGTATCCAAAATTCCTGACTATCATTCCCTCTAGGCAAGTTCTCAAACAGGGTTACGGGAAGATCTAGGTTTCCTCCAAAGTTTGCTAGGGGTTCCTTGAGTTGTGGCTGACCTCCTCTCTGGTGGTGCCTGCGTAGTTCCAGAGCCAACACAGTGACATGACATCAACAATCTTTTTAGCTGTCTATAAGGAGGGTATTCCTCCCACTGACCATCAATGTAAGGGGTATTTTCCCAATAACCCCCTGTGCATTACTTGAGCAGGGGCTTCCTGAGACCTTAAAATTCTTATTAATAGCTCCTCTAGGGGAGGGGGTCTCAAAACCTAAGCAAAGGGGCCAGTTCACTGTCCTTCGGGTTTCAGGGGAGCCAGACTTTGGCCAGTGGGAGTAGAAAATGCCTCGTCATTGGCTTTATTGGGAGAAATAGTGCCCCATTGTTGGTATGAAAGGGAAGAATAGTGCCCCACTGATGGTGTCAGTTGGGTGAATGGTGTCCCAGAATAAAACTAAAACAGTCACCCTGCACAGTGTGCCCAATCAGGGTGCAGTAAGAGCTGGTTGTTAATCAGGGGACCTGGAAGTTGGTTGCGGCAACCTTACCAACCAATAAGTCATCAGGTGTCAATGGGCTTACCCGATGACAGCAGAATAAATTAAAAAAAAAAAAAAACATGGTGGGTTGGGTAGGGTTCCCAGTACCGCCCCCCCCCCAAAAAATAAAATCATACCAGACTCTATCCAAGAATGCAGCTTGGCAGGTAAGGAAAGGGGTGGGGAACAAGGGGACCCCAAAGCACCTTGTTCCCATGTTGCTGGGGACAAGGGCCTCATCCCTACAACCCTGGCTGGTGTCTGTGGAGATCTGCCCCAAAGAACCCACCCCCCCCCCCCATGTTGAGGGTATGTGGACGGGTATGGTTCAGGAGGGGGGGCCTCGCTTCCCCCCCCCTTACCTGACATGCTGGCTGCATGCTCGGATAAGGATCTGGTATGGATTTAGGGGGATACCCCAATGCCGTTTTTTGGGCGTGGAGTTTCCCTTAAAACCCATACCAGACCTGACGAGCAAGGTATGGACTGAGGGGATACCAAAGGCTGTTTTTTTTTTCATCGTCACCATTTTATTTAATTTTTTTTACATTCAGCTGTCAGTGAGGAACCCGTTGACAACTGAATAAAAAAAAAAAAAAAAAAAAGCGCCAGTGACAGCTGATGAGTTATCCATTAAGGATGCAGCGGCCGGCTTCCTGGCCTGCCCCTTTAGCAACCAGGTATTTGTCAAAAAACAGCATGGGGGTCTCCTGACCCCCACCCTGTTTTTTGATTAATACTGCATGCGATACCGCCAGGAAAACCCTGGTGGTAATTATCGCATGTTTTTTACTCTCTGGTCCATTTGTGAATTGGACTTAAGAGCATTTTAAACAATATTTACTGGCACTTTTTTTTTCTGTAAATACTGCATACTTTCTTTTTTATGAATTGGACTTAATTTGCGGCAAACGTTAGTGAATTGAGCCCTTAGTTAAAGCAGGTGAACATTGTATACCACCTGTCTAAACTGGCGATCACTGTTTGCTTTAGTTTTTCAAGAAATCGGCAAAAAAAGAAAAGGGGATCGAAAAGAAGTGCCCCTGTATGGCAGTTTGGATTAGTGTGGTCACCCTACCCTGGGACACCTGGAGCCAGCAGCAGTTAACAGGCAATCTGCAGTCCAGGCCACAGCCGATTCCCCCGCTTACCTCCCCTTCAAGAAAACAATTGGGACCCCCGACCCCCCCAATAGACATACACCCCCATTTTCAGTGAATCTGAGCTTACGAGTACATGAGCAGAGCTGTGAAGATATGGTAGGGGCTCGTATTGCACCCAGTGGCGGCTGGTGCTCAAAATATTTGGGGGGCGCAGACAAACGAAAAAACAAAACAAATTGCAGCCTCACTGTGCCATCAATTGTCGCCACTGTGCCATCAATTGTCGCCACTGTGCCCAGCCAAACGGAGCGACTGTGCCATCAATTGTCGCCACTGTGCCCAGCCAAACGGAGCGACTGTGCCATCAATTGTCGCCACTGTGCCCAGCCAAACGGAGCGACTGTGCCCAGCCAAACGGAGCGACTGTGCCCAGCCAAACGGAGCGACTGTGCCCATCAATTGTCGCTACTGTGCCATGCCAAATGCAGCCACTGTGCCCATCAATTGTCGCCACTGTGCCGTGCCATCAATTGTCGCCACTGTGCCGTGCCATCAATTGTCGCCACTGTGCCGTGCCACCAATTGTCGCCACTGTGCCGTGCCACCAATTGTCGCCACTGTGCCGTGCCACCAATGCCATGCAATCAAATTCAGCCACTGTGCCATTCCATCAAACGCAGCCACTGTGCCATCAATTGTTGCCACTGTGCCCAGCAATTGTCACCACTGTGCCCACCAATTGCCGCCAGTTTGCCCCGTAAAATGCTGCCAGATTGCCCCCTCAAGTACCACCAGATTGCAATGCATGAATCTTTGTATTGTTGACTTTCAGTGGCGGTGCAGGAAAGAGAGGGGGCGGCGCTCCTGCACCCACTTTGGACGCACCGCCACCGATTGCACCCTTGTGTCCAAATTGCCTTCTAAATTCTGCAGCCAACCTAAATCTGCAGGTCCCGTCCCCCCCCCCACCACTCCACTGGCTGGGTCCTGGTGATCTTCTGTCATTGCAGCTCATCTTATTCATATTTGTTCCCGGATATTGTCAGGAAATGCCACATCAGTCCACACATTCCCTGAGAAATGACTCCACCAGACGCCGGAAAGGAGCATCTGATCTCTGGTCACATCTCACAATGATGACCTGACGGCACGTAAAACTGCATCTCCCCGGGACCAAAGAGAGACCAATCAGTGCTCTGTTAATGCTATACGGCGAGATATCCCACCACTGGCTTAAAGAGGCCCTGTCACCAGACCATTTTAACAACAATCTTCTCATAAGATTATATACACATTTAATGTATTTTATATGTTTACTTGTAAAAGCCTCCCTTTGTGTAGACATCTAAAAAGCTCAGAGACTGCTGCTGGGCGCCCCTAGCTTGTATGTGATGTCAGCAGCCCCAGAAGACTCATAAATTATACAAACTAGGGGTGTCCCGATACCACTTTTTTAGGACAGAGTACAAGTACCGATACTTTTTTTCCATGTACTCGCCGATACCAAATACTGATACTTTTTTTAAAATGTGTCCCCCAAATGCAGCCATGTCCCCAAACATATTGCAGCCATGTCCCCAAACATATTGCAGCCATGTCCCCAAACATATTGCAGCCATGTCCCCAAACATATTGCAGCCATGTCCCCAAACATATTGCAGCCATGTCCCCAAACATATTGCAGCCATGTCCCCAAACATATTGCAGCCATGTCTCCAAACATATTGCAGCCATGTCCCAAATGCAGCCATGTCTCCAAACATATTGCAGCCATGTCTCCAAACATATTGCAGCCATGTCTCCAAACATATTGCAGCCATGTCCCCAAACATATTGCAGCCATGTCCCCAAACATATTGCAGCCATGTCCCCAAACATATTGCAGCCATGTCCCCAAACATATTGCAGCCATGTCCCCAAACATATTGCAGCCATGTCCCCAAACATATTGCAGCCATGTCCCCAAACATATTGCAGCCATGTCCCCAAACATATTGCAGCCATGTCTCCAAACATATTGCAGCCATGTCTCCAAACATATTGCAGCCATGTCTCCAAACATATTGCAGCCATGTCCCCAAACATATTGCAGCCATGTCCCCAAACATATTGCAGCCATGTCCCCAAACATATTGCAGCCATGTCCCCAAACATATTGCAGCCATGTCCCCAAACATATTGCAGCCATGTCCCCAAACATATTGCAGCCATGTCCCCAAACATATTGCAGCCATGTCCCCAAACATATTGCAGCCATGTCCCCAAACATATTGCAGCCATGTCCCCAAACATATTGCAGCCATGTCCCCAAACATATTGCAGCCATGTCCCCAAATATATTGCAGCCATGTCTCCAAACATATTGCAGCCATGTCTCCAAACATATTGCAGCCATGTCTCCAAACATATTGCAGCCATGTCTCCAAACATATTGCAGCCATGTCTCCAAACATATTGCAGCCATGTCCCCAAACATATTGCAGCCATGTCTCCAAACATATTGCAGCCATGTCCCCAAACATATTGCAGCCATGTCCCCAAACATATTGCAGCCATGTCTCCAAACATATTGCAGCCATGTCCCCAAACATATTGCAGCCATGTCTCCAAACATATTGCAGCCATGTCTCCAAACATATTGCAGCCATGTCTCCAAACATATTGCAGCCATGTCCCCAAACATATTGCAGCCATGTCCCCAAACATATTGCAGCCATGTCCCAAATGCAGCCATGTCCCCAAACATATTGCAGCCATGTCCCAAATGCAGCCATGTCTCCAAACATATTGCAGCCATGTCCCCAAACATATTGCAGCCATGTCCCCAAACATATTGCAGCCATGTCCCCAAACATATTGCAGCCATGTCCCCAAACATATTGCAGCCATGTCCCCCATATACGCAGCCATGTCCCCCATATACGCAGCCATGTCCCCCATATACGCAGCCATGTCCCCCGTACCTAAATGATGCCGCCGCCGCGTTAATCACCGTGCGGGGAACATTACAGTCAGCTTTCGTTTGAATAAGCTGTTTTCCCTGCCGCGCTGTGTATAGAGACACTCCCCCTTGCTCGGGATTGGACAGATCCGTCCAATGCCGAGCAAGGGGGAGTGTCTCTATACACAGCACGGCAGGGAAAACAGCTTATTCAAACGAAAGCTGACTGTAGAGACACTCCCCCTTGCTCGGGATTGGACAGACCTATTCTATTTAGGCATCGGGGGTATTTGCGGGAGTACAAGTACTCCTGCAAATACTCGGTATCGGTCCCGATACCGATACTGGTATCGGTATCGGGACAACCCTACTACAAACAATACCCCATAATGACAACGTGAAAGAGGTTTGTTTGAAATCTTTGCAAATTAAAATGAGAAAAAATAAATAAAAAATCCCATGTACACAAGTATCACAGCCTTTGCTCAATACTTTGGTGAAACTCCTTTGGCACCAATTACATCCTCAAGTCTTTTTGAGTATGAGGCTACAAGCTTGGCACACCTATTTTTGGGCAGTTTCTCCCATTCTTCTTCTTGGCCTCTCAAGCTCAAACTTGTCATGTGACAATATGTTTGGAATTGCCCACTTGTACGTGGCCTAATGACAACGTAGATGGGTGACCACGGCATGTAGCGATTGGCTGGATAACGAGGTCCGAGTATAAAATGTTACAATGTATCTCCATCTCACCTCCTGTTGTTGACCTCGTTTCCAGAGTCCCTGGTGTGGAAGACCATGGTGTACCGGGCGATCTCCGGGGGTGGCCGGACCACCGTCATCTTATTATAGGTCACCCTGGAAACAAACATGAACGCTGGGTTTAAATATTGACCTAAAAGTACATCTGTGAGCATATCAAACCAGCAGCCATTTACATTGTCACGAAAGGTTAAGACTTTAGAACTGTATATGTGTGAAAAAAAAAAAAAAACACGTCCCCTTGCCTTTTTATACAGGCTCTCCTCACTTAACGACCAGGTTCCGTTGCGAGTAACGCAGTTAACGCGCATTTCGCAATACGAGCACTGTATTTAAAAAAATCCTAACTTGGTTTGCTAGTGTTGTCTCACAATATGAGCAGGATTCAGGCCAAAGCGGTGTGCAGTACCACATTTGGCCTGAGGTGGGGGGGGGGGGGCCGTTCGCAGAAGCGTATTTAGTGAAAATATCGCCTATGGGAAGCAAAAAAACTGCGCCCCTGTCAAAATATTTGAAACCCATCTTTCAGATAACCTTAAAAAACAGCTAACAAAACTAATGATATTTATCATCCATTGTGATACCTTGGGTAGTGACAAATCTTCTTTATGGAGAAATCTGGGGTTTATTAGACCCTTGATCCCTCCAAGGCCAGGTAAATGCAGAACCAATACTGGAAGTGATGAAAGTTTTCACAGAGGAGAGGGAGAAACTGATGTTCTACCGTCTTCTTCGCTGCCAATCAGACCAGATGTAATGGGAGAGCCTGGGAGAACAGGGGAGGGCTGTGGCTGAATGCTGCAGGGACAGCGCTGTCATTGTCCATCAGCAAAGGTGCTAAAATGAAGATCCTGCCTATGCTCGGGAGGAGGGAAGAAGAGATCTCAGACCCTGGTAAGTGCCTTGCTGCCCAGCCACTCAACAGCGCCCCCTTCATATGGCGCCCATGGCACTTGCCATGGCTGCCATACCCTAGATACGCCACTGGCCGTTCGGAAATGCACGGAAAGGCCGTTCCCCATAGAAGTCAACGGAAATGAAAATATTTTGTTCCACATTGACTTCTATGGCATGCAATACCACATGTGGCCACATGTGGCCAGAGGGGGGGCACCGGAGACCCTCAAACACTCGGAAAGGCCCAGAGACGGCTCGGTTGAACTTGGAAAGGCTCGGGAATGGAGTATTTCCGAGAGGCTCCAATCGACTTCGGCGCCCCCCCACCTCAGACCATACGCAGTACTGCACACCGCTGTGGCTTGAATCCTGTTCGTTTTGCGAGACAACACTCGCAAACTATGTCAGTGCTCGTATTGCAAAACGCTCATTAACCGCGTTACTCGCAATCCGAGGTTTCACTGCATATCTATGTCAAAATCCATTAATGTGTTGTTTGGATTTTACTAATAAGTAACTACAGATGTTTTAGAATGACATGGTGCTTGTGTAAAAATCCATTTATATGCTACATACGCAATGTCAATGTTCATTTATCACCAATTTAAACCTATACTAATATTACTGGATGTTTTCAATAGTCTAAGGTTCCTTTCACACTAGCGGACCGTTCGTCCGCTCATTACAAGTCCGTTTACGGACTTGTAATGAACCCCTATAGGAGCGGATCCGTTAGCGGATGATGCATCCGCTAACGTCCGACAGATCCGCATCCGTTTTTGCGGACGGAAGAATGTCCTATTTTTCTTCCGTCCGGCCAAACGGAACGGATGCAAACGGACAGACGGTCCGTTTCCATCTGACTCCCCTTAGGGAAGAGCGGAGGAGAGACATGGCGGTCCCTGCACAGTGTGCGGGGACCGCCCCGTCCGCCGTCAGCTGAGCGGAGACCCCCCGCTGAGCTGACGGACACACGGAGCGGACCGAAAAACGGACCGCTCCGTGTGTAAGGAGCCTTATGCTATTATATGATGGTTTATCTGTGCTATCCTTAAGGCCCTGACGAAGCGGGTTCCCACGAAACGCGCAGGCCACATCCGTTCTACCATCTCTTACTACAAGGACCCACACATCCTGGATGCAAGTAATAGTAGACTGTATTTTGTCTTCAATTGTAATAGATTTTTAACCACTTCAATACCGGGCCATTGTCATATGACGTCCACAAAGTGGCTCTCCCATCCCGGGTGGACGTCATATGACGTCCTGGACTTTGGGGGGGAATATCTGAATGATGCCTGCAGCGAGAGGCATCGAGATATCCATCTCTTCTGCCGGCAATTCTGCACAACATAAGAATGATCATAGCGGCGGTTCCACCGATTGATCGTTCTTATAGGCGGCAGGAGGGGACACCCCCCTGCGCCGCCATCCAGTGCTTCTCCGGGCTCTCCCGTGCCATCAGGGGCCCGGAGAAAGAATCGGCCGGCGCTGGCTGGGAAGCATAGAGATGACTGGTGACCAGATGGTCAGCAGTCATCTCTATGACCGTCGGAGGACCCGGGCGCGATGTGATGACATCACGCCCGGGTCCCCTAAGTAAACAAAGCCGCGATTGCGGCTACTACGCAACAGTATTCATGAGATCGGTGAATTTTTTTCACCGATCTTATGGTTTCCAGCCTGGAGGAGAGATGTGGGGTCTTATTGACCCCCGCATCTCTCCATAAAGAGGACCTGTCGCACACATTCCTATTACAAGGGATGTACATTCCTTGTAATAGGAATAAACGTGATAAAAAAAATAAAAAATATGTAAAAAAATAAAATTAAAAAAAACGCCCCTGTCCCCGGTAGCTCGCGCGCAGAAGCCAACGCACACGCAAGTCCCGCCGACATATGTAAATGCCGTTTAAACCACACATGTGAGGTATCGCCGCGTGCATTAGAGTGCCAGCAACAATTCTAGCACTAGAACTCCTCTGTAAATCTAAACTGGTAACATGTAAAACATTTCAAAGCGACGCCTATGGAGATTTTTAAGTACCGAAGTTTGGCGCCATTCCATCAGTGTGCGTAATTTCAAAGCCTGACATGTTGGGTATCTATTTACTCGGCGTAACATCATCTTTAATATTTTACAAAAAAATTGGGCTAACTTTACTGTTTTGTTATTTTTTTAATTCATGAAACCATTTTTTCCCCAAAAAAGGCGTTTGAAAAATGATTGTGCGAGATAAAATGTTGCAATGACCGTCATTTTATTCCCTAGGGTGTCTGCTAAAAAACATGTATAATGTTTGGGGGTTCTGCGTAATTTTCTAGCAAAAAAATTATGATTTGTACATGTAGGAGAGAAGTGCCAGAATAGGCCCGATATGGAGGTGGGTATAAAAGCCCCGGTATTGAAGGGGTTAAAGAATTTTCTACCCATTGTTGACAAAACCATTTTGATTGATTCAAATTCTTTTGATTGGTACTCACCTCTCTGCCGGCTTCCGGGTCTTCAGGGCGTTCCGTCAGAGATCCGGTAACGTCACGGACACCGGTGGGGCTTTCCGTGTCTTCATATCTGCATGCCGGCGGGACCTTAATATCTGCCACACGCAAGGGCTGTTACACTTCCCTCTATCGCTTCCCTCTATCAACCTGGGAGTTGTGATAGTTCCCTTCATGGAACATCTACTTGCTGACGGACTGATGTTAACCTCTCCTCATCTGGATTCAGCAGTGGTATCTTTGTACACATTTTTATACCAGTATCATACGTAGCTACATGTTTTTATGACTGCTTTTGCTACCGTTTGGTATTACTCGCACCATTTTTACAGTTTATGTAGCTACATCTATTTTATCTCCAGTGCAATATTTATTTTGTTACCTACTAGAAGACTATAAAAGTTTTAATGCTATTCCCATCGAGCGCTGCCTTTGTGTGTTTTGTATCCTGCTATCCATTTTTCCAGTGGTTGGGAGCTGCACTGGGAATCGGCCTGCAAGGAGATCAGCTAAAAGTAGTTGGATCTGTATGTGCGTTATAATTAATCAAAATTAGTCGTTTAATTGATTAAAAAACAAAACGATTAATGGAACACAAACATTTTGATCAGTAACAGCCCTAGAATTTATCCAACACATCGGCTTCTTTGATAAAGATTAAAGATTATATTTTTTACTGGAACTGCACACAAGTGGACTTTGTTCCAGAGAATGCGCTGGATGAAAATGATCGATGTTTTCCATGCAACTAGGATGTTTCATCAGCAGCTAAGAGATTGTAAAAATGGGTTCTCCCTTATTACGTTCAATACATTTTCATTGCTTTCAATGCAAAGATCATCAGTGACACTATAGTGCAATCTGTACTCGGATATGAACTGGGTATCCAAACAGGGAAACGCAAAGTCCAATATATAGATATGGTGTAAGAGTCAACAGGTGAGTACACAAGACCAGAGGCAAGTAAAAGATACACAGGGAGAAAATCATTGCAGTCATTTCCGGTGAACGCTCTAGGTACGAGATGGTCTGCATACAGTCCTAAACTGTATACACCATCAACATTACAGTAATAAAACAAACATGGTTAACCGTCAGTCCGTGGCGTATCTAGGGTATGGAAGCCATGGCAAGTGCCATGGGGAGGGGGGCAGCAAAAAGCTACCCCCCCCCCCCTGCACGACAGGGGTGCAGTTTCAGTGCTTGCCATAGGTGCCATTTTCACTAGATACACCTCTGCCGTCAGTGCCGATCTTGACTTCACTCGGGCTCTAAGCAAAATTACATGTCACATTAAAGTTGAGAAGGGGGGGGGGGGGGGGTGCTGCCGACAGTGACCTTTGTTCTGCTGTCGGAAATGACATCTTACATTAACCACTTGCTTACTGGGCACTTATACCCCCCTCCTGCCCAGGTGATATTTCAGCTTCCGGCACTGCGTCGCTTTAACTGACAATTGCGCGGTCGTGCGACGTGGCTCCCAAACAAAATTTACGTCCTTTTTTCCCCACAAGTAGAGCTTTCTTTTGGTGGTATTTGATCGCCTGTGCGGTTTTTATTTTTTGCACTATAAACAAAAAAGAGCGACAATTTTGAAAAAAAATACAATATTTTTTACTTGTTGCTATAATAAATAGCCCAATTAAAAAAAAAATAAAAAAAACATTTTTTTTTCTCAGTTTAGGGCGATACGTATTCTTCTACATATTTTTGGTAAAAAAAAAAAAAAAAATAATCGCAATAAGCGTCTGGTTTGCGCAAAATATATAGGCCCAGATTCACAGAGCGATTACGCCTGCGCAACTGCTGTTGCGCGTGCGTAAGTCTAAATGTGCGCGTGCGTATAGTTGGACGCGATTCACAAAACAATATACGCCAGAAATCTACGTTTTTTGGTCCGGCGTAATTGAATTAGACCTTCGCTTGCCTTCGCGCAAAACTGCGCTAGACACACCATTGATTTGCTAGTCAAATATGCTAATGAGGGAGTTACGGGGATTCACAAAAAAACGCAGTTGCTGCGCAGGCTACGCGATGTGCGCAACTGCAAAATGTTCTGTCTAAAGTTAGAGGACCTAAAAGCTGGTCTAAATTTTGAAAAAAAGTCTAATTGTCAGATAAAGCAACACTGTTAGTGAGGAGTTCAGCAGTCACACGTGTTGCCCAACAATCTGTATGCCAACATGCCAGGGGCATCGTCGCGCATAGCTATACTACTGACTTTAGATGAACAAAGAAGGATGAGGGCACGGAGGATGGCACTAAGGAGGGCACGGGAGATGGTTTTTTTTTTTTTTTTTTGGCTTATATCAAATTTACAATTTAATCTAATCTAATACAATATTCTTATCTGATACAAGCCCCTCACTCTTCACTTGATATATCACACACGCATAGACATCTTTGGCATGAGAGATTCTGAGGTGTCTCGCATCTTCAGATTCACCCCTCATGCCATCGTGGAATTACCACAACCTTGCAGGAGGACATCAGCAGCCCAACACATGGCACTACCCATGACACCCATGACAGCTACATATACAATCAGAGCCCCATCCCCACAGATTGCGAACAGAACATGTATGGGGACAGCTGGCTGGTTGGTGAGTGACATGGGAGTCAGGCATGACTATCCCCTCCCGTGATGCACACCTCACAAGTGGCACATGCATGACTAACATCCACCTGTCTTTTCCCTTCAAGGTGACTCTGCATATGAACTGGAACCCCATCTCATGACCCCATCTCATGCCAGCTCACATTATGCATCTTTGCACGTTAAACACACACATTAATCATGGCACAATGAGAATGCATGCATGCACACCACTATGGTCCCTAGCACACACACCCCACATCCTCATCAAATTGGATTGGCACCAGTCCACCATGCAAGACTGGTGAGCAGTAACGCCACGTCAAGGCTCCAATTATGTCACTGTACATTCATACACCATTCACACGGACCTGGGAATCACTTCTCCCTGGTCCTGGGGAACCCTTCTCCACCAAAATTGAGGGTGACACCCCTTTTCCAGCAGGAATGTCACCCCCACATTCAAACATCATTCACAACCCAAAATATGCCAAAAAAGTCAAACAAACAAAAATGCATAGAAACAAAAAATGCATAGGAAAAAAAAAATGCTTAGAAAAAACAAAAAAAAGCAGAGAACAAAAATAAAAAAGCTTTCAAAACAAACAAAAGGGGGAAAAAAAAAATTATTGCCCTCTGCCTGAGCCACGCCTGGGGCGCCCCCGGCCACGGCCCCGGACCCTCAGGGGAGACGCATGGGGGAGGGGAAAAGCCGGGGAAGGAGGAGCAGCCCCTGAGATCTGCCCACCTGGCGGCCTGCCCTCCAAGGCCACGGCTATTCTGTCCAGGGCAGCACCAAGTGTTGCCGTGTTGCCCTGGATAGCCTGGGTAAGGGCCCTCACATCCTGCCCAACGCCTGCTGCTGTAGTTTGCAGGTCATTTAGGCAGGTTGTGGAGGCCCGGGAGTGGGAGTCCAGGTTACCCAGGCTATCATTAATGGAGGACAGGCTCTGATCCACCCGCCCCATAGTCTGGCAGAGCTGTCTCAGAAGGCGGGTCTGGGTGGCCAGGTTCCTTCTCAGACAGGCGGGCATGAGATTGGGCGCCCCCCTGGTGCTTGGGGATGACCTCCTGGCTCCAGCTGATGGTTGTGGCCGGGGAGAAGGGGAGGCCCTTGTGAGGGGAGCCATGTTGGGGGAGGAGGGGGGGGGGCTGACCCTTAGGGAGGGCAGGCTTCTTGCAGCCAGAGGGGAAGAGTCCGCAGAAACCAAAGGGCCAGTGCCTTCCATGGACTCCTCCTCCTCATGATTCTGCTCCTCCTCATGATCGTCCTCCGCATGATCCTCCCCCTCCTCTTGTTCCTCCTCTGCGGACTCTGGCCTTGTTGGGGGGGCCTCATTAGGCTGCTGTCCTGGGGTTGGAGCGGTCAGTCCAGATGGCCCTGCACCCTCCTGCACAGCTGTGGATGACACAAAACATTCACAGGTTGGAGGATCCACACACTTGCCACATATTCCCTTTCACCCCCTCCCCCACACATGCTACACACCTGAGAGAAATAAAAACCTTACCTGGCACCGCGGGGACCGGACTTGTGTCAAAGCCTGGCAGGCCCTCCACTTCATGCCGGTGAAAGGTCAGGGCCACCACACGCTCCGTCTCTGAAAATCTAACCCGGCATGGTGGGCCCCCTCCTGTGCCCCTGGCATGGGCATTTATTGCGGCCAGTTTTTTTTTCACCTCATGCCGGAGGTCATTTATTTTCTTTTCTATCCCAGAGCGGGTCCGTGTCTCCCCCTCCCCCGATGAATTCACCTGCTCCGTGATCCTATCCAAGATCTCCCTCCTCCTGGCCGGGGTGGTGGTGGCACTCTGCGGGCCGTGGAGAAAACGCCCATAGTCGGTAATGGCCCGGGCAAGAATTCTTTTTTCCCCCACAGTAAAATTGAGCTTTCTTTTTCTCTCAGTCATACTTCCAAACAAACTCACTAGCAGTCACCAAAAATCTGTCACAAATACAAGCACAACCAATCAGACAAGAACACACACAAAGAGAAAAAGAACAGCCAAAAATCACACTAGCACTCAGCAAGAAACACACACAAAAAAATCAGATGAAAAAAAAAAGCAAGAAAACAAACGCTCAGAAATCTATCAATCAAACAAACAGTCTCAAACACTTATCAAAATACACTTTCACAAAACTACCAACAAGCACAAGATCACACAGAACACTAATCTGACAACTACAAAACACACTCTAACGAACAACAGAGCAAAAGCACTTGATTCAATGGGAAGGGACACAAAGGGATGTACTTTTGCAATGGAAGGGCGTTTGTGTGTGTCTATTTATGCTGTCTGCGTAGTTCACAACATTGCCCTAGTCCATTTCCAATTTCAATGATTGCGCCGCTCCCGAGTTGTGAGCATGCGCACAACGGAGCTGACATGGTTTCCTTCACGCGCGCATGCGCGAGTCGGCCGGCCCTTCATTTGCATGGGGTCATGGCTCATTTCAATGTAACACGCCCACGTCCCTCCCAATTTGTATTACTCCTCCTTACGCCTACGGAAAAAACCTTACGTTTGCGCAAGCTCTTGCGTAAAAGCTACGTGAATCGCCGGATTACGCGGCTAGATTGCGCAAGTCTAACGGAAAAGTGGTGCGCTACGCCGGAATGATAATGCGCCGATCTACGTGAATCTGCCCCATAGTGTCTACAAAATATGGGACAGAATTATTATTTTTTATTTATTTTTTTACTAGAAATGGCGGCGATCTGCGATTTTTATTGGGACTGCGACATTATGGCGGACACATCGGACACTTTTGACACATTTTTGGCGTCATTCACATTTATACTGCGATCAGTGCTATAAAAATGCACTAATTACTGTATACATGTGATTGGCATTGAAGGGGTTAACACTAGGGGGTGAGGAAGGGGTTAAATGTGTTCCCTGTATAGTGTTCTAACTGTGGGGGGAGGGGGGGTGACTGGGGAGGTGACCGATCTGTGTCCCTATGTACAAGAGACACAGATCGGTCTCCTCCTCTCCAGAGACAGGACGCTGTCTCTGTGTAAAACGGCAATGAGAGATGATCTATGAGATCATCTCTCATTCGCCCACAGATCGCATCGCAAACGGCTACTCTGATTGGCCGTTTGCGGCGATCTGTGATTGGCTGTGTCCAAGGGACACGGCCAACACAGTGTTTCCCCGCAGCGCGCTCTGGAGCGCGCGCAGGGAAGCTGCTAGTGACAAGCCGTCAATTGACGGCTTGTTGGCAATTTAGATCCGCGCTAAAGCCGTCATTCAGCTGTAGCGCGGATCTCAAGTAGTTAAGTGGGGGGTTCCGACTTCTTGCCTCTTCTCCCATGCAGCCAGCGAGTTGAGAAGCGGGGAAGCATAGAGATCGTCACCAGTCATCTCTATGACCGTCAGAGACCCGGGCGCGACGTTATGACATCACGCAATCGCAGCTGTCAGCATGAGATCGGTGAATATTTTTTTACGATCTCATGCTTTCCAGCCTGGAGGAGAGATGTGGTCTTATTGACCCCGCATCTCTCCATAAAGAGGATCTGTCACAGTGATTCCTATTACAAGGGATGTTTATCCTTGTAAGGGATGTTATCGCCTTGAGGCGATTTAGTTCGCATTTGTAGTGCTATACACGTTTCTCACTCACTCACTCTTACACTCCTTGTAATAGGAATAAAAGTGATAAAAAAAAAATGTAAAAAAAATAAGTAAAATAAAATTATATTTTTTATTTTATTTTTAAAACGTCCCCTTTCCCCGGTAGGTCGCGCTCAGAAGTGAACACGCATGTAAACGCCGTTCAAACCGCACATGTGAGGTATCATCACCTGCGTTAGAGCGTGTGCAACAATTCTAGCACTAGACCTCTGTTACTTAAAAATAGTAACCTGTAAAAAAAAAAATATGATATCGCCTATGGAGATTTTTAAGTAACAAAGTCTGACGCCATTCCATGAGTGTGCGCAATTTAAAAGCGTGACATGTTAGGTATCTATGTACTCGGCATAACATCATCTTTCACATTATACAAAAATTGCTAACTTTACTGTTTTGTTATTTTCTAATTCATGAAATTCTTTTTTTCCCCCAAAAAAGGCGTTTGAAAAATGATTGCGTAAATATCGTGCAAGAAAAAAGTTGCAATAATCGCCATTTTATTCCCTAGGGTGCCTGCTAAAAATATATATATATATATTAATATATATATATATATATATATATATATATATATATATATATATATATATATATATATATATTGGGGCAGATTCACAGAGAAATGGATTATCGTAGCGTATCAGAAATACACTACGCCGCCGTTTTTTACCTTGCTCTACGTGGAATTCAGGTAGATTTTCTACGGTAAACGACGGCGGCGTAGTGTATTTCTCCCGTCGCAATCCATCTGCGCGAGTAGGGGGCGTGAAACATTTAAATTAGGCGCGTTCCCGCGGCGATCGATCTGCGCATGCTCCGTTCGCAAATTTCCCGCCGTGCATTGCGCGAAATCACGTCGTGACGTCATTCGTTGTTTATGTAGCGTACTTTACGGGCGATCCACGTCCCGACGAGTTACGTAAACAAAATAAAATTTTAAATAAATTCGAAGCGGGAACGACGGCCATACTTAACATGGGCTACGTAAAGTTAGAGCAGCAAAAAGCTGCTCTAACATTACGTATAAAAAAATAGACGAAAACGATTGCGACGCCCGCTCGTATGTTCGTGAATCCCCGTAAAAACACATTTGCAAATCCCGACGCACCAAAACGACGCGGACTCCTCCCAGCGGCCGCAAATAGATGGCAGCGTAGATCCGAAGGCTTACGAAGACGTAAGCCTCTCGGATCGAAGCCCAACGCCGGCGTATCATGGTTTGAGGATTCAAACTAGTGATACGCCGCGCGAAATTTGAAATTACTCCTGTCTAACACCAGTTAGACAGGCGTAATTGTTTTGTGAATCTGCCCCATAATGTTTAGGGGTTCTGATTAATTTTCTAGTAATTTTTATTTTTATTTTTACACAATAGGCCCAGAGGTCAAGTGGATAACAAAGGACAACTAGAAGTCCAGAGATGGGAGGGAAAAAAAGGAAGGGGGGGGGGGGGAAATAAAGTCGGAGAAAAATACACAACAAAATATCTATATGTGTTAATGAATAACGTAATTATATTAAAAAATAGCAACATTTGTCAGGAATGTATTCATGTAAGTTTACTAACCAGTCCGGTTTATTTACAAGCCCTGTCCTTCCATAACCTCCCATCGCTCGGACCCAGTCCAATCACCTGAGATCTGTACATCTTGTGGGATTAATGGACGGTTATTAGGTAATGAGTTTTCTGCCTGAACACGTTCTCTATTCATTCAGGGACAATGTGGACTGTTCATGGGCTGATTTCTCATACTGATAGGGCGTCCTCATTTCTCATAGCGGCATTATACCTTCCACAATCAACATTCATTTTATCAGGCGCTCAAAACAGACGGAAGACAGGAAAGAGGATTTTGATGCCCCCCCCCCCCCCCCGACCCAGACAGAAGAGACAATTACCATACATGGATTTATGGACTAAAAGTTTTGGGAGATTTTTTAACCACTTCAATACCGGGCCTATTTTGGCACTTCTCTCCTACATGCATAAATCATAATTTTTTTGTTAGAAAATTACTCAGAACCCCAAAACATTATATATGTTTTTTTAGCAGACACCCTAGGGAATAAAATGCCGGCCATTGCAACTTTTTATCTCCCATAGTATTTGCGCAATCGTTTTTCAAACGCCTTTTTTTTGGGAAAAAAACGGTTTTGTGAATTAAAAAATAACAAAACCGTAAAGTTAGCCCAATTTTTTTGTATAATGTGAAAGATGAAGTTACGCCAAGTGAATAGATACCCAACATGTCACGCTTTAAAATTGCGCACACTCATGGAATGGTGCCAAACGTCAGTGCTTCAAAATCTCCATAGGCGTCGCTTATTTTTTTTTTACAAGTTACAATTTTAGACTTACAGAGGAGGTCTAGTGCTAGAATTGTTGCTGGCGCACTAACGCACGCGGCGATACCTCACATAAGTGGTTTGAACGGCGTTTACATATGTGGGCGGGACTTGCGTGTGTTCGCTTCTGAGCGCAAGCTACCGGGGATAGGGGCGTTTTAATTTATTTTTTATTTCACTCAATTTCTTTTATGTTTACACTTTTTTTGAAAAAAAAAATTTGATCACTTTTATTCCTATTACAAGGAATGTAAACATCCCTTGTAATAGGAATGTGTGTGACAGCTCCTCTTTATGGAGAGATGCAGGGTCAAAAACACCGCACATCTCTCCTCCAGGCTGGAAAGCATTAGATCGTGAAAAAAATTCACAGATCTAATGCTTTCAGTCGCGATTGTGGCTGTGTTTACATTCCAGGACCCGGGCGTGACGTCATAACATCGCACCCGGGCCTCCGACGATCATAGAGATAACTAGTGACCATCTGGTCACCAGTCTACTCTATGGTTTCCATCCGACGCCGGCGGATCGTTTCTCCGGGTCTCCGATGGCACGGGAGAGCCCGGAGAAGCACTGGATGGCGGCGGGAGGGGGGGCGTCCCCTTCCGCCGCCTATAAGAACGATCAAGAGGTGGAACCGCCACTATGGTCATTCTTATGGTGCACAGAATTGCCGGCTGAAGAGATGGATATCTGAATGATGCCTGTGGCTGCACCCATTATTCAGATATCCCCACTGAAATCCAGGACGTCATTTTACAATGGGTGGGTATTGGAACACGACATAAAATAAAGCTGGTGTATAACTGCGCAATTGTCTGTTAAAGGGACGCAGTGCCGAATCGCAAAGAGGGGCAAGGTCCTTAACCTGCATAATGGTCCGGGTCTTAAAGGGTCACTAAAGGAAAACATTTTTTTTTGCTGAAATTACTGTTTACAGGGTATAAAGACATAAAAATTAACTGATTCCTTTTCAAAATGATTAAAAATAGATAAAAATCATTCATAATGTGCCTGCAGGTTAGTTTCACTTTTGAACTGGCTTCATTTTTCTGTGAAGTAGAAATAGACACAGAACAAAAACAAACAAATCCAGGGCAGTGTTTTGTTTTTAAAATGAATCTGATTGGTTCTGGGAAGTTTTAGACACACAGTAATGACAGCTTAGACCACCGTGAGAAAGCTCCCAGCACTGTGGTTATAAGGAAACAGACAAGCAGGAAGTGTGGAGAACAGAGCAGGATTACAGCAACTTCAAAGCAAAAACGAACAATAAGGACATGAAACCAGGACTGCAGTAAGGTAAAGGAAGCTATTTAGCTAAAAAAAAAAATCCTTTAGTGATCCTTTAAGCCCCGGACCAATATGCTGCTAAATGCCCAGAGGTGTTTTTACAATTCAGCACTGCGTCGCTTTAACAGACAATTGCGCGGTCGTGCGACGTGGCTCCCAAACTAAATTCTTGTCCTTTTCTTCCCACAAATAGAGCTTTCTTTTGATGGTATTTGATTGCCTCTGCAATTTGTATTTTTTGCGCTATAAACAAAAATAAAGTGACATTTTTGAAAAAAAAAATAATATTTTTTACTTTTTGTTATAAGAAAAATCTTTTAGTCAAATATTTAGGCCAAAATTTATTCAGCCACATGTCTAGTAAAAAAAAAAAAAAATCGCAATAAAAAAAAAAAAATTAGCTACCTAGCGGCAACAGCGACACTAATACAGCGATCAGGAAAACGATCGCTTAGTGACACTGGCAATAGGGGGTGAAAGGGTTAACTAGGGCAGTGATCAAGGGGTTAAACAACTTTATTGGAGGGGTACCGGGCTACCCTGGACCTAACACTAACTGCCTGTCACACTAACTGTCACACTGACACTAAATGCAGTGATCAGTAAATATATGATCACTGCAATCAGTGACACTGTGACAGGGGGGTGATCGGAAGGGGTTAATGTGCCTATGTGTGTGGTGTCAGTGTAGTGTTGGTGCGACTTACTGTGACTCTTCTCTCATCTCGGCGGATTGAAAATACCCCCGAGAGGAGAGGTAACATCACTTCCTCTGCCAGTGTTTACATTATACAGGCAGAGGAAGTGACACGGCGGAGGCTCAGGGGATTGGCTGGGAGCGATCACGAGGGGGCGGACAAAAACAAAAAGCCGCCCCCTCAGCACGGATCGCTCCCGCAGGTAAGACGCCCGCCACACGTAGCGGGGGGGGTCCCGATCGGACCCCCGACCCGCTAGAAGGCAGGGACGTACATGTACGCCCATCTGCCTGTACATGCCATTCTGTGGACGTACATAGTCGTGCAGCGGGGGTTAAGCGGATAAAGAGCCGACTTTCTGTCCATAATTCTACTGGACTTATACTGAGGTCTCCTTTTGCCCAACATTGCAGCCAACAAAGACACTGAGTGCCAGATCTCCTGCTCACCTGGCCCCTGACCATCTACCAGGAGGTCATCAGGACCGCCCACTTTTGATTAGTATCAGGACTGGCCTCTCCGATTGTAAGGCGGCACGATGACGTCATCCTAGAACTAAATCAGATGGTGGGCAAAGGCTGCGGAATTCTGGGCATTTAAGATCTTTCTATTTATACTGTGCAGTGCCTTGAAAAAGTATTCATACCCCTTGAAATCTTCCACATGTTGTCATGTTACAGCCAAAAACGTAAATGTATTTTATTGGGATTTTATGTGATAGACCAACACAAAGTGGCACTTAATTGTGAAGTGGAAGGAAAAATGATAAATGGTTGTCAACACTTAACAAATAAATATGTGAAAAGTGTTGGGGGTACAGTTGTATTCAGCCCCCTTTACTCTGATACCCCTAACTAAAAATCTAGTGGAACCAATTGCCTTCAGAAGTCACTTAATTAGTAAATAGAGTCCACCTGTGTGTCATTTAATCTCAGTATAAACACAGCTGTACTGTGAAGTCCTCAGAGGTTTGTTAGAGAACCTTAGTGAACAAACCGCATCATGAAGGCCGAGGAACACACCAGAAAGGTCAGGGATAAAGTTGTGGAGAAGTATAAAGCAGGGTTAGGTTCTAAAAAAGTATCCCAAGCTTTGAACATCTCACAGAGCTCTGTTCAATCCATCATCGGAAAATGAAAAAAAAAAAAGGAGTATGGCACAACTGCAAACACATGGGGGTAGATTCACATAGATCCGCGTAATCTATCTTATTTACGATCTGCCAACGCCAGTTTTTGAGGCAAGTGCTGTATTCACAAAGCACTTGCCTCTAAAGTGGCGCCGGCGGCTCGTAAATCCCCCGGCAGAATTCAAATTCCGCGGCTAGGGGGAGTGTATTTAAATCAGGCGCGTCCCCGCGCCGATTCAACTGCGCATGCGCCGCCGGCTAAATTTCCCAGCGTGCATTGCTCCAAATGACGTTTCGACGTTAACGCAAATTATGTATGGCCGTATTCGCTAATGACTTACGTAAACGACGTAAAGAATTCAAAACACGGCGCGGGAACGACGGCCATACTTAACATAGGATACGCCGCACTTACCCCTCATATAGCAGGGGTAACCATCTGCCAGAAAAACCCAAACGACGTAAAAAAAAAGTGACGGCCGGGCGTTCGTTTCTGAATCGGCGGATCTCCTCATTTGCATATTGGTCGCGTATACAAACGGAAGCGCCACCTAGCGGCCAGCGGGAGATAGCAGCCTAAGATCCGACGGTGTAAGTCACTTACACCTGTCGGATCTAAGGGAGATCTATGCGGAACCTGATTCGATGAATCAGCCGTATAGATCTGACCGTCGGATTTCAGCGATACGACGGCGTATCTCTATATGAATCTACCCCATGAACTTTATTGGCATCCCAGTCTTAGTCCGTAGAGTTCAATATTGAGTTGGCCCCACCCTTTAAAATGCTTTCAATTTTTCCGACCAACAAATGTGTGATGTCGGATTATCCAATCGTGTGTACCGTAGTCCGTCGAAAAAAATCCAAAGTACAAACACGCATGCTCAGATGCAATGCTAACCGTAAGACAACATTAGCAGAAGTTGCCCAAAGGGTGGCGCTAAAGAGCTGAAACACCACATATTTTAGCGTTTGTTGGCCGACAATTCTTTGCAGTTTGTATGCAATACAAGTTCACGGCCAACGCCCTTCGGGGCAAAAGTCAGAGGCTTTGTCCGAAGAAAGTCCGATCGTGTGTACAAGGTATTCATCCCAAAGGCTTTTTGGTGCGCAGTCATGTTGGAACAGGAAGAGGCCATCCCCAAACTGTTCACACAAAGTTGGGAGCATGAAATTGTTCAAAATGTCTTGGTATGCTGACGCCTTAAGAGTTCCCTTCACTGGAACTAAGAGGGCCGAGCCCAACCCCTGAAATACAACCCCCACACCATAATCCCCCCTCCACCAAATGATTTGGACCAGTGCACAAAGCAAGATCCATAAAGACATAGATGAGTGAGTTTGGGGTGGAGGAACTTGACTGTCCTGCACAGAGTCCTGACCTCAACCTGATAGAACACCTTTGGGAGGAATTACAGCGGAGACTGCAAGCCAGGCCTTCTTGTGGTTAAACATTCCCATAGACACACTCCTAAACCTTGTGGATGGCCTTCCCAGAAGAGTTAAAGCTGTTATAGCTGCAAAGGGCGGGGCCAACTCAATATTGAACTCTACGGACTAATGCTTTGATGCCATCAAAGTTCATGTGCGTGTAAAGGCAGGCGTCCCAATACTTTTGACAATGTAGTGTTAAGCCTCGTACACACCATCGGATTTCCATCGGACAAAGCCGTGGAATTGTGTGCGAAGGGCGTTGGCTGTGAACTTGTTCTGCATACAAAAACGGCAAAACGTTGTCGGCTAACAAACAGAAACAATGCGTTTTTCCTGCTCTTTAGCGCCACCCTTTGGGCAACTTCTGCTAATGTGGTCTTACGGTTAGCATTGCTTCTGAGCATGCGTGTTTGTACTTTGGATTTTTTTTTTTCGACCGACTACTGTACACGCGATTGGATAAGCCGACACACATTTGTTGGTCGGAAAATTTTAAAGCATGACCCCACATTTGTTGTCTGATGGAGCGTACAAACGGTTGGATTTTCTGACAAAACCCGGCCATCACACAATTCCTGTCGGAAAATCTGATTGTGTGCCGCGGGTAGAGTTGCCACCTCATCCCTTTAAAACAGAACACATATTAATTACACAGGTTCTGTGGCTAATTAAGGTGGTAATTAAACTCACTTGGTGCTTTACCTGCATTAAATCAGCCTCAGAACCTGTGTAATTATTATGTGTTCTGTTTTAAAGGGATGAGGTGGCAACCCTACCCGCGGGGCTTGTGATGGTGAAATTGGGTGGAGGAAAGTACCAATGAAAAAGGACAATGAGATGAATCATATGGGTAGTACAGTGAGAACATTGCAGGCCCCAGGCTGAAAATTTCCCTTACCTGAGCCGCAGGTCGTCGTCCTCACCTCCCCAGCCCCAGTAATTGTTTGAATATCCGTTCACCTTGGCAAACTGGTTCCGGGTCATGGCAGTCACACCTCCGAAATACCCTTTATACCACAACCTGCAGGTGAAGAGAAACACGAGTCAGAGGATGGTATGCAGAACATAATGACTATAAAATAAATCCACAAAATTAAATGAACAGCAAACTTATTTATGGTCATTTATGTATTATTGCCTGGCAATTTATCCAAAATCTTGGCCACCTCCTAAAAGTTAAATTAAAGGGGTTGTAAAGCTACTGTCTTTATTTCTTCTGAGAAATCCTCACTTCCTGTTCTTCTGTCTGTAACTCCACACAGTAATGCAAGACTTTCTCCCTGGTGTGGAGTGTCGTGTTTGCCCCCTCCCTTGGACGACAGGAGAGTCAGGACGCCCACTAACACACAGCTCCTTTCTCTATCTGTAACGTAGAAAGCGTCCTGACTCTCCTGTCGTCCAAGGGAGGGGGCGAGCACGACACTCCACACCAGGGAGAAAGCCTTGCATTACTGTGTGGAGTTACGGACAGAAGAACAGGAAGTGAGGATTTCTCAGAAGAAATAAGGACATTTAAAAGCAAAATGGAAGGATGAGGTAAGTGAAGGAGGACTGCACTAAGGTAAAGGAAGCTATTTAGGGGGAAAAAAAATTGTACCTTTACAACCCCTTTAACCACTTAAGGACCGCCTACTGAACATTTACGTCAGCAGAATGGCACGGCTGGGCACATCAACGTGTATATATACGTTGGTTCTAGTACCCAGCCTTGGTATCCAAGCACATTGAGCCAACTTAGGAGACTGACCGTATGCTAGTGTTTTTTTTTTTTTTCATACAGTTTTAGGGCTATTTTCACCCCCAGCTTCCGGGTAGTGAATCCCGCGGGAGTGGGCAGTTCTATTCACAGGCTGTGATCGACGTGCTTCCGCCCGGCGCATTCTGCGCGTCACGAGTTGCCGAACGTCGTTGCGCAGGTGCCGCAGTCTGGCTTCTTTCGGCAACTCATGACGCGCAGTATGCGCCGGTCGGAAGCAGGTCAATCACAGCCTGTGAATAGAACTGCCCACTCCCGCGGGATTCACTACCCGGAAGCTGGGGGTGAAAATAGCCCTAAAACTGTATGTATGGAAAAAAAAAAAAAAACACCAGCATACTGTCTGTCTCATAAGTCGGCTCAATGTAATGTTAGAATTTTTTTTTTAGGGTTAACCCCCACTTTATTGAATGGACACACACCCGACTATGACTCAAGCTACCACAGATCACATACCACTGACAAAGTCCAGCCCAACTTCACCCACCCCTGATTATACAGACCACGATAAGGCAAGTGCGAGAATGATCACAATAACTCACTGGAGTCCAATCAGAGGAAGCTTTGCATTTACAAAAAAAAAGATATTCTGTGAATGGTGGCAGTGCGGAGCAAGTGCCCCCCTGTGATCAGTATGCAGTGCGGCAGGAACATCAGGGCTGGTAGTAATTCTGACTACTGCATTGACTGTCAGCAGTCCCTCAGGTATGCGATTTGCATACTTACCTCATAAAGATCATACCTGGAGTCCAGCTTCAAAGGAGAAGTATGGCCAAAGCTTACTACTTCTCCTATAGATCACAGGAGTGGAGTTCGAGCACACCTGTGACCCAATTTTCAGCTGACAGCAAGCTAAAGCTGATGCCACTTAACTGGTCCAGGCTCTGGATTGATCCTGACTTTATAGTTGGGATCCACCCAGATATCTGGACCAGAAGCTGGCTCAGCCTCTCTGTGAGTCACTGGGAGACTGAACCAGCCACTCGCCCCCCCTCACAGCCAGTGCCCCAGTGAGCCCTGGAGGTCAAGAGCAGAGGGCCGATGACAGTCGCCAGCTCTCTGCTCCCAGAAGACTGGGACCCGAGCAATCACTGGTTTTTGATCGCTCAGTTCTCAGTCTTAGAAGCAGCAGGGGACAGATGCAGCACAATGCAAAGAGGAGGTCAAGTGTATCCAGGGGAGATGAGAGTGAGCTGTTGTAGACAGAAGTGGCCAGATCAGGGCAGAGAAGGGGTGAGAATTTGTTGTAGTCCAAAGAAGAAATGATGGTTAAAATTCCCCACCTTTGACAGAGGTTTTGAAAGATCTCTAGGTGCAGAGACCCCGCTCCCCCAGGTCTAGGCATTGACAGCTTAGAGAATACACCAAACAATTGTCCACTCTTGATGTGGATGAGCATACGTTTCTACCCATGAGAGTATTGACTCATTTCTTTCAGAGCTGCTAGGCTTCTTGTGACAGACTCACCCGGGACAGAGGCTTTTGGAGGGGACTGAATGCTACCCTCTTGCCTTGCGATTATAGGACCTGGCATTTGGGGGAACGGTGCTCTTTGTGAGCTGTATGCCTGGGGACCCTTGAGGTGGTGTTACTTCAGATTCAGGTCCATGTCCCCCCAAGACAGACTCTGGGAACCCTGTATATGTCATATTAGAAATAGAGACTGATTCATAATGTTGGGACTGTGGGACACATACTGTTAGATGCTGATGTCAACTCCAGCCACCTGTCTATTGTCTGATATGATGTGATGTAAATGAGTCTAGGATAACTTCTAAGAGTCTTTTACCCATTGTTATTTGTGCTAATTAATCCTGCAATTGTTTGAAGGAGTTCTGTGTTGATATGTATGATAATGTGTATTGTAGTTAGGGAGTCACATCGGCTGCTTTAAGGGATTAGTTAATTAGCTCATGTTAATTTATGTTTTGTTAGAGTAGTATTGTTAGAGTAATATGAGCAGCAGGAGGTAGGAACCTCCTCTTCAATTGTATATAAGAGTTGTATTCTGGTTCTAATAAACTGTCTGATGTTTTACCCCAACACTGAGCTACGACTAGTGAATGGGAAAGCTAAGGGGCCCTTGGATTGTGTGGTACCGGACAGAGGTGCGATACGGCGGACAGAATCATCTCGAGTACGGGGGGGGGGGGGGGGCTGTCACACGTCTATTGTGGTGCCCTTCATTTAAGTAGACCACTGCTGTGGCATTGTCCAACTGTAGTCCTAATGGGTGACCTTGTAGAATGGAGGTCCAATATCGTAAAGATGGACTGATGACTATGTTCCAGAATGTTATTTGTGTACTTTCGACTCCAAATAAGACCAGTTCTCCTGAAAAGTATGGGCGTTATAAACTCTGCCCATGCCTGCAAGACTTGCATCTGTCATTGCCATGTTCCAAGTCCTGTGAAGGAACAAACTTTCCCAGTACCAAGGCAAGACTGGAAATACATCAGGGAGATCTTCGCTTGACTTGACAGAAGCATCGTGCGATCCAAAGATTGGGTCTGCTTGTTCCACATCTTAAGGATGTTGGATTGAAAGGGGTCTGAAGAGAAATTGGGCAAAAGGGAACTGGGTTAAAATGGTGAAGGTTTCCACGAGTAACTGCTGGTTGGTTGGTTGGAGAGATAGTTGAAGACAAGGAGGTTGAAATTTGGATAAGGTTGTGACCAAAGAAAAAAAGGGCTGTTGGAGAAGTTGCAAGGTGGGGAGGTGCAAGAAGACAAGATCAATGGTGTTGCCAGATTACTGTAGTAGTGTGTGTCCAATGGATTGGGTAAAAAAATAACATTGGGTTAAAAGTGGATTTTCAGCCTCAAATAATGTAATAATAATTCTCCGCTGCGCCCCTCCTCAGGTCATCTACACTAGTGGTTCTCAACCTCGGTCCCCAAGCACCCCCCAATGGGCCAGGTTTTTCAGCTTTTCCTATACTTTGCACAGCTGCTTCCCAAATGTTATTCTCCTAGGTCAGGTTTTTTTACGTTATAAAAAAAAGGCCAGTTTACTGTCCTTCAGACTTTAGGGCGGCATAAACAATGCCCCATTGTAACGAAACGTCCCACACTCCACTTGATGCTTTCATCATATACCGATTCCTCGCAGTCTGAATATAGATATCAGATATTCCAACCACCGAGAACCATAAACAAGACGATACTCGTTTGGTTGCTCACCATGAACTGTTTATTAGAACAAGAATACAAGTCTTATATACAGTTGAAGAGGAGGTTCCCCCCTCCTGCTCATATTACTCCAACAATACACCTGTAACCAGAAACCTAATTAACATGAGCTAATTAACTAATCCCTTAAAAGCAGCCTATGTAGCTCTGTGCCCTCCTGGGCATTGTTGTGATTATCAGGATTTAACTACAGGTCAGACTTGTTGTCACCGAGCTTCACACAGTAGAAGATACATTATCATAAGTATAAACACAGGACACCTTCACACAATAGCAGAAGCTCCAGCAGGAGTCGGCCCGTCTCCTACATTGTACAGAGGCCAATGTGATCAGCTCTCTCAATTAACATGTAGAATTCAGAATCAAACCAACCAAGAATAGTCTTTACATATATCCTGGGAGACATTGTGGATAACTATTACTGTCCCATTTTAAGTAATCCAAGACATATTTTCTCAGTCACCCTATGGCCCTAATGGACACAGGGTGATTTAGACATAAGAGGTGCATGGGAAGCTGAAACAAGGGTTTCCCATCCTTTCCAAGGGATTCAGGGTTCCACGGGCCCTCCCACCACACCCATCTTTGAGGTCAGCTAAAGGAACAGTGCACCATTGTTGGCATCATTAAGCGGGAAGAATCGTGCCCCATCATTGGTGTCACTAGCAGGAACTGTGCCCCATCGTTGGTGTCATTGGAAGAAATTGTGCCCCTTTGTTGGCATCATTAAGTGGGAATAATCATGCCCCACGTTGGTGTCACTGGCAGGAACTGTGCCCCATCGTTGGTGTCATTGGAAGGAATTGTGCCCCTTTGTTGGCATCTGTGTGAGGAATTATGCCCCATTGTTGGTGTCAGTAGAAGAAATATTGACCCAGGGCCGGATAAAAGCAAGCAAAGGGCCACATCTGGTGCCCCAGGCCACAGATTGGAGACCAATGTCCTAGGACAGGGGTGCCCAACCTTTTGAAGAGTGAGTGCCACTGAAGTGACTTGGTAACTGGTCGCGGGCCACAATGAGTGGAACAAGTGGATGACAGGTCTGTGTCATGCTGTATATGCAGAATGGACATGGACACAGCCCATGCTACTCTATGGGCCCTCCAATTCTATCCGCCCAGATGGAAAGGAACAGATCCCCTTCTGTTTTTATTTTTTTTGCAGATTGGATTAGAGATAGGTGTAAATGGACCTAGAGGTGAATGAAGGGTCCGATTAGGTCAGACCAATCATGTGAAAGGGGTCTAATGCTGCTTTCACACTGATGCGTGCACCTATGGCTTTCCTGCAGGTTAGCGGGACTTTGCCATAGACATCTACTATATCCTGCAGGTGTGGTGCACCTTCTGAAAGTGCACCAAATTTGCCGGTAATGACAAAAGTCTGCGCTGCATCTGTGGATCAGTTTGAAAGCAGCCCGGTAACTACTGCACATCAAATATGCCCATATATACACTGAGTTCAGTAATAAACGTACCTTTAATAAGTCTTCCATTCAGGTATCACCAGCTGATGCCATCTGAAGCGGAGTGTATTTGGTATTGCTTGTGACAGGAGCCGGTGCTATAAAGGAAGCTTCATTCACAACACTGATGTTCAGGGATGGCGGATCAGCAACCTTGCCAAGCCACCATCCTAGAGCAGGAGGTCGTGGGCCACATCAGAGGGCTTCGCGGGCCACATGTGGCCCCCGGGCCACTGGTTGGGCACCCCTGTCCTAGGAGAAGGACTTGCACTGTGCTCCCTTTGAATCCTGGGATATGCATGTCACATCTCAAGAGGCATAGCCTTCCATTGAGGAGAGGAGGGGAGAATGAGCCTATTGTCAGGTCAATGGCTAGGAATTCCGGCTGAACCTGGAACAGCCAGCAGCCTATCGACGTCACAGGAAAACATGGCAATGCGGGACTGGGCGCTGCCAGAGGAGAAGAAGATCTCAACTGGGCAACGCTGGATCTGCTTGGTGGGAAAGTATCTAAAATGTGCCAATATCACCATCCGGTAAGCAGCCGTTAATCACACTATCACCGTATCAGGGTGCGGTAAGCATGCCAGAGTTTACAGAAGCTTTTATTGCTTCTATTATCTTCTATGCAAAGAGAAACATTTTGCCCCATTGACCTGGCCAATCATTCGTTGTTATATAAACTGATTATTAGGATATTCCACAACCTGAACCTGAAGACACAGGTCCTGTGTGCAAAGGCCCAGATGATGCTGTATTTCTTCAATACCTGTAGTCTTGTAAATAAAATTCCAAAAGGTCTTGGGCCTTTAAATGAGGCACTTCACATATAAAATGTAGCGACTGGTTACTTCCAAGTACCGGTGATATTGAAATTTAGAGAGCGATCAGAGTACTAATGACTCTAATCCAAACTACAACGTTTAAATAGGGTCTCTGTTTCAGCTTGGCTGTGCTGTGGGCTCATTCTGTTACTGGGGTGCTATCACACCCCAGGGCAACAGGTGGCAGCAGCGGAGTCGAGACTTGGGTGTTCTTTTCCAGCAGCCAATCAGGAGGGCGTGTCCTAGCTGGGCATGCTGGGAGAGAGTACTTATGGGACAGACGCCATTTAACAGGGATCCTCAAACTACGGCCCTCCAGCTGTGGTAGAACTACACATCCCATGAGGCATTGTAACACACTGACATTCACAGACATGACTAGGCATGATGGGAATTGTAGTTCCTGAACAACTGGAGGGTCATAGTTTGAAGACCCATAACATTGAGTCTGGGTTCTTCTTCCAGTGTGGCACCCACCTTCAGGATGACCACATCAGGGCACCCCAGCGTTATGGCCTACCTGGCCGGGGCGCGCGTGCCACACTGTGTTCCTGGTTCCGGGACCATGTTGGTCTGGAACGTTTGAGCAACGGCCCACTTTTGAAGATCCCAAGCGGTAAAGCTGTTCGGTGGGGAGTCTGTCTGAGGAGCGCCAATGAGAGGCTGGCGGTCCAAAAGGATTTTGACAAACCACCGGGGATCAAGGTAGCCGGACATTGAAGGATTGATCACCTGTCAATCGGTACCTGGGCGACGTTAAGAAGATCCAGGCGTAATTCTTCCGAGGAGGATTGCCTCTGCATTTGCAATCAGAGAGGGCCTGTGGCAGAGGTGTCTCCCTTAAGTCCATTCCAGGAGGGTCTGTGGCAGAGACTTTTCCTCAAATCCAAGTTCATTCCAAGGAGGGTCTGTGGCAGAGACTTTATCCTACAAGTGTTCGAGTGATACTCCGGCTGCCAGGTCAGTGAGAGAGGCCTGTCCGGGTACACTGAGCCCACTCAGGCAGGAGTGGTACGGAGAGTGTTACGTATGGGGACTGCTTTCAATAAATGTACATGATTGCAAATTCATAGTTTCACGAATAGCAAACAGTAAAAAAAAAAAAAAAGTGTTAAAAATTGACGTATTTACAAAATGTAATAGATTAATATAACAGTAGAAATTAATTCCAAGTCATAAAATTGTTTTAGCATATGAAGTACAAATATTAGTACATGGTGGTAAATCATACTGTATCCAAAAGCTCATTGCTTTTAATAACTCGACGCGTTTCGTGGCTTATGACCACTCTTCAGGAATAGACGCAAGATACAGGTCTGTAAAATGGAATAACAGAATAATAATATCATATAATTCAAATGAATAAATCCCCAAATGTAACGAATAACCCTATGGCCCCTTTCACGCAATTGGCCCGCAAAGACCCACCTGTCCATTTTTCAGGTGGGTCTGAGTGGGCCCATCCATTGACTTGTATGGGCAGACGGGTGAGTGAGTAACTTATATAGTGCTACAAATGCGAACTAAATAACCTCAAGGCGACACCCACCTGCCATTCGATCCAACAAGATCCGCTGAAAACAGGCGGATGGCAATTAGTTCATCATCTGTCCAGCGGATCAGATGAAAAAAACAGACATGCCGTCCATTTTTATCCAATCTTGCCATAGAGAAAAGCAGGGCTCTGAAAGGTAGACATCTTCGGTTCGTTTTGTTCCAAATGAAAATTCCTTATTTGGAAATTTGGATGTACCCAAATTTCCAAATTAGAATAGTGCCGAATTTATATGCATCCGAAATAACGAAAAAAAATTTGGACAAATTTGAATACTTTTCGAATTCCAATTTCCGAAGAGAATAAAATAGTATACAAAATAAACTAATAGAATAGAAATATATAGAAAATATATATAAAATATATGTATGAAACAAAACAAATTTCTTCGTTCTGCACATGTCTACCGACAGGTCTGTCCCTGGACAGTGAGTAGAGATGGACCCGTCATCCGACTGCTTAGAGGGGGTCAACAAAGCGAGCTGTGTACTGATCGTGCCTTGTATCCCGACTCTGCCCTCTGTCCCTGTATCTTGCTGCCCTGCTGTTGATAACCTTTCGGCTTGTGTCCCGACTATGCTTTGGTCTGCCTAAAGTGTCACCATCATAGGTGCGCGCAGGCTTTGGCATTAGGGTGTGTACCCCAAAGCTCAAACACACTCTACCGATTACTCACAATATTCATTCAGAAAAGGAAGGGGCCGGTAAATGGCATATTTACTGTACTGGCCCTTCCACCACTCATCCTAAAACATCCACAGCAACAACCGGTGGGAGAGGAGGGAAGCCGGGAGTGCTGTGGGGGGAGGAGGGGGAGCCAGGTATGTAGGGGGAATCTGTTCTGCACAGGGGGATTAGGGTGTGCCTGGGCACAACTGGCACACCCTGTGCGCACGCCTATGGTCACCATGTTTCAGTTCCTAGCTACTGTCTGGTGATCCACGGTCACCTGCATCTGCAAACACCAGCTGGCGCAGCCTGCTACGCCGACCCTTGTGCCACTCCTGTCCTGTCATCACTACCAGGGGGTGCTGGACAAAAGGTGCAAGAGAAGCCCCCTCTCCAGCTTCATCTCCACCAGCTATGTGACATCAGCATCATTTATATACTGTATGTAAAACCTTTATCCCAAAAGAAATTAAAAAAAAATGTTTGCTGTAGCTGTGCTGGACTTTAATTTGTTAGTGTATCTAAAATCAGCTAGTACGTCTAACACTCCCCCTCCCTGGAGACAATGCTGCTGTCCAAAGGTTCCCTTGTCCTCTTTTATCCAGAGTGGGGGGGTGGGGGGCTCTAATACAGGACGGGTGTTACTGGTTAGATTACCCGGTGAAAACAGAGGAAAAAAAAGCCCCATGAAAGAAAAAAAAAGGGAGAAAAACAAACGCAGCCACCACATTTAATGATTGGTAAGCTGCAATATAATAGATTTTACACTTCAAAACAGAGTAAATTGGCCAACAATTAAGACCAAATAGTGTTATTATCACAAGTAAAATAAGTACAGCTCAAAATGCTTCCCGACAATATATATCCACTATGGCACCAAATTGTACGTGAATACAAAGGCCCAGATTCAGATACACTTAATATTGCGCTGCGTAATCGAAATACTCTACGCTGCCGTATTTCACCAGGCTCTACACCGAATCCTGGTAGATTTTTGCCCGTACGATATGGCGGCGTAGTCTATTTCTCGCCGCGTAATCGAAATACGCGATTGGGGGGCGTGAAGCATTTAAATTAAGCGCGTCCCCGCGGCGATCGAACTGCGCATGCTCCGTTCAGAAATTTCCCGCCGTGCATTGCACGAAATCACGTCGTTACGTCATTCGTTGTTTGAGTAGCATCATTTACGAACATTCCTATTCCCGGACGACTTACGTAAAAAATAATAAAAGACGTCGGAAAACGTAGAAATTCGACGCGGGAACGACGGCCATACTTAACATGGGCTGTCTAATATTAGACCAGCAAAAAGCTGGTATAGTGTTACGCAAAAAAAAGATGACTAAAGGTGCCGTAAGAGATTGCGATTGAAGATCGTAATTTCTGTGATCGCCGGCAAAAGCTCATTAGCATACCCCGACGCGGAAAACAACGGGAAGTCCACCCAGCGGCCGCAATTTTATTGCAGCGTAGATCCGAAGGCGTACAAACACGTAATCCAGCCCGCAGCCGTCTACTCATGGTTTGAGGTTTCCGACTAGATAGAAAACGCGCGTAATTTGAAATTACTCCAGTCTAACACCAGTTAGACAGGCGTAATCGCTCTGTGAATCTGGGCCAACGTATCTAAACAGATACCAATCTTGTGTTGAAAAAAAAATTGTAAAATAGTAATGAAATTTACTTAAAAATTCAAACAATATTGGGGCAGATTCACGTAGATCGGCGCATTATCATTCCGGCGTAGCGCACCACTTTTCCGTTAGACTTGCGCAATCTAGCCGCGTAATCCGGCGATTCACGTAGCTTTTACGCAAGAGCTTGCGCAAACGTAAGGTTTTTTCCTGAGGCGTAAGGAGGAGTAATACAAATTGGGAAGGACGTGGGCGTGTTACATTGAAATGAGCCGTGACCCCATGCAAATGAAGGGCCGGCCGACTCGCGCATGCGCGCGTGAAGGAAACCATGTCAGCTCCGTTGTGCGCATGCTCACAACTCGGGAGCGGCGCAATCAGTGAAATTGGAAATGGACTAGGGCAACTTTATGAACTACGCAGACAGCATAAATAGACAGACACAAATGCACTTCCTTTGCAAAAGTACATCCCTTTGTATCCCTCCCTATACAGCAAGGTGCTTTTGTTTGTTTGTGACGTGTCTTTGAGATATTTGGGGACTGTTTTGCAGAGTGATTTTTGTCTTTTATGTCTTTGTTGTTATTTTGTTTAAATTATATTTTTGCTGGGCATTTTTTATTTTTGCTCGTCATTTATTTAATTTTTTTGGTTCTGTTTGTGTATGATTTTGGAATGTGGGGGTGATATTCCTGCGGGAAAAGGGGTGTCACCCTCATTTGTGGTGGAGAAGTGATCGCCAGGTCTGTGTGAATGGTGTATGAATGTACAGTGACATAATTGGAGCCGTGGCATGGCGTTGCAGCTCACAAGTCCTGCATGGTGGACTGGTGCCAATCCAATGTGATGAGGATGTGGGGTGTGTGTGCTAGGGACCACAGTGGTGTGCATGCATGCATTCTCATTGTGCCATGATTAATGTGTGTGTTTAACGTGCAAAGATGCATAATGTGAGCTGGCATGAGATGGGGTCATGAGATGGGGTACCAGTGCATATGCAGAGTCACCTTGAAGGGAAAAGACAGGAGGATGTTAGTCATGCATGTGCCACTTGTGAGGTGTGCATCACGGGAGGGGATAGTCATGCCTGACTCCCATGTCACTCACCAACCAGCCAGCTGTCCCCATACATGTTCTGTTGGAAATCTGTGGGGATGGGGCTCTGATTGTATATGTAGCTGTCATGGGTGTCATGGGTGGTGCCATGTGTTGGGCTGGTGATGTCCTCCTGCAGGGTTGTGGTAATTCCATGATGGCATGAGGGGTGAATCTGAAGATGCGAGACACCTCAGAATCACTCATGCCATAGATGTCTATGCGTGTGTGATATATCAAGTGAAGAGTGAGGGGCTTGTATCAGATAAGAATATTGTATTAGATTAATTTAAATTGTAAATTTTATATAAGCAAATAAAAAAATTAAAAAAAACATCTCCCGTGCCCTCCTTAGTGCCATCCTCCGTGCCCTCCTCCTTCTTTGTTCATCTAAAGTCAGTAGTATAGCTATGCGCGACGATGCCCCTGGCATGTTGGCATACAGATTGTTGGGCAACACGTGTGACTGCTGAACTCCTCACTAACAGTGTTGCTTTATCTGACAATTAGACTTTTTTTCAAAATTTAGACCAGCTTTTAGGTCCTCTAACTTTAGACAGAACATTTTGCTGTTGCGCACATCGCGTAGCCTGCGCAGCAACTGCGTTTTTTTGTGGATCCCCGTAACTCCCTCATTAGCATATTTGACTAGCAAATCAATGGTGTGTCTAGCGCAGTTTTGCACGAAGGGAAGCGAATGTCTAATTCAATTACGCCGGACCAAAAAACGTAGATTTCTGGCGTATATTGTTTTGTGAATCGCGTCCAACTATACGCACGCGCACATTTAGACTTACGCACGCGCAACAGCAGTTGCGCAGGCGTAATCGCTCTGTGAATCTGGGCCATTGTGCTTAGGCAGGGTCATTTACCAGAACTTATTGACCTTAATGCAGAAAGATCTCAAAAGGCTTGTTATCTGTACTAGACTTCCTATAAATCTTCCAGACGTTGTTTATCCTATTCAATTTATCCCCAGAAAAGGTATTCCCAATTATATTTATATATTATAATGTTATATATTTTTGTTTTAATAAATACATTTATTTTTTGTTTTTAATATTATATTTATACAATATTAAAAAAAAATGTTATATATACACACACACACACACACATATTTTATTTTAATATTATATTTATTATAATATTAAACAAATATATATATATATATATATATATATATATATATATATATATATATATATATATATATATATATATATAGGTTTCTTTTTATATATGCATATAATTCAAACAAACAAAAAAGTGACGTCAAAACGTCAGTCCCACCCAGCGTCTTAAACATTTTTTTTTTTGTATTTTGAAAAAATTACAGGTTTCAAATTTAAATTTTTTTTTTTTTGCATTTTAGTCTAAATATGAGATCTGAGGTCTTTTTGACCCCAGATCTCATATTTAAGAGGACCTGTCATGATTTTTTCTATTACAAGGGATGTTTACATTCCTTATAATAGGAATAAAAGTGATCATTTTTTTTTCCAGTGTAAAAAATAAGAAAAAAAATAAGAAAAAAAAATAAACACATTTTAAAGCGCCCCGTCCCGACGAGCTTGCGCGCAGAAGCGAACGCATACGTGAGTAGTGCCCGCATATGAAAACGATTTTCAAACCACACAAGTGAGGTATCGCCGCGATCGTTAGAGCAAGAGCAATATTTTTAGCTCTCCTCTGCAACTCAAAAAATGGAACCTGTAGAATTTTTTTAACGTCGCCTATCGAGATTTTTAAGGGTAAAAGTTTGACGCCATGCCACGAGCGGGCGCAATTTGTAAGCGTGACATGTTGGGTATCATTTTACTCGGCGTAACATTATCTTTCACAATATATAAAAAAATTGGGCCAAATTTATTGCCGTCTTATTTTTTAATTCAAAAAAGTTAATTTTTTCCAAAAAAAGTGCGCTTGTAGGACCGCTGCGCACATATGGTGTGACAAAAAGTATTGCAATGACCGCCATTTTATTGTCTAGGGTGCTAGAAAAAAAAATATAATGTTTGTGGGTTTTAAGTAATTTTCTAGCAAAAAAAACTGTTTTAGTCTTGTAAAGACCAAATCTGAAAAACACCCATGGTAGAGAAGTGGTTAAGATGTTCTGTTCACTAGTATATCATCATAGAAAAAGAGATATAGATATGTCTTTCCTGGTTGTTTCTTTTTGCCCTGAGTGGCAATATGTATATGACTATGTTCCTCTTTTTTTTTGTTATGATAATTCCTCTTTGTTTCCTTGAATATAAAAAAAAAACGCAATTTCAATATTATTAAAAAATTACCCTCTCAATCCATATGTACTGGAATTTTCTGTAAAATATTTTGATTATATTTTATAATTTATATTTTATTTTGCACAAAAAATTCATACACATTGCACCCCACGTGCAATGTGTATGAATTTTTTGTGCAAAATAAAAATATATGTTTTAAAAATATTTTATCTATATGTTTAATTAAATGTAATTAATAAATACAATAATAAAATGTAAGTAATAAAATGTGAGTGCAGTGGTAAAAAAAAAAAAAAAAAAAAAAAAGATTCAATATCTTAGGTGGTGTTAATTTATTGGTACCTCCCATTTTTTTTGGGGGGGGGGGGTGAATTAAACAGGATAAGCAAGTTTGAAAAGATTTATTGGAAGAGTCTAGTGTTGATAACAAGTATAAGACCTTCTTGTATTATAAGTGATATTAAATGCTTTTTTTTTTTTTTTTGTTACCTGCGCTGTGCAACGAGTCCCTTTCTGTTTGGCAGTCCCCTGCTGGTGCGGTTTGCTACCACTGAAAGCAAGCTCTATTTGTGGGAAAAAAGGACATCAACTTTATTTGGGTACAGCGTCGCACGACTGCGCAATTGTCAACTGTCAATTAAAGTAACGCAGTGTTGTATCGAAGAAAAAAAAATGGCCTGGTCATGAAGAAGAATAAACCTTCCGGAGGGCAAGTGGTTAAAGTCAACGCGTTCTGGAGAGTGACCCTGCAGGCCTTGCATGTGGTGTGTACACAAGTCATATCAATGGATTTGTTTTCTGAAGGAGAAGGGAAGGATACATTGATATGTAGCAGAGTGGATTAACAATGGTGTGTTGATTCTTGAAGGAAAAAAAAGAATACACAATAGTGTTTGAATTATTTTATTATTATTATTATTATTATTTCAAAAACACAAAAGTGTAATTAGTTTGATATGAAAGAGCACTGGGCCATCATACATTTTTTTTTTTTTTTCACAAAATTTTAAGTTTGAAAGTCAGAATTCTGAGATATTTTGTAAATAGATTATATATATATATATAATCTAACTATCTCTTTCTCTCTTTCTCTTTCTCTCTTTTTGACTTTAATATCACTTTAATAATAGGAGAGTTTTATTTATTTTTTGTTTACAAACTTTTATTAAAGAGTCTGAATACACACATTAGTAGAGCGCATAAATATCTATATAAATGTTTAAAGATATATAAACATGTATATAGATATTTATGCACTCTACTAATGTGTGTATTCAGACTCTTTAATAAAAGTTTGTAAACAAAAAAGGGATTTTAAATACAGCTTACCTGTAAAATCCTTTTCTTGGAGTACATCACGGGACACAGAGCGGCATATTCATTACTATATGGGTTATATGGAGTACCTTCAGGTGTGGACACTGGCAATCTCAAACAGGAAGTCCCCTCCCTATATAACCCCCTCCCCTAGAGGGAGTCCCTCAGTTTTGTAGCAAGCAGTATGCCTCCCAAAATGGTCACCCAAAAGAGGGGTGGGAGCTCTGTGTCCCGTGATGTACTCCAAGAAAAGGATTTTACAGGTAAGCTGTATTTAAAAATCCCTTTTTCTTTCTCGTACATCACGGGACACAGAGCGGCATATTCATTACTATATGGGATGTCCGAAAGCAATGCTTTAATGAGGGGAGGGAGACATCTTCCAAAGAAGGATTTAATTTTAGAGGTATACTCAGACACTAGTAAATCCAACTTAAACGAGAAATGTAAATCTCAAATCAAATCAAGGGAGCCCCCTCAGATCCTGAGGAGCTTGAATCGCGGCCTGTAGTACTGACTGCCCAAAGGCTGTATCCGCATTCCTTCTTACGTCCACTTGATAAAATTTTGTAAACGTGTGGACTGATGACTACGTTGCTGCCTTGCATATTCGAGCCATAGAGATCTGATGATGTGCTGCCCTGGTAGAATGGGCCTTTACCGACAAAGGAGGAGGCACCTCTTCAAACCGCAGGCCCGAACAATTAATTGTTTAATCCATCTTGCGATGGTGGATCAAGCGGCTGCCTGACCCATCTTGGGCCCTTCCGGTAAAACGAACCCCACATCTGTTTTCCGAACCTTCTCTGTAGCTTTAAGATAGGCCCTTACGGCCCTGACAATATCCAACGTATGCAGCAACCCCTCTTTTCTAGAGGTGGGTTTTGGAAGAAGGATGGAAGTACCACATCCTGGTTCAGGTGGAAACTGGATATAACCTTTGGTAGAAAGGAAGGATGAGGACGGAACCCCGCCCTATCCTTATGCAAAATGAGATATGGTTCCTTACAAGATAAGGCTGCCAATTCCGATACTCTCCTGGCCGAAACTATGGTGATCAGAAATACCGACTTTCTAGTCAGTAAAATCAAGGTACCTCAGCCAACGGCTCAAGAGGTTGTTTCTGTAGGGATGACAGAACAAGATTTAAGTCCCATGGACAAAGTGGTGACTTGACAGGAGGATTAATACGCAAGACCCCCTGTAAGAAGGTCTTTACCAGCGAGTGGGTGGCCAGCGGCCTCTGAAACCACACTGACAGAGCGGAGATCTGTCCCTTGATTGTGCTTAGTGCCAGGCCTTTATCCACTCCTAGCTGGAGAAAACTTAACACCCTATCAATAGTATATTTGCGGGAATTCCATCTTTTGGATTCACACCAGCCTACGTAGTTCCTTCACACCCTGTAATAAATCACCCTGGAGACCGGCTTTCTAGCCCTAATCAGGGTAGGGATTACCTGCCTAGACAGACCTCTACCCCTGAGAATCAGGGATTCAGCCTCCAGGCCGTCAAATTTAGACGCCGTAATGTAGGGTGGAGGATCGGGCCTTGTGAGAGTAGGTCTGGTTGTAGAGGAAGAGTCCAAGGGTCTCCCACTGCCATCTTCAGGACTAGTGAGTACCAAGTCCTCCGGGGCCAAGCCGGAGCTACTAAAATGACTGGCTTGTGCTCCACTCTGATCTTGCGCAACAGGCGAGGGAGTAACTGTAGCGGAGGGAATGCATATAGAAGTTTGAATTGATGCCAAGGGCAAACCAACGCATCGGTTCCGCAGGCCATAGGATCCCTCGTTCGAGACACGAACCTGTCTAGTTTCTTGTTGAACCTGGATGGCATTATATCTACGTCTGGCATTCCCCACCTCTGGCAGATTGTCTGAAAGACCTGGGGATGCAGAGACCACTCCCCTGGCGACAGACTCTGGCGACTTTAAGAAGTCTGCCTGCAGGCTGTCCACTCCGGGAATGAATATCGCCGAAATGCAGGGTACATGAACCTCTGCCCACTGAAAAATCAAGCTCACCTCCCTCTGAGCGGCCCGACTCCTGGTTCCCCCCTGGTGGTTTATGTATGCCACCGCCGTGGCATTGTCTGACTGGATTCTCACCGGGAACCCCTTTAATCTGGAGGTCCATGCCAGAAGGGCTAGGCGAGCAGCTCTGATCTCCCAGATATTGATGGGGAGCTGCCTCTCTGCTTTCACCCCAGTTCCCTGGCGAGAGGACCCCTCGAAGACCGCCCCCCTCAGCCTGCCAGGCTGGCGTCTGTGGTAACTACCTTCCAGACAACAGGGCTGAAGGATTTTCCCTTTAGAAGATTCTGGGGGTTCAACCACCAGGCCAGGCTTTGTCGGACCCTTGATGATAGCGTCAAAGGGGACTCTAAGGCATGTGCCCTCTTGCCCCAGGCTGCTAGAATGGCTGCCTGTAGGACGCGAGTGTGGATCTGAGCGTATGGTACTGCCTCGAACGTGGCCACTAGCTTGCCTAGTAATCGCATACACAGGCGAATAGTTGTTTTTTTCTTGTTTAGAACCAACTGAACCAGCCCCTTGATAGCCTCGATCTTTACCAGGGGCAGGAACACTCTTTGCTGTTCTGTGTCTAACCTCATGCCGAGGTATTCCAACTGCTTTGTAGGCTGGAACGCTGACTTTCCCCGGTTTAGGACCCAGCTGAATTCTTCGAGGTACCAAACCGTGAGGTTTACTGCCTTTTGCAGACCCGGTCGTGAGTGATCTATGATTAAAAAGGTCGTCCAAGTATGCTAGGACTGTGACCCCTTGGATCCTTAAATTGGCCAGAACTGGGGCTAGGATCTTCGTGAATACCCGGGGGGCCGTGGCCAGTCCGAAGGGGAGCGCCCTGAATTGGAAGTGTCGCTGCCCCACCGCGAAGCGTAAAAATCTTTGATGCGACTGAAAGATTGGTACATGAAGGTAAGCATCCTTTATGTCTATGGAGGCCAGAAAATCGTCTTTCTGAAACGCGGCGGCTGCTGACCGGATGGATTCCATCCGGAAGGAACGAACCTTTAGGTAACCGTTTAACCCCTTTAGGTCCAAGATTGGCCTGACATCGCCGTTGGGCTTTGGTATGACAAAGAGATTGGACTAGAAACCTAGCCCTTGCTCTTGGGCTGGCACCTCTACTATTACGTCCTGGCAAAGCAGGTGATCCAAAGCTGCCAGCAATGAGGCCTTCCTTGCTGGATCCTTTGGTAGCCTTGATTCTTGAAAATGAGGCGGAGGATACCTTAGAAACTCCAGTCTGTAACCTGTGGTTACAGATGCCCGGACCCATTTGTCGGGGATCTTGGCTTCCCAAACTTCTGAGAAGAAACGAAGCCTTCCCCCCACCCGCGAGAGTGGGGGCGCCCCTTCATAAGGCAGACTTAGGGGCTGTCTTTGTCGGCTTGCGATACCATGGCCTCTTACCCCCAGGGGCCTGTCCCTGCGATCTACTGTTAAAGTTGGATCGTGCAGGCGGCCGTCGATACTGCCTGGACTTTGAGGGCCCCAAGACAGGAAAGAGCTGCCTTTTAAATGTAGGACCCCGGAATGTCTTTTTGACCGGAAAAAGGGGTACTCTTGCCATTTGGAATAGTCTGAATATATTTATCCAGATCCTCTCCGAAGAGTCGTCCTCCATGGAAGGGAAACCCTGCCAGAAGCTTTTTGCATGGGGGCTCCGCTAGCCCAGTTCTTCAACCATAAGAGCCTTCTCATGTGCACCAAAAATAGTGATAAACGAGAGGCCTGCTGGATGGAATCTTTTATAGCATCTACAGCAAAACACAGAGCTCTGGGAATGTCAGAAAACTCTTCTGCTTGTTGGGTAGACATGTCCTTTAACATTTCCTTTGTCTGGTCCTTTAACGCCTGACAAACACCAATCGCAGCCACAGCTGGCTGCACCACTGCTCCTGCCGTAGCAAAGGATGCTTTTAAAAGTGTCTCTAACCTTTTATCAACCGGATCTTTAAACATATGTATGTTTTCAACCGGGCAAGTTAGTGATTTATTCACACATGAGATGGCTGCATCCACTACTGGGAGCCTCCACCTCTTGGAGAATCTTTCCTCCATGGGGTAAATGACCGCAAATCTTTTCGGTGGCAGAAAAATCCTGTCCGGCCGTACCCAATCCCGAAAGATCAATTCCTCCAAGAGAGGATGGACCGGAAAAACTGCGTTGCTTAACGGAGCTTTCAAAGAGCCCAGAGAGGATACCGGAGGAACCTGAGGCTCTGGCAATGGTAAACTAAAAGCCGAGCGGACCATGTCCGTCAAAGACTGTACCCACAATCTTTCTGTCTGGGAGTCTGAAAATGGTTCCTCAGAGGCAGATCCCTCAATCCCTGAACCCTCTTGGTTCAGGTCTAGTTGATCCTCCTGTGATTCCAATTCCTCCGGAGAGAGAATCTCAGCATCTGAGGATACACCTCTTGGTGATGGGGATCTAACCCGTTTCTTACCAGGAATAGCTCTAGCGATCAATGCTGCTATTCTCTCTTCTAGCCCCCCTAGGGATACGGCTAGCATCTCCTCTGTGATAAACACAGGGCTGGGCTGATCTGGGCCAGCCTCCGCACCAGATCCCCCTAATGGCTCATCCAAGGCGCTCTTTATGTTAATAAGTTGCGGGGAAAGTATCGGCATATCATCAGAATCAGAAGGGGAACCCCTTTGTTTTTTGGTCTTTTTTGTACCCTTTGACCCCGAACCTTTGGAAGCCATAATACGAAATCGAGGGACTCCGCCCACACAACAGACTGTAGTGGCCAGGAGTACAAAACCAGAACTTAGGGGACAATAGATCACTAATGCCCAAAAACTGATGGGATCCCGTATGTTCTCTTTTTTTTTTTTTTTCTTTTTTAAATATATATTATATATATTTTCTTTTTTAAAACATACAGTGCCCCCAAACTTAGTTTGCCAGTCTCCAACCTGCTGCAAAAAGGGGAATTTTTGGGCTTAACAAAAAAGGCATTGGAACAAAGTCCAGCATGTACTACCCCTCTTCCGCCACTGGGAGTCACTGTTCTGCCGCTCTGCGTCCTCTCCTTCTGAAATCAGCCTCAGACTGAGCACTGACAATGCCTGCTGATCTATAACAGCACAAGGCGCGCCCCTGTATGACGCCGCAGGCACGCCCCCCCCCCCGCCCTCCTGTGTGAACGGCGCGAAAAACGTCTATAAGACGTGCGCGCGCACGCGCGCGCGTATGCCGGAAACAGGAGGAACATGGAGGAGCCGCGCTGCTGGAGATCCAGGACTGCAGAAACAGGCGGCAGATTCAAACCCCCGGCCAGGTAGGACTCTCCAAAAGGCCCCTAGGGATCCTTACTAGTCCTAGGAAGAAAACAGCAGGTTAGCTAGCAACACAATTCTTAGACAGGGAAACCTAGTGATGGGGGAGAAAAGGTGTCATCCTGTCTCTCTTCAGACATAGTGAACAAGGTTGCCCATGCAGAGCATACTTAGGCTATCCCCCCTTTTAGGTTACCCCGGAGAGCCTGCTGTCGAACCAAGTCCCGCAGGCTCCCCCTTACCTGCTCCATGCTGCAGGATGTTTGTCCAGCAAACTGATCCAATCTTCTCCCATCTCCGTGGGTAGCGTAGTAGACCTTCAGGCCCTGGGGTCCTATGAAGGTACCCACTGTCCTGGACCTATATAGCACCCTGGCAAACAGGAACTTATGGTTTTTGCAAACTCCAAGTCCTGGGCCCAGGGTCCAGCCCTCCAAAGAGGAGCATTATAGGCAAAACCCCACGGTTTGGGGCCCGGGTACTGTCCACTTTGGCACTGAGGCTCCTTGGACAGATCCGGTTAGCCCGCCCTTAATCCCAAGGATGTGGAGCAAAGCTATTCCGTGACCAACACCTAAGACACTGGCGAAAAAACTGAGGGACTCCCTCTAGGGGAGGGGGTTATATAGGGAGGGGACTTCCTGTTTGAGATTGCCAGTGTCCACACCTGAAGGTACTCCATATAACCCATATAGTAATGAATATGCCGCTCTGTGTCCCGTGATGTACGAGAAAGAAAAATAAATAAAACTCTCCTATTATTAAAGTGATATTAAGGCTGCATTCACACCTAGGCGACACGATACGCCGCGTACGCGGCTTATCTTGCCGCCTGTAGATGAAACTTTTTTTTTTTTCTTTTCTTTAACATTGCGGTCTATGAGCGAACGCCAATGTCGCCTGAAAAAAGGGTCCGGGACTTTTTTTCAGGCGACAGGCGTTGAGATGTGAACCATCTCCATAGACCGCAATGTTATTTCACATCTCGAGCGACAAGAGCGTCGGGCAACCGGCGTTTTGTCGCTCAGATGTGAATGGAGCCTTAAGTCAAAAAGAGAGAAAGAGAAAGAGAGAAAGAGATAGAGTTAGATATATATATATATCCCCCAGGGCTCTTCCATCATTTGGACATTTTGTATTCACGTACAATTTGATTGGCGCAGTCGTAGATATATATTGTTGTCGGAAAGTATTTTTACTCTGTATTTATTTTACGGATTATAAAGCTAGTGTGCTTTATCTCATTATTCTATGATTTTTTTTTTTTAATACAAGGTTATTTTTAATGGGTGTTTGAATGCTTAATTATAGCTGCACTTGAGTGCTATAGTGCAAGAATATATACGTTAATAGAATTAAAGAAGGGGGGAAGCAGTCTGATGGTATACTGTAGATCCACATAAAGTCCTACAGATGACACAGGTGGCAGAGCAGCAATATAATGTTCTAGTCCAACCTCTGGCCTAGGTCTTGTAATGGTGATATAAATGATTCCATATAAACATCCAGAACACTTGTATGGAGGCGATACCAGGAATAATAAAACATGTGAATCCAGTCGTCCCCCCCCCCCCCCAATATCCGCTACAGTCTAGAGCAGTGTTCTCCAAACTGCGGCTGCTTGCTTTTATCTGGCCTTTGGGGCACCATTTTCATCCACTGATACCAACAATGGGACATAATCCCCTATGACACCAACGATGGGGCACAAGGACACCAAAGATGGGGCACAATTTCTCCCAATGACACCAAAGATGGACACCGCACCATTCCTGAGGAGCTGCGGGCAGGAGTTTTTAACCACTTAAGACCCGGACCAAAATGCAGGTAAATGACCAGGCCCCTTTTTGCGATTCGCACTGCGTCGCTTTAACTGACAATTGCGCGGTCGTGCGACGTGGCTCCCAAACAAAATTTGCGTCCTTTTCTTCCCACAAATAGAGCTTTCTTTTGGTGGTATTTGATCGCCTCTGCGATTTTAATTTTTTGCGCTATATACAAAAATAGAGCGACATTTTTGAAGAAAAAACAATATTTTTTACTTTTTGTTATAAGAAAAATCAAATAAACTAAATTTTAGTCAAACATTTAGGCCAAAATGTATTCAGCCACATGTCTTTAGTAAAAAAAAAAAAATAGATACCTAGCGGGAACAGCGACACTAATACAGCGATCAGAAAAATGATCGCTTAGTGATGCTGGCAATAGAGAGTGAAAGGGTTAACTAGGACGGTGATCAAGGTGTTAAAACTTTATATGGGGGGGGTACGGGGGCTACCCTGAACCTAACACTAACTGACTGTCACACTGACACTAAATACATTAATCATACATATATGATTACTGCATTCAGTGACACTGTGACAGGGGGGAGGGGGGGGGGTTAATGTGATTATGTGTAGTGTGTGTGTCAGTGTGCTGTTGTGCAGACTTACTGTGCGATGTGATCTCTCCTCAGCGGTGGTTGAAAAAAACAGGAGGAGGAAGTGCAGGGCGGGGGCAGCGCGCGGATTGGCTGGGAGCGATCCGGAGGGGGCGGACAAAAACTAATAGCCGCCCCCTTGTCCCGGATCGCTCGTACAGCCACGGGGACCGCCGCATGTACCGGGGGGGTCCCGATCAGACCCCCGACCCACGTCAAGGCAGCAACGTATATATACACATTGATGTGCCTGCCTGTGCCATTCTGCCAACGTAAAATGTACATGCGGCAGTCCATAAGGGGTTAAGGCAAGGCCGCAGCTTCGACCTAGTCTGTGGCGCCCAGCCTGGCGGACTAGGCCGAAGCCGCGGCCTCGCCTAAAAACTCCTGCCCGCAGCTCCTCAGGATCGGCGCGGTGTCAGCACCGTTGCTGGGGGAAAAAATTAAAAAATAAAAATAAATCTAGGGTGACCACGTGTCCCGGATTGCCCAGGATAGTCCCTCATTTTGCAGGTCTGTCCCGGGTACTTGTATTCCAGGACAATACAGTGTCCCAGGATTAAACTAACACAGCCAGCCCCCGGGCCAATCTGATGCCCCCAAAAAAGGGCGCCACATCACCGCTTTACTCACTGACAGTACTTGTCCTGGCCGGGAATGCCTGGAGGAGCACAATCCTGCCGCCTGCTTGCGATTGGAGAAATCATAAATCCCGCCTCTTGTGTCCAATCACTGTGCTGTGATTCGTTGGAGCACAAGCTGATTTTTGGGAAGGAGGGTGTCCCAGAATGTTAGTTTGGAAATGTGGTCACCCTAAATTCATCCCAAAGGTGTTCTATCGGGTAGAGGTCAGGACTCTGAAGCCAATTAGAGCCTCAGGCTTCTAGTAAAAAAAAAAAAAAAAAACTATTGGAATCCATGCGTCCAGCATGTAGATTAGGGGATGGTCTCATGGATTAGGGGGCGGCACCCCGTATGGATGGGCCACCACTGGTCACATGACAAAAGAAGTTTGGCCAGCATTTGAGAGAATGCGGCTGTGCATGCAAATCTTTGAGTGTTGGCCAAAGTCTGTGGCCAGCTATACCCTTCCACCCCTCCCCCATACACCAATGCCGGCTCAAGACACTGTGCTGCCTGGTACCAAGAATAAAATACTGCCCCCCCCCCCCCCCGAAAAAAAAAAATCACGCCCCCACATCATTTATTTTATATCATGATAACTAAGGTGGACCTGTCATTATACATGTATTGAGAAGTATAAAGAGGACCTGTCATGGCTCTATACATGTATGTAGGAATATAAAGAGGACTTGTCATGGCTCTATACATGTATTAAGAAGTATAAAGAGGACCTGTCATGGCACTATACATAGGAGTATAAAAAAGACCTGAGCGTGGACGGTGGCCGCAATGTCTGCCGACCACCCGCGATCACTCCACAGAGAGCCAGAACGGGGATCTGTCAATGTAAACAGACAGATCCTCTTTCTGACAGGGGAGGAGAGACAGATCTGCTATTCCTAGTGATTAGGAACAGAGATCTCTCTCCTCCAGCCAGTCTCATCCCCCCCCAGTTAGAAACACCTCCCAGGGAACACATTTTACCCCTTCCCTGACCGTGACATTTACACAGTAATCGCTGTATAGATGTCAATGGTCCCAAAAATGTGTCAAAAGTGTCCGATGTGTCCACCGCAATGCCGCAGTCTCGCTAAAAATCTCAGATTACTGCCATTACTATACACATACTCCTGCTGTGCACTGGACCTGCAAATTCAGCAAACTGTGTCACTGCCCCGCCTACACTCTGAAAATAAATTACACCGGTGTGGCCCCCACCCCGAGATCTCTCAGGATCGGTTACCTGCTCATGAGTGAAACATGGAAGCTGCAGTTACGGACCTCTGCTTCTAAAAACATTGACCCCCCCCCCCTTGTTCCAAAATCTGATCGGGGCCTGAGAACTTTCCATTTCAATTAAGAAATTGATTTACGAAGAGGTCACCAACGTCATCCTAACAGAACACAAAAGATTTCATGGAACCATTTATCACTCTCGTGTAAAACAGAAACGTTTTTTTATTCCTCGGGTGAGCCGCCAGCAGAGAAATACTGTTAAAGCCGAATACGAATCACTGCAGCTCTGTAATCATTTATTCAGTAATCGTCGTTTTTTCATCTTTCCATCCATTAAACCTTCTGCCCTTGTTGTTGTTGTGTTAACCACTTCAGCCCTGGAATTTACCCCCTTCCTGACCAGAGCACTTTTTGCGATCCGGCACTGCGTAGATTTAACTGACAATAGCGTGGTTGTGCGGGGCTTGCACCCAAACAAAATTGATGTCCTTTTTACCCCACAAATAGAGATTTCTTTTGGTGGTATTTGATCACCTCTGCAGCTTTTATTTTTTGCGCTATAAACAAAAAAAGGGCGACAATTTTGAAAAAAAGCAATATCTTTTTTTTAACTTTTTGCTATAATAAATATCCCCCAAAAACATACAAAAAAAAAAAAAGTTTTTAGTTTAGGCCGATACATATTCTACATTTTTTTACCAAAAATATTGCAATAAGCGCAACACACACACATATATATATATATATATATATATATATATATATATATATATATATATATATATATATATGTCTGCGCAAACGTTATAGTGTCTACAAAATAGAGGATAGTTTTATGGGATTTTTATTATAATTTTTTTGTCTTTTTACTAGTAGTGGAGGCAATCTGCGATTTTTTATTGTGATTGCGACATTATGGCGGACACAGATACTTTAAAAAATGCACAGATTACTGTGTAAATGACGCTGGCAGGAAAGAGGTTAATCACTAGTGGGCGATACAGGGGTTAAGTGCATCCTAGGGAGTGATTTCAACTGTGGGGGGGTGGGCAACAGAGATCGCTGCTCCCGATCACAGGGAGCAATAGATCACTGTCCTGTCACTAGGCAGAACAGAGAAAAAGCCTTGTTTGCATCTCCCAGTTTTATCGTGACTGTGATGGCGGACACATCAGACACCATTTTTGGACCACTGTCATTTTTACAGTGATCAGTGCTATAAAAATGCACCGATTACTGTAAAAATTACACTGGCAGTGAAGGGGTTAACCTGGAGGGGGCGCTGAAGGGGTAAAGTGTGACCTAGGGAGTGCTCCTAATTGTTAGAGGGCGTGGCTTGCCGTGACACATCACTGATAGTCTGCTACCTGTCATCGGGAACAGCTACAGTATTAGTGACATGTCAGGGGAAGAACGGGGAGATGTTGCATTTACACTGACATTTCCCCATTCTTCAGCTCTGTGACCCGCTCACGGGACGCCGGCGGACACAGGGTCGCCATCGCGCCGCCCGAGCCGAGCGACCACACAGTTCGAAAAATTAAAGGGGACGCGTGTGTATATATATGCCCATTTGCACAGCGGTGCCATTCTGTCGACGTAAAAGGTGCGTGCGGCAGTCGGTTAAACGCTTCAAGACTAGACTGAGCACTTTCACCTCCTTCCTGCCCAGGCCAATTTTAAGCTTTCAGCGCTGTCACACTTTGAATGACAACATTTTTTTGAGACAGATTGAGCTTTTTGGTGGTTTTTAATCACCACTGGGTTTTTTATTTTTGCTATATAAAAACGAAAAAAGACTGAATATTTGAAATTAAATAGTTTTTTCCTAGTTTGTTAAAATTTTGCAACTAAAATTTTTTTTTTTCCTTTTCATAAATTGAGGACAAAATGTATTCTACTGCAAAACCCAAATCAGTGTACATTATTTAGACTGTGAAATGTATAAAACGAACCATGGTATATACAGTATATTTGAAAATTAAATAGTCCCAATGTACTGATGGCCCATCTCAATTTTTGAGGCCCTAAAATGCCAGTATAGTAAAAAAAAATACCCCCCAACTGCCCCCCTTTTTTGGAAAGTTAACAATACAAGATATTTAATAAGAGTCATGGTGAATTCTTTGAAGTTGTAATTTATCACAATTTTTGGGAAAATATGTTAAAATTACAACTTTGTAAAATTAAAATAAATAAATAAATTCATTCTCCAAAACATTGTGATGGGTAGTCCAGAAATTCGTTTTGTAATTTATGCTCCTAGAGGGCATGAAGGTGCTCCTTGGATTTTGGGCCCCTGTATACAGCTAGGCTGTGAAAATGTGGGGGTTCAAATATACCGGTAAGTGTGCCTATGCTGTGCGTGAGAAATAACTTGTTAAAATTACAACTTTGTAAAATTAAAAAAAAATTAAAATTCACGTTATTTCTCACACACAGCATAGGCACACTTATATTTACATCCCACATTTTTACAGCCTAGCTGCATATCGGGGCCCAAAATCCAAGGAGCACCTTCATGCCTTCTATGAGCATAAATTACAAAACTAATTTCCGGACTACCCATCACATTTTTTGGAGGTCCTGAAACATGAGATAAAAATGGTGGCTGTTCCAAATGTTGCGTGACAGTTTTATCAAATGGTAATTTTCAGGAAAAAAAACACACTACAATGAACTTTAGTGCATACAAACACACACAATATAGTACCCAATTTATTGGGAAAATATAAAAGAGAACGAAACATGTCAAGATTTAAAATTGTGTAGGTCTGTGAAATGGAAACAAACTAAACTACTGTACCTAAAATTTTCCATAGGTGATGTATTAAAAGCCTTCAGACCCCTTTCACACTGAGGGGCTTTTCAGAGGGGCTAACCTGAAAAGCGCCTCTCATGCCTCCCCAGTGTGAAAGCCCATCTTTGGGGTGGTTTGGGAGGGGTGCCAGAAAAGCACGACTAAAATGACGGTAAAGCGCCGCTAACGCACCTCTGCCACAGTGTGAAAGTAGCCTTTCAGGTTTAGAATGAATCATAAGTTAGGACCAGTTGTTGCTTTCATGATGTCTCCCTTGCCCTCCAAAATCAACTGATGAAACACAGATCGTAGTTGATCAGCTGCTACCCTGATTTGATTTTATTATTTGTAAAGCGCCAAATACAAATTAACTGCGTCTAAGGATCTCTGGATGTAACAGCCAGAGAATGACAGCTCTGAAACAAGAAGTGCTTAAATCCTCATCGCTAATGGGTTAATTCATCACAGAGGAGATAGTGGAAATGAAGGTCCTCCATCTCCTATGCTGGAGCCTTCCTGACCATTTTCTACAGGCCAAGGCTCACTGGAGGAAATGGGAGAGCCCAGGAACCACTGCTGGTGGTGGCGGCGGAAGAGGCCTTTCTAGCACTGTAAAAGTGATTGAGTGGCTGTAAAGCCGCCTGGATCACTTTTAACTGACAGCTGATCGCAGGCTGAAAATAACTGTACCAGGATCATGGGTACAGAGGAATTCTAATCCTCCTTCACTTTATCCAAAACTTTAAAGAAACTACCGTATTTTGGGTAAAGATACATTTTATGTTTGGCCTGGAATCTTAGCCATCAATCTGGTCACGGAAGGGTTGATAAGAGAACCAACCATAATCTTTCCTATGTAGGCCCAGCTAATTTATAAGAAATTATGACTGATAATTGCAAATAGTGGAGTAACCCTCTTGAAGCTAAATGTGTGCAAAAGTATTTTTCTCCCAGGAAAAATTAAACATTTCAGTGAACTTTTTACAGGCTAAAACATTGATCAAACAAAAAAAGGCAATATCTGCATTCCTACTTGTATCCGGTGACGTTTCGGCCAACCACCAGGTGTTTGGGCTCGGTGTCGCACAGGTAGGTGTTGAAATCGTTTTCAGGTACCAGGTCCACATCATGCAGGATGAAACAGTCCCATTTCTCTTCTTTCAATGCTTCTAGGTACCCGACGTTGAGTAATTTGGCTCTGTTGAATTTCGCATCACCAGCCTGCAGGGACAATTTTTCTTGATCACTAAGACAAGAAATTAAAGGGATACTTTAAAGCAATAATTCTCAACCAGGGTGCCATGGAGCCTTGGGGTTCCTCCAGAGGTTGCTAGGGGCTGTCTAAACTCTGGATGATTGAGCGCTCATTTGATGGTACTTAGATCTAGGGCCAAGGATACTCAGCAGAGCCAGCGGCAGATATAAATGATCTTTTTTGGCTTTCTGTAAGGGTGCTGACCAGCAATCTAAGGGACAAAATTCTTTCCACTGACCACCAATGTAAGGAGCATTCTTCTCACGGACCACCAATGTAAGGAGCATTCTTCTCACTGATCACCAATGTAAGGAACATTCTTCTCACTGATCACCAATGTAAGGAGCATTCTTCTCACTGATCACCAATGTAAGGAACATTCTTCTCACTGATCACCAATGTAAGGAGCATTCTTCTCACTGATCACCAATGTAAGGAACATTCTTCTCACTGATCACCAATGTAAGGAACATTCTTCCCACTGATCACCAATGTAAGGAACATTCTTCTCACTGATCACCAATGTAAGGGACATTCTTCTCACTGATCACCAATGTAAGGAACATTCTTCTCACTGATCACCAATGTAAGGAACATTCTTCCCACTGATCACCAATGTAAGGAACATTCTTCTCACTGATCACCAATGGAAGGAACATTCTTCCCACTGATCACCAATGTAAGGGACATTCTTCTCACTGATCACCAATGTAAGGGACATTCTTCTCACTGATCACCAATGTAAGGAACATTCTTCTCACTGATCACCAATGTAAGGGACATTCTTCTTACTGATCACCAATGTAAGGGACATTCTTCCCACTGATCACCAATGTAAGGAACATTCTTCCCACTGATCACCAATGTAAGGGACATTCTTCTCACTGATCACCAATGTAAGGGACATTCTTCTCACTGATCACCAATGGAAGGAACATTCTTCCCACTGATCACCAATGTAAGGGACATTCTTCTCACTGATCACCAATGTAAGGGACATTCTTCTTACTGATCACCAATGTAAGGGACATTCTTCCCACTGATCACCAATGTAAGGAACATTCTTCCCACTGATCACCAATGTAAGGGACATTCTTCTCACTGATCACCAATGTAAGGGACATTCTTCTCACTGATCACCAATGTAAGGGACATTCTTCCCACTGATCACCAATGTAAGGAACATTCTTCCCACTGATCACCAATGTAAGGAACATTCTTCCCACTGATCACCAATGTAAGGAACATTCTTCCCACTGATCACCAATGTAAGGAACATTCTTCCCACTTGTTATCAACTGAAGAAAAATGTTCTCCCTGGACAGGGCCACCATCAGGGGGTACAGGCAGTACACCTGTAAGGTCCCCAGGGGCCCGGAAGGCAACCCCCTTTTTTTTATTTTTATTTTTTTATAAATGTTCATTTATATATTTTTTATTTATGCTTTTAATAAAGGGCCCAGAGGTCCCCAGGGCCCAGGATGGCAACCCCCCCCCTTTATTGTTCGTCAGCACCCCCCCCCCCATCTCAATTTGCGGCAGCAGCACCCCCCGCTTCCCAATTCGTGTCACCCAACGCTTCTCGATTCAGGCCCCCACTTCCCAATCAGCGGCGCCACCCCCCGCTTCCCGTGACTGAAGCTGTGTAAGGGGCCCCATAATTCCTGATGGTGGCCCTGCCCATGGAAGCACATTAACCACTAGCCGACCAGCCGCCGCAGTTATACGGCGGCAGGTCGGCTCTCCTGCGCGAGAGCCCGTCATCCTACGTCGGGACTTTCGCGGCCCCCCGCGTCCCGCGCGCGTGCCCGATCGCCGCCGGGCGCGCGCGCTCGTTCGTTCGTTACAGAGCGGGGAACGAGAGCTGTGCGTGTAAACACACAGCACTCGTTCCTGTCAGCAGGGGAAACGCTGATCTTCCGTTCATACAATGTATGAACGGAAGATCAATGATTCCCCCAGTGAGTTCACCCCCCCCCACACAGTAAGAACACAAATAGGAACACACTTAACCCCTTCCCCGCCCCCTAGTGTTAACCCCTTCATTGCCAATGGCATTTTTATAGTAATCCAATGCATTTTTATAGCATTGATCGCTATAAAAATGCCAATGGTCCCAAAAATGTGTCAAAAGTGTCCGATGTGTCCGCCATAATATCGCAGTACCGAAAAAAACCGCTGATCGCCGCCATTACTAGTAAAAAAAAAATATTAATAAAAATGCCATAAAACGACCCCCTTTTTTGTAAACGCAATAAATTTTGTGCAAACCAATCAATATACGCTAATTGCAATTTTTTTTAACGAAAAATATGTATAAGAATACGTATCGGCCTAAACTGAGGGAAAAAAATGTTTTTTTATATCTTTTTTGGGGATATTTATTATAGCAAAATGTAAAAAATATTGCATTTTTTTCAAAATAGTCGCTCTATTTTTGTTTATAGCGCAAAAAATAAAAACCGCAGAGATGATCAAATACCACCAAAAGAAAGCTCTATTTGTGGGAAAAAAAGGACGCCAATTTTGTTTGGGAGCCACGTTGCACGACCGCGCAATTGTCAGTTAAAGCGAAGCAGTGCCGAATCACAAAAAGTGCTCTGGTCTTTGGACAGCAATATGGTCCGGGGCTAAAGTGGTTAACTGGTTTTAGCAGGGGTTTCTCAACAGCAACAGCAGGACTTTGTACGCTATTATTACACACATTTGACTGAACAAGGGTGGAATTTGCATTCCAGCATTCTACATGTTTGCATAGTGTTGTATTGCCAATGTTGGAGGACTTGTTTGATTACAATGGAAATTTTGTAGATGGCAAACAATGTTTGTGGACATGTCTGTTTTTGTGACATTCATAGCATAAGTAACAGAAGGAATCTGAATGTATGAAGTACATACAGGTAGGTATGTGCACAATAAGTCTGCTATGCTAGTGGTCTAGTCTTTGTGCCAACGGGATACATACATTTTTCCGAGATGTATCTCGTCTTGGAGTAGTTTACAGCAAGGTACATTATATATTATATTCATACTTTTGGCTTTGTATGCCACCAGAATAAAATGAAAATTAAACAATCCAAATTAATTTAAAGTTCAGACTTTCAGCTTTAATTCAAGGAGTTGAACATAAAATAAAAATATCAAATACAAATTTTAGGAACTGCAACAATTTGTATACAGTCACCCCATTTTCAGGGGCTCAAATGTAATTGGACAAATGAATATAATTGTAACGGTCACCACCGTTTACGATCTTCCATCAACCCAAGACAGCTTATCCGACAATCCCTGGAGACACGACCCATTCCATTTCCCAGAATCACGAGATTTACACAACTTTGTTCTGGTTTCAAAATGTATTAATGATTTTAATGGTAAATTTAACTCTTCTTAAACAGTTACAAGCATGCTACAGGGATAATAAAACTCTCCGCCCCCCCTCATCACACAATGGGGGGGCTTCAATACACCTTCGGATGGGCCAATTACTAATCATTATACAGACATTTCGGCACCATTTTAACATGACCTAATTACTAAACCTGAGAAGTCACATTCCACATCTATTATCCATAGAATTCACACAAAACAGCATCACATGAGTTCCCCTCAATCCACATCTAGACAGACGTAATTAGCATCGCAACAGCCTAGGTTAAGCATTGAAGGAGACACTCTTATTGACCAGTTGTGGGTCAGCATGAAATCACCTGTAATATGTCCAGATCTCCTGCAATACATGAATTATTAGTAATGTCCCACCTCATGTAAATTATGATATAATTTCTCAGTCACCCTATGCCCCTATCGGACATAGGGTGACCCTAGACATAAGAGTCATTGGTGACGCCGGCACAGGAGCACCCCGCATCCCTCAAAAGTCTCTGGGTGTCACAGGCCATTCTGTTACAATAATCATCAATAAAATGTTCAATTTCAATATTTTGTTGAGAATCCTTTATTGGCAATGACTGCCTGAAGTCTGGAACCCATGGACATCACCAAAGACTGGGTTTCCTCCTTTCTGATGCTTTGCCAGGCTCTACCAGCTCTCTTTAGTTATTCTTTGTTTTTGGGTCTTTCTGCCTTTAGTTTTGCCTTCAGCAAGTGAAATGCTCAATTGGGTGGAGATCAGGCGATTGGCTAGTCCATTGCAGAATATTCCACTTCTTTTCCTTCAAAAGCTCCTGGGTTGCATTTGCAGTGTGTTTTGGAAAATCGTCCATCTTTACTGTGAAGCGTTGTCCAATCAACTTTGACGCATTTGGCTGAATCTGGGCTGACAGTATCTCTCTAAACACTGCAGAATACATCCGCCTGCTTCTGTCTTCTGTCACATCATCAATAAACACCAATGACCCAGTGCCACTGGAAGCCATGCATGTCCATGTCATCACAGTGCAAGCTCCACCATGTGACCACATATGACGCTGTGTGCTTTGGATCATGAGCTGTTCCAAGCCTTCTCCACACTTTTTTCTTCCCATCCTTCTGGTACAGATTAATCTTAGTTCCATTAGTCTAAAGCAGGGATGGGCAAACTACGGCCCGCGGGCCGTATACGGCCCGGCGGACCTTTTAATCCGGCCCCCACCCGAAATTAGTTGTGCCGCGATCGCCGCTAATTGAGGCCGCGGCTTTGCGGCCTATGCTTCGATGCTATTAGTCACGGCTATTATCCATCTCCATTGATCTGTGCCTCCCATTGGTCCAATCATCGTTTTGGTTGACGTCATTGGAGTGCGCCCTGCTTCCTATTGGACGGCTTCCCGGTGACGTTGCACGTGAGTCAGGGACCCTCTCGCTGAAGCGCGGCTCCGTTCATAGGGCATTGATGCAGGTTTGCCTGTCAGTACCTGCATCTGTGCGTGTGTGGGCCTCATCTCCTTCTGGATCACCCCGCCATCTTCGGGTCCCTCAGTCTACGCCCCTATAACATCTTGCCGCAGTAGGACAGCCGCCCATTTAACAGGTACTCTTGAGCTGTTACACTACACTTGCATCCCCTATTTGGATTATATATTTAATTTACTATTCACTCTATATTGACTTTTTAACATTAAATTATAATCAATCACTGTGCCATCAATTGTCACCACTGTGCCATGCCAAATGCAGCCACTGTGCCATGCCATCAAAAGCAATCACTGTGCCATCAATTTACACCACTGTGCCATGCCAAATGCAGCCACTGTGCCATGCCATCAAACGCAGTTACTGTGCCATCAATTGTCACCACTGTGCCATGCCATCAAAAGCAATCACTGTGCCATCAATTTACACCACTGTGCCATGCCAAATGCAGCCACTGTGCCATGCCATCAAACGCTGCCAATGTGCCATCAATTGTCACCACTGTGCCATGCCATTGTGCCATCGCAGCCATTGTGCCATCAATTGTCACCACTGTGCCATGCCATCAAAAGCAATCACTGTGCCATCAATTTACACCACTGTGCCATGCCAAATGCAGCCACTGTGCCATGCCATCACATGCAGCCACTGTGCCATCAATTGTCACCCCTGTGCCATGCCATCAAAAGCAATCACTGTGCCATAAATTGTCACCACTCAGCCATGCCAAATGCAGCCACTGTGCCATCAATTGTCACCAATGTGCCATGCCATCAAAAGCAATCACTGTGCCATCAATTGTCACCACTGTGCCATGCCAAATGCAGCCACTGTGCTATGCGATCAAACGCAGCCACTGTGCCATCAATTGTAGTTTTGTAAAATAACTATTTTTATGCTTTTCTACCTTAAAGCGGATGGTTCACCAAAAAAAAAATATTAAAAGCCAGCAGCAACAAATACTGCAGCTGCTGACTTTTAATATCAGGACACTTACCTGTCCTGGAGTCCAGCGGCGTCCGCAGCAGAGGATGAGCGATCGCTCGTCACCCTGCTGCTCCCCCCTCCATCCACGGCGAGGGAACCAGGAAGTGAAGCACTCCGGCTTCAATGCCCGGTTCCCTACGGCGCATGCGCGAGTCGCGCTGCGCCCGCGATTGGCTCCCGCTGTGTGCTGGGAGCCGAGAGTTCCCAGCATACAACGGGAAAAGCCCGTCTTTTGCCCGAGACTGCGGGCCGGAAGTGGGTGCGGATACCTGTCTTTAGACAGGTATCTGCACCCCCCTCCCCCCTGAAAGGTGTCAAATGTGACACCGGAGGGGGGGAGGGTTTCCGATCAGCGGATCTTCACTTTAGGGTGGAGATCCGCTTTAAATGAATCTAAACATTTAATGTTACAAATTTAAATGTAATTTATATTAATTCACACATACACACTGTCCATCTACACTTAGTCTGGCCCCCGCGTCCAATATATGAACCCATTGCGGCCCTCGAGTCAAAAAGTTTGCCCATCCCTGGTCTAAAGAATGCTTTTCCAGAACGGGTCTGGCTTTTGTTAGATTTTTTCTTAGCTAAATCTAATCTGGCTTTTCTATGCTTCAGGCTTATGAATGGTTTGCACTGGTGTGGTGAACCCTCTGTATTTGCTCTTTTGAAGTCTTCTTTTGATTGTAGACTTTGACAATGATACACCCACCCCTTTCACTTGTCTGGATGTTGTAAATGGGTTTTCCTATACCATAGAGAGGATCCTGTGATCATCCACCACTGTTGTCTTGCATGGATGTCAAGACCTTTTTATGTTTCTGAGCTCACCAGTGTGTTCTTTCCTTAGAATGTACCTGTTGATTTGGCCACTCCTAATGTTGCTGTTATCTCCGATGGATTTGTTTAGTTTTTGAAGCCTTACAACGGCTTGTTTCAATTGCATGGACAGCTCTTTTGAACGTATGATGTAGGTTCACACCAATAGATTCCATATGCAAAAACCACACTTAGAATCAACTCCAGAACTTTTTCCTGCTTATTTGATTAAGAAATTACAAACAGAGTAGCCCCACACCTGGCCATGAAACAGTTTTTGATTCCATTGTCCAATTACTTTTGGAAAAGGGGGGGTGGCTATTTAGGTCTTAATTCCTAACCCCTTTCTCCAATTTGGATACCCTCAAATTAATCCAGAGTGTGCACTTTCAGCCCATATATAACTATAGCTTGAATATGTTTTGGCAAACACTTGAAAAGAACTAAAATTGTGCCTGTGTCCAAATATATATGAACCTTACTCTATATAAAATGGGTAAAATAAGTATTGAACACGTCACCATTTTTCTAGGTAAATATATTTCTAAAGGTGCCATTGACATGAAATTTTCACCACGTGTTGGTAATAACCCATGCAATCCATACATACAAAGAAACCAAAATAAATTTGTTCAGAAGTTAAGTTCTGTGTAATAAAATGGAATGACACAGAGAAAAAGTATTGAACCTGCCAACTGAAATGTATTTAATACTTGGTACAAAATCCTTTGTTGGCAATCACGGCTCCAAGACGCCTCCTGTATAAAGAAACAAGCCCCATGCGTTGCTCAGGTGTGATTTTGGCCCATTTCTGCCACACAAACACTCTTCAAATCTTGAAGGTTCCATTGGCCTCTTCTATGAACTCCAATCTTTAGTTCTTTCCATAGATTAGTTCCAGCATACTGCTTATCGTATCATGAGCCCTTGTTATCCGGCTCCGAACGGGGATCGCTTCCGGGAATTGGCATTCCTAAGCGAAGAGGAGTTGATTGACGGTCGGCTAAAGCGCGTCACGGCTTCTGAAAATACCCGAAGTGACACTCGGGTGTTTACGGCGCTAAACGGTGCCTGCGCCTGCCGTGTAGAGCCGACTGCGCAGGCGCCGTAAATACCCGAGTGTCACTTTGGGTATTTTCGGAAGCCGTGACACGCTTTAGCCGACCGTCAATCAACTCCTCTTCGCTTAGGAACGCCAATTCCCGGAAGCGATCCCCGTTCGGAGCCGGATAACAAGGGCTCATAATACGATAAGTACCGGGAAAAAAAAAAAACAGCATACTGCAGATGTTAGCAGTATGCTAGAACTAATGTCAGAAAGTTGATTTGGGGGTGAACTTCCGCTTTAAGATGAAAAATGTTTTATTGAAGAAGGGAAACGAAGGAATCAGGGAAGACAAGATATAAGATTCTATTTCAGCTTTAAATTTAAAGTCAATATGGTCTCACCTGGTGAATGACGTAGATGCCGTAGTCCAGCTGCTGCCGCTGCAGGAAGGGGTGGAGATTGTCTAGTAGGTAGAGGAGGTGTTTCTCCCGGTTCCGATGTGGGATGAGGATGGCCACACGTTGCTGGGCTCTGCAGCTGTCTGGGTGGTAGCGGCCATTTTCCACATTGGGGTACTTTTTCTGTACTTCTTTTAAATTCAAGGAAGGCTCAAAGGATAGTGGTATGGTCCCCTCTGCAAAACAAAAGGCCAGTACTGTAAATACAGGCCAGTGAGCAATAGTATGTCTTACACCATTATGCCTACACAGGCTAGAAATGTTCAAATGCTGGGGCTGGGTTCACATCTATGCAAATTGGAATAGCAGGAGATTATGACTGGCTCTCTATGGAGCCGGTTCACACCTCTCCGATGGGAATTTGCACAGGAGCCCTGTGCGTCTTTTGGTCCGTTTCAGGTCCGAATTCATCCAAACATTCGGGCTAAAATCGGACCTGAAACGGTGAACAGGGATGCACCGGATCCCTGCTGTGAGCCGCATGCAAAGATAGTGTGAACCCAGCCTCAATGAACATGACTAATAGATCTTTTTTTTGGTGGGATTTGATCACTTCAGCGTTTTTTCTTTTTTTGCGCTATAGAGACAAAAAAAAAATGTTTTACTTTTTGCTATAATATAACCTTGGGAGAGCTTCCCAGAGGGGGTTATTGCGAGGAGGAGCCGCGAGGGCCGCCGTGGGACGCCACAAGAGGACGATCGGGGCCACTCTGTGCAAAACGAGCTTTACAGTGGAGGCAAGTATGTTATTTTAATTAAAAAAAAAATTAAACGTGAACCTATATAGAATCACTTTAAAGATCCTTAATACCAGAAATATCAGCATCCACCTCACCTGATGCCGCCACATCCCTCACCTTGTTGTGTCACTGCTGCATCACCAGCTGTCCCATTAAAGTGAATGGGACGTTGGTGAGCCAACAGCGGGGCAGAGCAAGAGCCAACAGCGGGGCAGAGCAAGAGCCAACAGCGGGGCAGAGCAAGAGCCAACAGCGGGGCAGAGCAAGAGCCAACAGCGGGTCAGGGGAAGAGCCAACAGCGGGTCAGGGGAAGAGCCAACAGCGGGTCAGGGGAAGAGCCAACAGCGGGTCAGGGGAAGAGCCAACAGCGGGTCAGGGGAAGAGCCAACAGCGGGTCAGGGGAAGAGCCAACAGCGGGTCAGGGGAAGAGCCAACAGCGGGTCAGGGGAAGAGCCAACAGCGGGTCAGGGGAAGAGCCAACAGCGGGTCAGGGGAAGAGCCAACAGCGGGTCAGGGGAAGAGCCAACAGCGGGTCAGGGGAAGAGCCAACAGCGGGTCAGGGGAAGAGCCAACAGCGGGTCAGGGGAAGAGCCAACAGCGGGTCAGGAGAAGAGCCAACAGCGGGTCAGGAGAAGAGCCAACAGCGGGTCAGGGGAAGAGCCAACAGCGGGTCAGGGGAGGAGCCAACAGCGGGTCAGGGGAGGAGCCTCTGTGAGACAGAGATGACAGTTACTCTTAAAAAAACTAGGATTTAAATCAAATCCTCCCTGGTCACCATGTTAAAAAATATACAGTAGACATGCCGTCATTTTACATAACGCACCTGTGTGGTGTGATCAAGGAACATGAAAAACAATTGTAACATTGATCAATGCATCGGGTGCCAATGAGCCCCATAATTTAAATGCCAGCTGCCCATGCCCCTTGAAATGAACTTGTGCTTTAGGCATGCAGAACACCCAATTGATTTTAAATGACTTTTTAACCTTCAGAAATTGCACTTTGTGCAGAGACAGTTCTAAGCATGGGAAACAAGCGCTACTTTACAGGCATAATATAGACACCCCCCAGGTACGAAATTTAAAGGAATATTTCACTTTTATTGTTTCACTTTAAGCATTATTAAAATCACTGCTCCCGAAAAAACGGCCGTTTTTTTAAAACTTTTTTTGCATTGATACATGTCCCCTGGGGCAAGACCCAGGTCCCCAAACACTTCTTATGACAATAACTTGCATATTAGCCTTTACAATTAGCACTTTAGATTTCTCCCATAGACTTTTCCAGGGTGTTCTGCAGCTTTTTGAATTTGCCGCAAACACCCCAAATTGTTCGCTGTTCGGCTAACAGGCAATGTTCGAGTCGAACATGAGTTTGACTCGAAATTGAAGCTCATCCCTATTTGGGACTCATGTCTGACCCAGTTTCTTATTCTTACCAGAATTCCAGGCAGATAAAAAAAAAAAATTGAATTGTAGAGAGATATGTTAATAGAACTATTTGCATTGCTCTCAATAGCTTTCAATCCATCCAATAAGCCAGCTATAAGGCCTAATGCACACCGGACGTTAAAATAACCTTATAAAAATCGCCAGTAGCGTTGTAGTGAGTTTTTCAACTTCAAGCTTTTTTTCAACGTTTTTGCAATAGCGTTTTTTTGAAGAAGAATTTTTTCTTTTCTAGTGACAGTTTGTAGCGTTTATCAGCGTTTTGTAGCGTTTTACAGCTGAAAAACATCTCTCAGAACACACTAGTTTTGTTTTGTTTTTTTACTGCTCAAAAACCCCACTGCCTTTGTTCTTTTTTTCATTATATGTTATACGGAAAAAAACAAAAAATGAATGGCTTATTGTTTGCTGTACGATGCTTCTGACAACGTGTTGTGATGTACCGCCATGCCGTTCACAAATAAAGATTTTACAAAAAAAAAAAAAGTCAATGCAAAAAAATTTGATCCTTACATGTAACAAAACGAACATTTACTCACTTTGTTTTAACCACTTAAGACCCGGACCAAAATGCAGGTAAAAGGACCAGGCCCCTTTTGCGATTCGGCACTGCGTCGCTTTAACAGACAATTGCGCGGTCGTGCGACGTGGCTCCCAAACAAAATTTGTGTCCTTTTCTTCCCACAAATAGAGCTTTCTTTTGGTGGTATTTGATCGCCTCTGCGATTTTTATTTTTTGCGCTATATACAAAAATAGAGCGACATGTTTTGAAAAAAAAAAACAATATTTTTTACTTTTTGTTATAAGAAAAATAAAAAAAAATAAAAAATTTTAGTCAAACATTTAGGCCAAAATTTATTTAGCCACATGTCTTTAGTAAAAAAAAAAAATTAGCTACCTAGCGGGAACAGCGACACTAATACAGCGATCAGGAAAATTATCGCTTAGTGACGCTAGCAATAGGGAGTGAAAGGGTTAACTAGGGAGGTGATCAAGGGGTTAAAACTTTATTAGGGGGGGGTACGGGGGCTACCCTGGATCTAACACTAAGGCGGCGTACACACGACCGAGGTTCTCGCTGGAAACCAGCGAGAACCTCGCTGGAAGCTGCATTCCAGCAAGGACCTCGGCCGTGTGTACGCTCTCGGCGAGCATCCCGTCGGGAAGCCCGTCGAGCAGAAATAGAGAGCACGCTCTCTATTTGCTCGACGGCCCGCCTGGATGAATGGCTGGTTGCCATTCCCGACGGGCAGGTCGCCGATTTTGACGGCCGGCAGAGAACCTCGACGGGCAGAAAGATGTGTTCTGCCCGTCGAGGTTCTCTGCCGTGTGTACGCGGCCTAACTGACTGACACTAAATACAGTAATCATACATGTATGATTACGGCATTCAGTGACACTGACAGGGGGGGTGATCGGGGGGGTTAATGTGCCTGCGTGTCCTGGTGTCAGTGTAGTGTTGTGCAGACTTACTATGTGATCTCTTCTCAGCGGCGGTTGAAAATACCGCCGAGAGCAGAAATCACATCACTTCCCTCTTCCTGTGTTTACAGAGGAGGAGGAAGTGACACGGCGGGAAGCACGCGGATTAGCTGGGAGCGATCCGGAGGGGGCGGACAAAAACGAACAGCCGCCCCCTCATCCCGGATCTCTCGCACAGCAAACCGGACCGCCGCATGTACCGGGGGGGGGGGGGGGTCCCGATCGCACCCACGTCAAGGCAGAAACGTATATATACGTTGATGTGCCTGTCTGTGCCATTCTGCCGACGTAAATGTACATGCGGCGGTCCTTAAGGGGTTAATGACAAAACTACCAATTTGCAGTTCATGCTCCGACACCTATAAAAATTGTGTTTCATCAAACACCCCACTGCCCAAAACTGCCAATAACCGCCTATGCATGCATGGACACCTAGGATGGAGAGTTCAATGACTGTAGAAAAAAAAAAAAAAAAGGTCTACAGCCAAAAACAGCTGCTGGAAAAAATGCCAACAAAACGTCCAGTGTGCAATACTGACAAACCTTTGCACCAATTACAGGCGTGTGAGAGGTAGATGACACATAAGGTATTTCAGCTCATGAAGGCAAAAGAGACATTGCTCTTCTTAACCGCTTGCCGATCGCCACACAAACCTGTACGTCGGCAGAATGGCACACATGTGCGCGTGTACACGCACACGCACGCACGCACACACACACACAATGTCCACTGGTGTCCCGCGAACGTGTCACAGAGCAGCAGAACCAGGGAGGTGTCAGTGTAAACACAACATCTCCCCGTTCTGCATGGTGACAGGTCACCTGTCATCGGGAACAACGATCAGTGACACGTCACGGCAAGCCACGCCCCCCACAGTTAGAAGCACTCCCTAGGTCAGGGGTGCCCAACCAGTGGCCACATGTGGCCCGCGGAGCCCTCTGATGTGGCCCGCGACCTCCTGCTCTGGTATGGAATAGAATACTGTTGTAAATGTAAGTTTCTTATTAAAAATCACAGTGTATATATTGGGCATATCTGTTCTGCAGTGGTAACTGTGCTGCTTTCAAACTGATCCACAGATGCAGAGCAGCGCACCTGCGGGTTACCTGCACTGAGCTATAGACTTCTGTTATTACTTGCAAGTTTTGTGAGCTTTTTGAAAGTGCACCAACCATGCGGAATATAATAGAAGTCCATTGCAGAGTGTAGAAAAGCCAAAGGTACACTGCGTTGTACCCACGGTGCGTGTAAGCCACAGCACATCAGTGTGAAAGCAAGCCATGGGCCCCTTTCACATGGGCAGTCCGACCAAATTGGACCCTCCATTCACCTCTTAGGAGTGGCAGATGTAAACTGGAGTGTCCTACCCCCAATCCAATCCAGTTGTGTCCGTGCATATGCACAGCGGACATGGACCTGCCATCTGCCCCCTCCGCTGATTGTGCCCCGCGACCAGTTGCTCAAGTGGCCCTTGCGCTTCAAAAAGGTTGGGCACCCCTGCCCTAGGTCACACTTAACCCCTTCAGCACCCACTAAAGGTTAACCCCTACACTGGCAGTGTCATTTTTATAGTAATCGGTGCATTTTTATAGTACTGCTCACTGTAAAAACAACAATGGTCCCAAAACGGTGCCAAAAATGTCCGATGTGTCCGCCATAAGGTCGCAGTCATGATAATTTTTTTTTAAAAAAACACTGATTGCCGCCATTACTAGTAAAAAAATTAAAATTAATAATAAAAATGCCATAAAACTATCCCCTATTGTGTAAACGCTATAACTTTTGCGCAAACCAATCAATGCTTATTTTTTTACCAAAAATATGTAGAATACAAAAACAAAAAAGTATTTTTATATATTTTTGGGGGATATTTATTACAGCAAAAAGTTAAAAATATTGTTTTTTTTTCAAAATTGTCGCTTTATTTTTGTTTATAGCGCAAAAAAATAAAAAAACTGCAGGAGGAGACCAAATACTACCAAAAGAAAGCTCTATTTGTGGGGGAAAAAAAAAAAGGACATCAATTTTGTTTGGGAGCTACGTCGCACGACCGCGCAATTGTCAGTTAAAGCGACGCAGTGCCGAATCGCAAAAAGTGGCCTTGTCTTTGGCCAGCCAAATGGTCCGGGGCTGAAGTGGTTAAAGTATAAACCAAAGGCAAAACTTATTTTTAAAAGGTTTGTATAGAGTGCAGAGGGATTATAACTCGTCAGTTTTTATTACCTTCTGTGTCACTGTTAAAAGGAGATTCACCCTCTCTATTTGTCCCATTTACCATGGTCATTGGAAGTAAAAGAAAATATAAAATTTTGGGTTGTCCCCAGAAAAGTATTAGAGGGGAAATCTTCCAATGATGACACTAGTACTAGTGACCTGGGGGGTCCCCAAGAAATGTCCTTAATTTGCAGGGATTGCCTCTTACTTCCTGTTTGGCTATGGGACAGGAAGTGAAGGGAAGTCTCTGCAATGGGACACAAATGGCAAAAAATAAATCACTTTCACTTGCAGGTAAGCCTATATTAAAGCAAAGCGGAGGTTCACCCTGAAAATCAACTATTTACCAATAGATCCAGCATACTGCCGACATCTGCAGTATGCCGTTTTTTTTTGTTGCTTTACTTACCGTGTTGTCGTTCTCATCCGGCTCCGAGCTCTGACTCCCGCGGGGAATAGGCGTTCCTAAGACAAGGCGTAGATGATTGACGTGCGGGTACAGCGCGTCACGCCTTCCAAAAATAGACAAAGTGAGACTCGGCTGTTTACGGTGCTATACGGCGCCTGCGATGTAGAGCTGGCTGCGCAGGCACAGTAAAAAGCCGAGTCCCACTTTGTGTATTTTCGGAAGGCGTGACGCTCTTTACCAGCATGTCAGTCATCTACGTCTTGTCTTAGGAACGCCTATTCCCCGGTGCAGAGAGCACCCGGAAGCCGGGTGAAAACTACGATAACACGGTAAGTACAGCATGGAAAAAAAAAAACCAGCACGCTGCAGATGTCAGCAGTATGCTGGATCTAATGGTAAATAGATTTTTTAGGGTGAACCCCCACTTTAAGGCTTATCTGTAGGTGCTGAAAAAATCTCCTAAACCTACATGGTTTAGGAGATATTTACAATGTCCCTGAACACTGTTGTTATATTTGGCGCATGCGCACTTTAGAAAGGGCACGCTGTGGCTTTTCTGGAGGGGGTCATGTCACCACTGGCAGCTCCCATGCGCATACGCGGGAGTGAAGTCACGCGACTCAGGCCAGTCACAGAGCCTGAGTCCGCGGCCCTGGAAGGAACATGGCTGAAGAGAGATGCTTCCAGCGAGTGGGGACATCGCAGCAGTGGCTTATCTAGGGTATGGCAACCATGGCAAGTGCCATGGGCTCCATAAGAAGGGGGCACTATTAAATGAGTGGGCAGCAAGGCACTTACCAGGGTCCCTGCTGCGTTCAGCCACAGCCCTCCCCTGTTCTCCCAGGCTCTCCCATTCCATCTGGTCGGATTGGTAGCGCACAAAGAAGAAGGAACATCAGTTCCTCCCTCTCCTCTGTGAAAACTGAGGCCTTAAGTGATGAAGATTTCATCACTTCCAGTATTGGTTCTGCATTTACCTGGCCTTGGAGGGCAGAGGAGGGATCTGGGGTCTAATAAACCCCAGATTTTTCCATAAAGAGGATATGTCACTACCCAAGGTATCACAAGGGATAATAAATATCACTATTTTTGTTAGCCGTTTTCTTTGTTAAAGCGGAGCTCCAGCCGCGAAAATTTTTTTTTTTAAAGTCAGCAGCTACTAACAGTGTAGCTGCTGACTTTAAATAAGGACACTTACCTGTCCTAGGCACCCGCGCTGATGGCCCCCCCGATGCCGGTCCCGCGCCGCCATTCACACTATGGGAAACAGGCAGTGAAGCCGTACGGCTTCACTGCCCGTTTCCTACTGAGCCTGCGCGAGTCTCACGCTGGCTTGTGAATGGGCGCGTTGCTCTCTGAGAACACACACAGTTCCCAGAAAGCAGCGCGCCCATTCACAAGGAGAAGGAGAAGAAGAAATCAAACCGCGGAGTGGAAGAGGCAGATTACGGACTTCCGCATAGCAACAGCTATCTCGGGTGAGTATTTTTTTTTTTTTTTTTCAGGTTTTTTTATTTTTATTTTTTTAAACAACATGGCAAAATGTTGTTTATATGGGTGGAGCTCCGCTTTAAGGTTATCTGAAAGATGAGTTTCCAATGTTTCGACAGGGGTGCAGTTTCAGTGCTTGCCATAGGCGATATTTTTACTAGATACTACGCCTCTGCATCGCAGGCTACGGGTTTCAGGTAAGTGACACATAATGTGATGCATAATAGCCCATAATGCTTTACCTTTATGGGAAATAAAGAGGATACCAGGTTCTACAGACTTCAATCTACTGAATAACTTGTGTACAAACCAGCCTGTCGCGAGATTAGATTTAGTTTACAGTAGGTAACCATGGACTATATGATTGGAAGTGTCGGTTTCCATCTGATATTTTCAATTCTATTACAATTTTGCCATCTTTTAGACATTTTTTCCTAATATTTGCTATATAAGAGGGAATGTCTTGTTGACCACTTGAGTACCAGCCCATACCTCCTTCATTACAGGGTAATATTTTAGGTCTCAGTGCTGTAACCGTTTGACCGACAACTACTCCGTCAAGTAACACTGTACCCAAATTGAATGTTAAAGGGTTATGGGAAATAATGTGGAAGTAAAACCCATCAGGGGGGTAAGAGGGTTAAGAAAGGCTGGTCTAGTATAATAGGATATTCGAACAGTGAAACAGGAATAAGAAACCCAAGGGGGATAAAGTGAGGGGAAGATGGGAAAAAGGATGAATGAGGGGTAAAGATGGAAGGAGGGAGAAGGAAAAGAGGAGACAAGATGGATAAGGTGAATGGGTGGAGTAAGGCAGGCCACATGTGCATTGAAATGTGGTCGGTTCAGCAGGGACTGGCCAAATTTAGATCCATGCATGGGCAGGCTGGTTATATAGACGTCAATCTACTGAATAACTTCTCTACAAATCAGCCTGTCGGGTTTTTCCCGAGCAACCAGTGCGGCTGCCTTAGATTTAGTTTACAGTAGGTAACCATGGACTCGATGATTGGTGGTGTCCGTTTCTATTTTGGTGGCATGCAAACAAAACATAACCTTTTTCTATATTATTATACATACAGATAAGATTATCACAAAAGGTTACTTTTCCGCATTCTTGGTTCTCGTCAAACAGGTTTTCAGTAAATCCAATGTGGAGATTAAATTTATGCAAATCACATTTTGAAGAAAAATATGAAATATTTCCCTGCTGTGTTTGATTAGCCCAGGGATGTCCTTTTTTGGGGCCACAAAAGATGATATATATCCAAAATTACCAGGGGGGCCACAATAAACCGGAACGGGGGCTACAATTGGGCCATGGGCCGGACTTTGGACATGCGTGCATTAGACCAACTTGTAATGGAAAGGGTAGGTACAGACTACATTAGTAGCTATAGGAAAACTCTATTCTAGGTATAACCAGCACTAAGGAATCTAGACATAGGTAGCCAGATTCAGGTGAGGCGGCGTATTGGTAAGCAGGCGTAGCGTATCCAATATATGCCACGCCGCCGCAAGTTAGAGAGGCAAGTGCTGTATTCACAAAGCACTTGCTCCCTAAGTTACGTCGGTGTAGCGTAAATGGGCCGGCGTAAGTCCGCGTAATTCAAAGTAGGTGGAAGGTGGGCGTGATACATGCAAATGACGCGCCGAACGAACGTGGACGTATCCCAGTGCGCATGCTCAAAATCACTATTTGCAACGTGAATAGTCAATGCTTTCGACGTGAACGTAACCTACGCCCAGCCCCATTCTGAATCGGCTTACGCAAGCGACGTAAAATTCGATGGCTGTTCCGACGTCCATACTTAATATTGGCTGCGCCATCTTTTTGGTGGTTTATCTTTACACCTGAAAAACGCCTCACGTAAACGGCGTAGCTTACTGCGACGGGCGTACGTACGGTTGTGAATAGGCGTATCCTACTCATTTACATATTCTAGGTGTAAATCAACGTACACGCCCCAGCATAAATATTCAGCTAAGATAAGACGGCGTAGGAGACTTAAGCCAGGCGTATCTTGGCCACATTTAAGCGTATCTGGTTTGCAGAATACGCTTAAACATACGACGGCGTGCATTCGGACTTACGACGGCGTATCTACTGATACGCCGTCCTAAGTCTTCCTGAATCTGGCTGTAGGAATACAAGTTTCTAACTGATATATTTACTTTTATTACAATTTTGTCATCTTTTATATGTTTTTTTCCTAATATTTGTTGACCACTTGAGTACCAGCCCATATCACTAATCACTGTATAAATGTCACTGGTGATGTCAGTGGCAGTTAGTCAGTTCCCCTTAACGTCAGATTGACTGCCACAGTCTCGCAATCCCGTTGAGCGCCATCATTAATAATATAATATAATATATATATATATATATATTATATATATAAATAATTCCAGTATATACACCAAGGTTTGTAGGTTCTATAACCATCACACAAACCAAACACTATTTATTTTTTTATTTTTTAGGAAAAAAAAAATCTCAAACACAACATGTAGCAGAATACATTTTGGCCGAAATTTATAGAGATTGGATATTTTTTTTTTTATTGGATATATTTTATAGTAGAAAGTAAAACATTTTTCAAAATTGTTGGTCATTTATATAAAAAAAAAAAAAAAAAAAGCAGTGACCAAATACCACCACCATAAAAAAAAAAAAAAAAAAAAGCTCTTTAGGTGTGAAATAAAATTATATACATTTTGTTTGGGTACAGCGCTGTATGACCGTGCAATCGCAGTGCCAAATAGCAAAAAATGGCCTGGTCATGAAGGGGGTAAAACCTTTCCAGAGCTCTAGTGGTTAAAGCCCACCCTCTTTGTCATCGCAAAAATGCATTGCGTGCAGGGCTGGGACAAGGGGTGGGCAGATGGGGGTAACGGAAGACCCTTCTACGATAAAGGCTGACAGGAGTAGTGACAGGAGCATCACTACTTCAGTCAGCCCAGTGCCGAAAACGACGATTCTGAATACTGTGTACTTTTTTTAAATCCGGCGCCATTGTCAGCCGAGAAACCCAGAAGTGACGTCATTACGTCGCTTCCGCGTTTACACTTTGCAGACTGGATCAAAGCCGCTTATGGCTTTCATTCAGTCTGCGCCGGGACACAGGACGCGCTGGATCGAGGATCGGGTCTCCAGGGGGGGCCGGGAGGCCCGGTCAGAGCGGCGAGAGGGTGATGTCCCCTCCCGCTGCTGCGGCATAACAACCGAGCGGCTTTTAGCCGCATCGGTTGTTATGTCAGACTAGCCAATCGCCCGATTGACACAACGGTACCGGGATGATGCTTGCAGCTGCAGGCATCATCCCAGTATAACCCCAGAAAGCCGAGGACGCATATATGTGTACGCTTGGCACGAAGGGGTTCATGTTTATATGTAGCCAACCAATACATTTTTTGCATCAAGGTCTTCGTAGTTGCCAGATTTTCTCTCTTTTATATTGTATTTAGTGTGAGAAGACACACGGAGCCTACGCACCAGTGCTGCAGACTGCACAGTAAAATTATATTGCGCCTGTTGAGAGCGTTGCATCCAGGGCCGTTTGAAGGAATTTGGGCCCCCCCCCCCCTGCACGCAAAGCCTATGTTAGCGCTACAATTTTTTAAACCCATTGTAACGGTATGGCCAGTGGGACCCAGAGGCTCTTGAAGGGTGTGGGGTACTCCTGTTTCAGCTTCACCAATGACTCTTGTGTCTAAAGTCCACTAGGGGAATAGGATGACTGAGAAATTATATCTTGGACTACATGAGATGGGGCAGTAATGATAATTCACAATGTATTTCAGGATATCTTGAAATATTACAGATTGTCGATTCTGAACCCAACAGGTCAATTAAAAGAGCGACTCATTCAATGTGGGAACATAGACTGTTAGGGGTTAATGTCGTCAGCTACTGTGATGTAAATTAACCTTAGTATGGCTCCCAAGAACCTTTCATTGTGTTATGCTAATTGACACTGTATTGTGTGAAAGTTCTATTGATGATAGACATCTGACGTTTAGACTGTGCTAACTCACAACACACATCTAACTTGTCAGCTGTAGTTAATTAGCTCATGTAGATTATGTCAGAATTGGAGCCAGAATGTCTGACTAAAAAATGTGTATTGGAGGCTCGTTAGTAACCATTGTATGACGTTGTGGGTGGAGTGTGTCATTGTCCATTTGATTACTGCAGCATTCTTTTTGGTGTATATAAAAGCTTGCCTTCTCAATAAAGATTATTCCTTTTGAATCAGAGAACAGAGCTGTGTGTCTCGTTTCTGGGGGAAATCCGTATGGGTCATGTTCGCCGGATTGTGGAGCGTCGATAAGCTGTCTTGGGTTCGGAATGGAATATCTTAAACGGCGTTAACCCCTGTCCCATTTGGGGTTCCGTTAAACCCATGTTCTTATTCCCCCCCCCCTCCCTTGTCCCTATCGGTCCTTTCACCGTGCGGACCGTTTCTTAGATCCGTTTTTTTATCATCAGTTGATCTGTTTTTTCGTCCGTTTTTCATCAGTCGTCATCCGTTTTTTCATCCGTTTTTTTGTTAAAACTTTATTTTTATTACATATTTTGATGAAAAACTTTTTTTCGTCCGTTCCGTTTTTTTGACGGAAGAAAAATAGGGTTTTCTTCCGTTGAAAAAAACGGAGCTTAACAGGGACGGATGTAAACGGAGCTTAACGGAGACGGATGTAAACGGACGTTAGCGGATGCTTGTCCACTAAAGTCCGCTATCCCATAGGAAAGCATTGTAGTCCGTTTTTCATCCGTAAACGGACGTATGAAAAACGGACGAACGGTCCGCACGTGTGAAAGGGCCCTTAGTCTTTAATCTCACCTGCACATCTTTCCTGTGTGTAGGTGTGTAGCGTGGCAGAGCTCCTCTTCCTCCTGTCAGTGCGGTGTTCTATCATTATGGGTCCCCAGTCCCTTATCAGATAGTGTCGTTGCCGGGCCGGGTACCGCGCGGTACAGGAGATTCAGTTTCCTGTGTTCCTAGCCGGACTGAAAGGAAGTGAGCACTCAGTGTGCACTTCCTGTCAGTCCAGCGGGGAACAGGAAACAAAATCTCCTGTACCGCGCGGTACCCGGCCAGACTGACAAGGACTCCAGGAGGAAGGAAGAGGAGCTCTCCCATGCTACGGTCCGGGAAGGGGAAGTTGGGGGCCCCAGGCCAGCTCGGGGCCCCAAGTAATTGTTTGTTTTGCCTGTCCTGTAGCGACAGGTCTGGTTGCATCTTACAGAACACTGCAGTGTACTCACTCAGATTCGGAGACAGAGCAGGGCAAATTTCTGATTCTTCTTTCACAGTCTGGTCCACAGACGATGGAGTTTTGTCTTCCGACCTCCTATGAAGCGGCGGACACCTCCAGAAACGATCCGGCGCCTTATATGTAGGGATTAAACGTGCGCTGTCCCGCAAGTAAAAGCTGGCCCAGCCAACTATCATCAAACACACGACGATGAACAGCAGCAGTCTTATACTGCAGAAGAAATTTCCAATGGTGCTACCCAGTCCCATCATCGCTGGGCTCCGAATCGCTGCAGCGCCAATATCAAAGTCGCAAATTACGTCAGGTCATCTCATCTTCGAGGGTCGACCACCAAGCAGTCCGTCCTCAGGGCAGGTCTCATCGCTCATGTCCAACACTTGGAGAATCCAGCCTGAAAAAAGAAGGAGAGAGATGAAATGAGTGTTTTCCAGCAATGCAAAAGGATGTTTGTTGACCACTAAAAAGGAAGCATTGACCAGAATTAAGCCTTGCAGGAATTTAGAAAAAAAGTTTTAGGAGTTTAGATGTTTAATTGGTGGCATTAAAAGAACTGGTATTGGCGCCAAACGGCTGGAGTACACATGGACAGATTGCATAGCTCCCAACTGTCCCTGATTTCGAGGGACTGTCCCTGATTTCGAGCAAAGTCCCTCTTTCCTCCTCATTTGTCCCTCATTTTGGTCTGAACTCTATAGATGTATATAAAATGTACGTTTTATCTATCAAAAAGTATTTTCCAGCGCTAAACATTTCATCCATTTTCTAAATTGCTGCATCTGTAAATTCTAAAAGCCAAATATAATGGAAAAGTAGTGAAAAAAAAAAAAAGCGCACTTGTGGGTTTAACCAATCTTGTTTTTTTTGTACAGTTCTCCTTTAAGGGGGCGTGACAAGGGGTGTGTCCTATGCAGGGGCGGACTGACCATTCGGGCACTGCCCGAGGGCCCCATGCCTTTTGGGGGCCCCATCAGGGTTGCCAGCCTCAGTAAAACCAGGAACAGTATGTAAAAATCAATTTTTTACATCTGTCCCTGAAATGTCAACGCATTTTCATCCACACAACTGCCGCTCACTGGATATTTTCTCTATTTATTTACCAATTTCTGTACACTCGAGAGATGGTTGTGTGTGAAAATCCCAGTAGATCAGCAGTTTTTGAAAATACTCAGACCAGCCCGTCTGGCACCAGCAACCATGTCACGTTCAAAGTCACTTAAATCCCATTTCTTCCCCATTCTGACGCTTGGTTTGAACATCAACAAGTCGTTTTCACCACGTCTAGATGCCTAAATGCATGGAGGTCCTGCCATGTGATTGGCTGACTAACAAATGGTGTTACCTAGTAATTGAACAGGTGTACCTAATAAAGTGGACGGTGAGTATATATATATATATTATTTTTATGGCAGTTACGGATTACAATTTTCGTGTTGATTAATCATTTTTCTTAAAATCGATTAATCGACTTACTTCGATTATAAACGCACATACATTTTTCGGATCTCCACCATATATAGTTCCCACTAATATCCACAGACATCTCCCCCCCCCTGTAATATCCAGCAACATTGCCCCCCCACTGTAATATCCACAGACATCTCCCCCCACTGTAATATCCACAGACATCTCCCCCCCACTGTAATATCCACAGACATCGCCCCCCCCCCCACTGTAATATCCACAGACATTGCCCCCCCACTGTAATATCCACAGACATCGCCCCCCCCCCCCCCACTGTAATATCCACAGACATCGCCCCCCCCCCCACTGTAATATCCACAGACATCGCCCCCCCCACTGTAATATCCACAACATCGCCCCCCCCCACCACTGTAATATCCACAGACATCGCCCCCCCCCACTGTAATATCCACACACATCGCCCCCCCCCCCTGTAATATCCACAGACATCGCCCCCCCCACTGTAATATCCACAGACATCGCCCCCCCCCCCCCCCGCTGTAATATCCACAGTCATCTCCCCACTGTAATATCCACAGACATCTCCCCCCACTGTAAACTGTAATATCCACAGACATCTCCCCCCACTAATATCCACAGTCATCACCCCACTGTAATATCCACAGTCATATCCCCATTGTAATATCCACAGACATCTCCCCCACTGTAATATCCACAGACATCTCCCCACTGTAATATCCACAGACATCGCCCCCCCACTGTAATATCCACAGACATCGCCCCCCCCCCCACTGTAATATCCACAGACATCGCCCCCCCCACTGTAATATCCACAGACATCGCCCCCCCCACTGTAATATCCCCAGACATCGCCCCCCCCACTGTAATATCCACAGACATCTCCCCCCACTAATATCCACAGTCATCACCCCACTGTAATATCCCACAGTCATATCCCCATTGTAATATCCACAACATCTCCCCCACTGTATTATCCACAGACATCTCCCCACTGTAAATCCACCAGACATCGCCCCCCCCTGTAATATCCACAGACTCGTCCCCCTCCCCCCCCACTGTAATATCCACAGACATCGCCCCCCCCACTGTAATATCCTCAGACTCGCCCCCCCCACTGTAATATCCACAGACATCGCCCCCCCCCACTGTAATATCCACAGACATCTCCCGCCCCACTAATATCCACAGTCTTCACCCACTGTAATATCCACAGTCAATCCCCATTGTAATATCCACAGACATCTCCCCCCACTGTAATATCCACAACATCTCCCCCTGTAATATCCACACCACCATCGCCCCCCCACTGTAATATATCCACAGACATCGCCCCCCCCACTGTAATATCCACAGACATCGCCCCCCCCCACTGTAATATCCACAGACATCGCCCCACTGAATATCCACAGACTCATCCGCCCCCCCACTGTAATATCCACAGACATCTCCCCCCACTAATATCCACAGACATCTCCCCCCACTGTAATATCCACAGACATCTCCCCCCCCCACTGTAATATCCACAGACATCTCCCCCCACATGTAATATCCACAGACATCGCCCCCCCACTGTAATATCCACAGACATCGCCCCCCCACTGTTAATATCCACAGACATCGCCCCTCCCACTGTAATATCCACAGTCATCTCCCCACTGTAATATCCACAGTCATCTCCCCACTGTAATATCCACAGACATCTCCCCCCACTAATATCCACAGTCATCACCCCACTGTAATATCCACAGTCATATCCCCATTGTAATATCCACAGAACATCTCCCCCCACTGTAATATCCACAGACATCTCCCCCCACTGTAATATCCACAGACACCCCCCCCACTGTAATATCCACAAGACATCGCCCCCCCACTGTAATATCCACACACATCGCGCCCCCCCCCCACTGTAATATCCACAGTCATCTCCCCACTGTAATATCCACAGTCATCTCCCCACTGTAATATCCACAGACATCTCCCCCCACTAATAACCACAGTCATATCCCCATTGTAATATCCACAGACATCTCCCCCCACTAATATCTACAGACATCCCCCCACTGTAATATCCACAGACATCGCCCCTCCCACTGTAATATCCACAGACATCGCCCCTCCCACTGTAATATCCACAGACATCGCCCCTCCCACTGTAATATCCACAGTCATCTCCCCACTGTAATATCCACAGTCATCTCCCCACTGTAATATCCACAGACATCTCCCCCCCATGGTAAAATCCACAGACATCTCCCCCCCCCCCCACGGTAATATCCACAACATCTCCCCCCCCCCACGGTAATATCCACAGACATCCCCCCCCCCCCACGGTAATATCCACAGACATCTCCCCCCCACGGTAATATCCACAGACATCTCCCCCCCACGGTAATATCCACAGACATCTCCCCCCCACGGTAATATCCACAGACATCTCCCCCCCACGGTAATATCCACAGACATCTCCCCCCCCCCCACGGTAATATCCACAGACATCTCCCCCCCCCACGTAATATCCACAGACATCTCCCCCCCCACGGTAATATCCACAGACATCTCCCCCCCCCCACGGTAATATCCACAGACATCTCCCCCCCCCCACGGTAATATCCACAGACATCTCCCCCCCCCACGGTAAATATCCACAGACATCTCCCCCCCCCCACGGTAATATCCACAGACATCTCCCCCCCCCCCACGGTAATATCCACAGACATCTCCCCCCCCCACGGTAATATCCACAGACATCTTCCCCCCACGGTAATATCCACAGACATCTTCCCCCCCCACGGTAATATCCACAGACATCTCCCCCCCCCACGGTAATATCCACAACATCTTCCCCCCCCCCCCACGGTAATATCCACAGACATCTCCCCCCCCCCCCCCACGGTAATATCCACAGACATCTCCCCACTGTAATATCCACAGACATCTCCCCACGGTAATATCCACAGACATCTCCCCACGGTAATATCCACAGACATCTCCCCCCCCCACGGGAATATCCACAGACATCTCCCCCACCCAGCGGGAAATCCACAGACATCTCCCCCCCCCCACGGTAATATCCACAGACATCTCCCCCCCCCAACGGTAATATCCCCACAGACATCTCCCCCCCCCCCACGTAATATCCACAGACATCTCCCCCCCACTGTAATATCCACAGACATCTCCCCCCACTGTAATATCCACAACATCTCCTCCCCCCACTGTAATATCCACAGACATCTCCCCCCACTGTAATATCCACAGACATCTCCCCCACTGTAATATCCACAGACATCTCCCCCCACTGTAATATCCACAGACATCTCCCCCCACTGTAATATCCACAGACATCTCCCCCACTGTAATATCCACAGACATCTCCCCCCACTGTAATATCCACAGACATCTCCCCCCACTGTAATATCCACAGACAAATCTCCCCCCCCACTGTAATATCCACAGACATCTCCCCCCCACTGTAATATCCACAGACATCTCCCCCCCACTGTAATATCCACAGACATCTCCCCCCCCCACTGTAATATCCACAGACATCTCCCCCCCCCACTGTAATATCCACAGACATCCCCCCCCCCACTGTAATATCCACAGACATCTCCCCCCCCACTGTAATATCCACAGACATCCCCCCCCCACTGTAATATCCACAGACATCTCCCCCCACGTAATAATCCACAGACACTCCCCCCACTGGTAATATCTACAGACATCTCCCCCCCCCCATGGTAAAATCCACAGACATCTCCCCCCCCCCCACGGTAATATCCACAGACATCTCCCCCCCCCCACGGTAATATCCACAGACACTCCCCCCCCCCACGGTAATATCCACAGACATCTCCCCCCACCCACCCAATAATATCACAGACATCTCCCCCCCACGGTAATATCCACAGACATCTCCCCCCCACGGTAATAATCCACAGACATCTCCCCCCCCACGGTAATATCCACAGACATCTCCCCCCCACCTAATATCCACAGACATCTCCCCCCCACGGTAATATCCACAGACATCTCCCCCCACGGTAATATCCACAGACATCTCCCCCCACGTAATATCCACAGACATCTCCCCCCCACGGTAATATCCACAGACATCTCCCCCCCCACGGTAATATCCACAGACATCTCCCCCCCACGGTAAATATCCACAGACATCTTCCCCCCCCACGGTAATATCCACAGACATCTTCCCCCCCCCCCCACGTATAATATCCACAGACATCTTCCCCCCCCCCACGGTAATATCCACAGACATCTTCCCCCCCCCCCCACGGTAATATCCACAGACATCTTCCCCCCCCCCCCCATGGTAATATCCACAGACATCTTCCCCCCCCCCCCACGGTAATATCCACAGACATCTCCCCCCCCACGGTAATATCCACAGACATCTCCCCCCCCCACGGTAATATCCACAGACATCTCCCCCCCCCCCACGTAATATCCACAGACATCTCCCCCCCCCCACTGTAATATCCACAGACATCTCCCCCCCCCCCCCACTGTAATATCCACAGACATCTCTCCCCACGGTATATCCACATGAGAATCTCCCCCCCCCCACGTAATATCCACAGACATCCCCCCCACTGTAATATCCACAGACATCTCCCCCCACTGTAATATCCACAGACATCTCCCCCCACTGTAATATCCACAGACATCTCCCCCCCACTGTAATATCCACAGACATCTCCCCCCACTTGTTATACCACAGACATCTCCCCCCACTGTAATATCCACAGACATCTCCCCCCACTGTAATATCCACAGACATCTCCCCCCCACTGTAATATCACACAGACATCGCCCCCCCACTGTAATATCCACAGACATCTCCCCCCACTGTAATATCCACAGACATCGCCCCCCCACTGTAATATCCACAGACATCTCCCCCCACTGTAATATCCCAGACATCGCCCCCCCCCCACACTGTAATATCCACAGACATCTCCCCCCACTGTAATATCTACAGACATCTCCCCCCCACTGTAATATCCACAGACATCTCCCCCCCCCTGTTATATCCACAGACATCTCCCCCCCCACTGTAATATCCACAGACATCTCCCCCCACTGTAATATCCACAGACATCTCCCCCCCACTGTAATATCCATAAGACATCTCCCCCCACTGTAATATCCACAGACATCTCCCCCCACTGTAATACCACAGACATCTCCCCCAGTAATATCCACAGACATCTCCCCCCCACTGTAATATCCACAGACAACTCCCCCCCACCACGTGTAATATCCACAGACATCTCCCCCCCACTGCAATATCCACAGACTCTCCCCACTGTAATATCCACAGACATCTCCCCCCCACTGTAATATCCACAGACATCTCCCCACTGTAATATCCACAGACATCTCCCCCCACTGTAATATCCACAGACATCTCCCCCCACTGTAATATCTACAACATCTCCCCCCACTGTAATATCTACAGACATCTCCCCCACTGTAATATCCACAGACATCTCCCCCCCACTGTAATATCCACAGACAAATCCCCCACTGTAATATCCACAGACATCCCCCCCCACTGTAATATCCACAGACATCCCCCCCACTGCAATATCCACAGACATCTCCCCCCACTGCAATATCCACAGACATCTCCCCCAACTGTAATATCCACAGACATCTCCCCCCCACTGTAATATCCACAGACATCTCCCCCCCACTGTAATATCCACAGACATCTCCCCCCTCCACTGTAATATCCACAGACATCTCCCCCCCACTGTAATATCCACAGACATCTCCCCCACCACTGTAATAACCACAGACATCTCCCCCCACTGTAATATCCACAGACATCTCCCCCCACTGTAATATCCACAGACATCTCCCCCCCACTGTAATAACCACAGACATCTCCCCACTGTAATATCCACAGACAATCTCCCCACTGTAATATCCACAGACATCTCCCCCCACTGTAATATCCACAGACATCTCCCCCCACTGTAATATCCACAGACATCTCCCCCCACTGTAATATCCACAGACATCTCCCCCACTGTTATATCCACAGACATCTCCCCCCACTGTAATATCTACAGACATCTCCCCCACTGTAATATCCACAGACATCCCCCCCCCACTGTAATATCCACAGACATCCCCCCCCCCACTGTAATATCCACAGACATCCCCCCCACTGCAATATCCACAGACATCTCCCCCCACTGTATAGGAAGATTAGTGCTTGCTTAGTCTTACCAGAGAAGCCGGCTGAACACGAGCAGTTGAGGCCAGGTGATGTCAGCGCGCTGCTCTAGGCTCACATAGGCCGCCGCCGGGTGGACCAAGATGGCCGCCGCTCCGGGAGCTAGGCCAAAGCCGCGGACTTTCCTATGGCAGCAGCGGAGCTCCGTTGATCACGTGGTGTGCCGATCCGCATATGGTGACCCGTTCGGATTACAGATCATTTACGATACGTTGCACCACTAGTACCAATCAAAAGAATTTTGATTGATCAAAAAAATTAACGATTAATCGAGGAACTAATCTTTAAATTTCCACAGCCCTAATGTATATATATATATATATATATATAATATATATATATATATATATATATATATATATATATATATATATATATATAAATCATATATATATATACACACACACACACACACACACACACACACATACATACATACATACATACACACACACACACACATACACATACATACATACATACACACACACACACACATACATATACACACACACACATACGTCACAATTTTCCAGGTAAATATCTCTCTCGTCAGGTTATTTCTATATGAAATTCTAAAACTCATGAACTATGATTTTACAAAGCCAATTACTCCTTTCCGTGAACCCTTTTAAGACAAGAGACATAAGTCTGGGCTGGACTGAGAATTAATTAACCAAGTTAGTCTAGTGCATACAGACCCACTAATGACTGTACAGCCCCGGAAGAAAACCTTGAGAAACTGGTTCTCTACAAAATTATATTGAGACGATCTAAATATTGCAAATAAGGTCTTTAAACTTGTGTAACAATGCAGCAAAATAAGAACACGCTGAGAGACTTTTACCTTCTATGTCAGTAAATAAAAGTCCAGTAAAACCTTGCATTGCGAGCATAAATTAGTTCCAGAAACATGCTTGTAATCCAAAGCACTTGTATATCAAAGCATTTTTTTTACAGGGTATAAAAGAGAAGAGAGGCACCTACAAGTGTAGCAATAAGTTACTAAATGTTGTACCTTCATTAAATGTAACCATATTGCTACACTTAGAGGCTCCTCTCTTCTCTTTTTATACTCAGTTGTGACATGATGCTATTCTTATATCAAAACATCGCTTGTATATCAAGGCAAAATGTATTAAAACATTTTGCTTGTCTTGCAAAATACGCTCAAAACCAAGTTGCACTCAAAACCAAGGTTTTACTTTATTTGATGAAAGACCCAAAGTAAGAGAAAAAGAGGACACGTCACCCGAGAAACCAGATTAGTGTTACCAGACAAGGCATTTAATTAACCTTATTGCTCCAAGGTTGAAATTACCTATCCCAGAGACATCCGGCCTTTACCCAGCACTGGAAAAAAAAAAAGTACAGCCAACACAAATAATTACTTTAAGTGGTTGTACACCATGTGCACCAACTTTTGGCTACAGGTAAGCCTCCTTCCTCGGTACCAGATTGCAATACTCTGCTGCCTGCCTCTGTATCAGACTGCAATTTTGTGCCCCTTGCCTTGGTAACCAAAACCGTGCGCCTCCTTCCTCGGTACCAGACCGCCGTCCTGCGCCTCCTTCCTCGGTACCAGACCGCCGTCCTGTGCCTCCTTCCCCGGTACCAGACCGCCGTCCTGTGCCTCCCTCCTCGGTACCAGACCGCCGTCCTGTGCCTCCCTCCTCGGTACCAGACCGCCGTCCTGTGCCTCCCTCCTCGGTACCAGACCGCCGTCCTGTGCCTCCTTCCCCGGTACCAGACCGCCGTCCTGTGCCTCCTTCCCCGGTACCAGACCGCCGTCCTGTGCCTCCTTCCCCGGTACCAGACCGCCGTCCTGTGCCTCCTTCCCCGGTACCAGACCGCCGTCCTGTGCCTCCTTCCCCGGTACCAGACGCCGTCCTGTGCCTCCTTCCCCTCCCGGTACCAGACGCCGTCCTGTGCCTCCTTCCCCGGTACCAGACCGCCGTCCTGTGCCGCCTTCCCCTGTTTACCAGACCGCCGTCCTGTGCCGCCTTCCCCGGTACCAGACCGCCTTATCGTGGCCTTCCGCCTTCCTGGTACCAGACCCCGTCCTGTGCCGCCTTCCCCGGTACCAGACCGCCGTCCTGTGCCGCCTTCCCCGGTACCAGGCCGCCGTCCTGTGCCTCCTTCCTCGGTACCAGGCCGCCGTCCTGTGCCTCCTTCCTCGCTACCAGACCGCCGTCCTGTGCCTCCTTCCTCGGTACCAGACCGCGGTCCTGTGCCTCCTTCCTCAGTACCAGACCGCGGTCCTGTGCCTCCTTCCTCAGTACCAGATTGCGGTCCTGTGCCTCCGTCCTCAGTACCAGACCGCGGTCCTGTGCCTCCGTCCTCAGTACCAGACTGAAATCCTGTGCCTCCGTCCTCAGGACCAGACTGAAATCCTGTGCCTCCGTCCTCAGGACCAGACTGAAATCCTGTGCCTCCGTCCTCAGGACCAGACTGAAATCCTGTGCCTCCGTCCTCAGGACCAGACTGAAATCATGTGCCTCCGTCCTCAGGACCAGACTGAAATCTGTGCCTCCGTCCTCAGGACCAGACTGAAATCCTGTGCCTCGTCTCAGGACCAGACTGAAATCCTGTGCCTCCGTCCTCAGGACCAGACTGAAATCTGTGCCTCCGTCCTCAGGACCAGACTGAACTCCTGTGCCTCCGTCCTCAAGGACCAGGACTGAAATCATGTGCCTCCGTCCTCAGTACCAGACTGAAATCCTGTGCCTCCGTCCTCAGTACCAGACTGAAATCCTGTGCCTCCGTCCTCAGTACCAGACTGAAATCCTGTGCCTCCGTCCTCAGGACCAGACTGAAATCCTGTGCCTCCGTCCTCAGGACCAGACTGAAATCCTGTGCCTCCGTCCTCAGGACCAGACTGAAATCCTGTGCCTCCGTCCTCAGGACCAGACTGAAATCCTGTGCCTCCGTCCTCAGGACCAGACTGAAATCCTGTGCCTCCGTCCTCAGGACCAGACTGAAATCCTGTGCCTCCGTCCTCAGGACCAGACTGAAATCCTGTGCTCCGTCCTCAGGACCAGACTGAAATCCTGTGCCTCCGTCCTCAGGACCAGACTGAAATCCTGTGCCTCCGTCCTCAGTACCAGACTGAAATCCTGTGCCTCCGTCCTCAGGACCAGACTGAAATCCTGTGCCTCCTTCCTTGATACCACACTGTAGTCCTGTGCCACATGCCTCAGTACCAGACTGCAATTTTTTGCTCCTTGCATTGGTGCCAGATTGCAATCCTGTGCTGCCTGCCTCTGGTACCAAGGCAAGGGGCACAAAATTGCAGTCTGATACAAACTAAAACGCTGCACCGCTTTCCTCATTACCAGACTGTAGTCTAGTGCCTCCTTTAGTACATACAGCAATCCTGTGCCTCCTTCCTCAGTACCAGACTGCAAATCTTTGCTGCCTGCATTGGTACCAGACTAAAAACCCAAGCCACCTAAGAATATCTGGTATCTCAGATTTCAGTGTCATGGCCACCAATGGTGCAGAATCCCGATTGCTAGCAAGTGAGCAACTGAAATGTCCAAAAAAGCAAAACTGTTCATGTCCAAAGTCCGGCCCGTGGGCCAATTGCGGCCCGCGTTGCGGTTTCAGACGGCCCGTCTGGCAATTTAGACATGTATATATTTTGTGGCCCCAGCGCTCGGGGATTCGTTGGGGGCCACAAAAGATATACATGCGCCTGCCTAGGAGGGGACAGGGAGAACGCAGGATCAGTGCTGCACATACAGGTACATTTCCTGTTTGCAGGGCGGTCTTCGTAATAGGAAGTCCCATCTCCTGTGCTGCCATTGGATGACTGTTCTGTCCATCATAGGAGGCGGGACTATGTATTAAAGAGGCCGCCAAGAAAACTGATTCTGCTATATATAATGTGTTGCCGTTTGTCCCATCCCCTTCCTGTCCCTCTGAGGCTGCAGATAAGCATCAATCAGGCTGCACTGATGTCAACGGTGGGGCTGCATTCATGGCAACGGTGGGGCTGCATTCATGGCAACGGTGGGGCTGCATTCATGGCAACGGTGGGGCTGCATTCATGGCAACGGTGGGGCTGCATTCATGGCAACGGTGGGGCTGCATTCATGGCAACGGTGGGGCTGCATTCATGGCAACGGTGGGGCTGCATTCATGGCAACGGTGGGGCTCCATTCATGGCAACGGTGGGGCTCCATTCATGGCAACGGTGGGGCTGCATTGATGGGCACTGACCCTTATCTTGCTTCACAGTCCTTTAAAAAAAAAAAAATCCTGAAACTTCCCTCTTAAAGTGAAGATGCGTATAACGATAAAAACGGTATATCCAAATAACACGCCCAAGCTCATCTCTTCACCACACAAGGCAAGAGAATTATTGTTGGGCAGTGTATTAGGACGAACACACTTAGACCGAATTTTAAGGGCGGGCAAAATGGTCGGCCCTAACGCATGTTCACTTCATCAAATCTGACCCTCTTTCGAAAAAGTTTGGACACCCCTGCCTTAAATAGTCTTGGGGCACCAATGGCACCATGCAATTCCACCCTTGTGCACAAGGAAAGCCTTCACCTCCACAGGAGAGATTCCGTCTTGCCATATAGTTGGTGATGAATGTGCATTTACAGAAGTCAATATGTGCTCCTGGCAAAATCACTGGTGTGAAGAGATCCACAGCGTCCTACTTAACAATTTGTAAAAAAGCACAAGGAGGGGTAATATTTGTATGCAACTGACCTTTTTATTTAAAAAGTCAAACCCCCCCCCAAAAAAATTTTTTTGAGAAATGTCATATTCATACGCTTACAGACGGCCACCATGCCAGGAGGCAGTGCAGAGGCGGGCGGCTAAAATCTCAGTATTTTCACATCAAAAGCATGTCAGTATAGGACATAATCAGGGACAGATGTCAAAAAAAAAAAAAAACACACACACAGATTTTTACATACTGTCCCTCTGGTTTTACCGAGCCTGGCAACCCTGATGGGCCCCATGCCACTAGGGGGCTCCTCGGGCAGTGCCCAAGTGGTCAGTCCACCCCTGCTCTATCATAAAGGGCAGATTTGTGGAGAGACGACTAATAGTTGTCCTGTGGACAGATTCTCCCACCTGATCTGTGGATCTCTGCAGCTCCTCCAGAGTTACCATGGGCCTCTTGGCTCTTCTCTGATGAATGCTCTCCTTGCCCGGCCCGGTCAGTTTAGGTGGACGGCCATGTCTTGGTAGGTTTGCAGTTGTGCCATACTCTTTCCATTTTCGGATGATGGTTTGAACAGAGCTCCGTGAGATGTTCAAAGCTTGGGATGTTTTTTTTTTAGAACCCAAACCTGCTTTATACTTCTCCACAACTTCATCCCTGACCTGTCTGGTGTGTTCATTGGCCTTCATGATGCCGTTTGCTCACCAAGGTTCTCCAACAAATGTCTGAGGGCTTCACAGAGCAGCTATATTTATACTGAGATTAAAGGAGTTGTAAAGGAAAAAAAAAAATTGCCTAAAATTAATGTTTGCCACGTAGACAGACAGAATAGTGTAATGATTATGTTAAAAAACGAGTAAATACCGATTAAATTTCTGTTCTCTCAATCATTTCCTGGTTTGCGGTGCTCGTTGAATGAATGAATGAATGAAAAACTTATATAGCGCGGCACATGCGAACTGAATCGCCTCTGGGCGCTTGTTGTTTCTGTCTCTCTGGTCATCAAAAGAGCAGAGTTTTTATCTGTCTTCTGAAGGTCATGTGGTTTTCCTCCAACCGAATGCTGGTTGGTAAAGCGTTCCATAGTCTGGGACCTTGGAAAGCAAACCTTCTTTCTCCTTTGGACTTGTATCTGGCTTTGGGTATCTTGACCAGATTTTGGTCGGTGGATCGCAGAATGCGACTGGGGTTGTGGACTTCTATCTTTTCGCATAGATATTGCGCAGGGCCGTCTTTAATATGGTTTGGGCCCTGGGCAAACATTTTTTTTGGGCCCCCCCCTCCAGCTTATTTTGGGCCTGGCTGGTTCATGTATGTGTTTTGGCGGCCCTCATTTGTGCAGGCACAGCAGCCATTATGTGGGCTTTTGGCGGCCCTCATTTGCCTTTGTTTTCTGCAGAAAAAAGGTTCATTCAGCATTTTAAAAATCTGCCCATACCTTGATTTGAATGGGCCCATGCCTCTACTTTTGTTTCCTGCACCAAAAAAGGTTCATTCAGCATTTTAAAAATCTGCACACACAAACGCACTGTGTTTTTAAAAGCCTGACCTAAACGTCCATTCTAAAAATGCAGCAAGTTTTGCACCATGGTACGGGACCTACAGCAGATAAGTCACACACAAACACCTGCAGACAGCAGAATGTTTTAAGACAGACCTAAACGTCTAAAAATGCACAAGTTGGTGTGCCGTGTGCTCAGTGCGGGATTACATGAGGCATCAAATGTCACAGCAGACAGCAGAATGCTGTGCTGCACAACAGTGCTGTATAAAAACACATACATGGTGTGGCCGTGTGCTCAACCAGTCAGGCCCAAAATAAGCATGAGGCCATCAAGAATCTGTTGACTACAGACAGTTGGGCCACTAAAACCATGTGCTCTGAGGCCTGAACACAGCCTGGAAAATAAGCCCATCAAGCAGTTAAATACAGACAGTTTGTGACTTAAAGTGCCTCTATTTTACACATGAGGCCCTATCAGCTGGACTGCAGGTGGTTTGTGACTTAAAGATTCCTCTATTTTACACATGAATGGACAGATGGGTACTTTTGCCCCATTCCATGGTGCTATGTGTAAAATACAGAACTTTTTAAACACTGACCAGACCTGGTACTGAATGACCCCATCAAATATTATAAAGACTTTGGGCACACTGTAAAATACAGAAAACTTTTTAAACACTGTATTTACAATATAGCAAACAGTGAATCATCAAATATTATAAAGAGGAGCAGGACATGAAGAAGTCAGCACTTTACAGAAAACTTGTATTTACAATATAGCAAACAGTGGGGATGTTAAAAAACATCACATTCTAATTCACTTTTATATTACAAGCAGCACCCAGTGGCAGAAGGGAGAAGTGAAGAAGTCAGCCTAAAGGAAGAGCAAACTGGGGAGGGGTTATAAAATACTGTACATTCTAATTCACTTTTATATACAAGGGAAGGGAAGCAGTGGCAGGAAGGGAGAAGTGTCACCTGGCTGCGAGGGAAGCCAGGGTGCTGATTTTTAGCGCTGATTTTAAAACACTGGAAGGGAAGCAGTTAACGGGCGGCAGGGCCACCATCAGGAATCATGGGGCGAGCCGCTGATGATTTTTAGCCTTCATTTGTGGGCACACAGGGCCCCTGGAACGGGCGGCAGGGCCACCATGGAATCTGGGGCCCCTTAAATTGAGAAGCGGGGGGGGGGGCGGGGCTTCCGCGAATGGGCCCCCTTAGAAGCAGAGAACGGGGGGGTTGCCCCCTACAAAAAAAAGATTTAATAAAGAAAAATATATATAAAAAAAGTTGGGGGGGGCGGGGCTGCCGCGAGCCATCCGGGGCCCTGGGGCCCTCTGGGCCCTTTAAAAAAAGAAAAAAAGAGGCCCTTTACAAAAAAAGATAAAAAATATATTATTTTTTTTTAAAAGAAAAATATATATAAAAAAAGTTGTGTAGCCATCCGGGGACCTCTGGGCCCTCTGGGCCCCTTAATATTTTTTTTTATAAAAATAAATTACAAAAAAAGAAAAAAAGAAATTGCCAAAAAAATATATTATTTTTTTTTAAAAAGGGGGTTGCCATCTGGGGACCTCTGGGCCCTTTAATAAAAAATAAAATAAAAAAAATATATTAAAAATAAACATTTATACAAAAAAAAGTGGGGTTGCCATCCAGGGGGACCTCTGGACCCTTTAATTATATATATATATATATATATATTTATATATATATATATATATATATATATTAAATAAAAATAAAAAAAAAAAAATATAAAAAAAAATTATAAAAAAAAAGGGGGGGGGGGGTTGCCATCCAGGGGACCCTGGGGAGCTCTGGGTCCTTTAATTAATATATATATATATATATATTATATAATATATATTTATATATATATATATATTAAATAAAAATAAAAAAAAAAAAATATAAAAAAAAATAATAAAAAAAAGGGGGGGGGGGGTTTGCCATTATTAGTTTTTTTTTTAGGGGAACAAGTTTTTTTTATAAAAAAAAAGGGGGGTTGTCTGGGTCTGGGGCCCTGGGGAACTAATGGGCCTAACATTATTAGGGGACCTTTTTTTTTTTTATAAAACAAGTTTTTTTTATAAAAAAAAGGGGGGTTTGTCCTCTAAAAAAAATTGGGGCCCTGGGGAACCTGGGCCTGGGGATCCAGACCTAAAAAAAAAATAAAAATAAATATATAAATATATATTTTTTTATTTAAAAATAAATAAAAAAAGGGGGTTGTCATTAATAAAAATAATAATAAAAATATATAAAATAAATATATTTTTTTTATTTAAAAATAAATAAAAAAAGGGGCCCTGGGGGCCTGTCATCTGGGGCCCTCCCTGGGGACCCCTAAAAAAAATTTGTCCGGTCCCTGGGGACCCCTAAAAAAATAAACATATATTAAAAAAATTGTCCCTTTAAAAAAAATAAAAAATAAACATATATTAAAAAAAATTGGCCCTTTAAAAAAAATAAAATAAAAATATATAAAATAAATATTTTTTTTATTTAAAAATAAATAAAAAAAGGGGGTTGTATCTTTAATAAAAAATAAAATAAAAATATATAAAATAAATATTTTTTTATTTAAAAATAAATAAAAAAAGGGGGTTGTCCCTGGGGCCCTGGGGACCCCTTAAAAAAAATGTGGCCCTTTAATAAAAAATAAAAATGTATTAAAAAAAATTGGCCCTTTAATAAAAATAAAAAAATATATAAAATAAATATATTTTTGTATTTAAAAATAAATAAAAAAAGGGGGGTTGCCATCTTGGGCCCTGGGGTCCTCCGGGCCCCTGGGGACCTCCGGACCCCTAAAAAAAAAAAAAAAAAAAAAAAAAACATTATTTTTTTTTTTTTTTTTTTTTTTTCAAAGGGGGTTGCTTTGGGCCCCCAACAGTGACAGGGCCCTGGGCAGCTGCCCCTGTTTGCCCTATGGTAGAGACGGCCCTGATATTGCGGAGCCTTCCCATGGATGCACTTATGTGTCAGACAGAGTGCCTTGAAGGCAATTCTGTCTTTTACTGGCAGCCAGTGAAGGGTTCTCAGTGAAGGTGAGATGGATTCCCAGGGTTTTTTCCCAGTCACAAGTCTGGCGGCCGTATTTTGAACGACTTGCAGACGAGTGATTTGGTACTTGGGGAGTCCGAGGTAAAGGGCATTTGCATAGTCCAGTCTGGAGTTCACAATTGTTCCCACCACGACTGCTACGTCTTCTTTGGGGATAAAAGGAATAAGTCTGCGTAGTAGGCGCAGCAGATGGTGTGATCCGCTGACTACTGACCCTATTTGTGCGTCCATTGTCATGTTGGTGTCAAAGATGACTCCGAGACTTTTGACTTTGGAGCTAGGGGTGATGGAGCTAGTTCATGTAAGAACTTAATTTCCCAGTATGCATTGCGGCACGCCCAGTAATTCACACCTCCTTGGAGTCTCTAACACGTAGAAAGCGTCCTGTCGCACAGATGTAGTTCCCAGGAGGGGGCGAGCACGTTACTGACCACCGCAGTAAAGCCTCCCTTCACGGAGTAACAATGAGACAAGCAGGAAGTGAACAGGACAAAGAAGAAATTGAGCAACTTCTGAGCAAAAACGAACAATGAGGAAGTGAAAAGAGGAATGTCTGCAAGTAAAGGATGCTTATTATGAAAAAAAAAATTATGTAGCACTACCCCCGCAGGAGCCGCTGGTTAGAATAGGGATGGCATGTTACCTCATGGCTCCGGTGAAGTGTCTAGGGTGAATGATGAATACAGTAGCAATAAAGGAATGTCCACAATTAGGAAGTCTCTTTATAGGTGCTCTTTATTACCCACCTGGGTAATAACAGTCAACAGGTGAGGGAAGGACAGAAGAAAGGTTTTGAAGGAGGAGAATAGCAGACTCAGGCCTTGGATATGGAAACAGTCCTGTTTCCAACAATGATCAGTCTTTCTGCGCCACTCCAACTTGAGTGGGTATAGCGTACCTGGACAGGTCTCTCTCACCGACCTGGCAGCCAGAATATCACTCGAAACCCGAGAAGAATGTCTCTGCCACAGACTCTTCTAAAGACTCTGCCACAGGCCCTTCCCGAGTATAATACAGAGGAACTCCTCCAGAGCAGAGTTTTGCCTGAACCTTACTTTAATGTCGCCAGAGTACCGACAGAGAGGAATCAATCCCTCAGTGTCCAGTACCTCGATCCCCGATGGTTCGCTCCAGTGCTGTTGGACCACCAGCCTCTCTTTGGTGCTCCTCAACTGGACTCCCCACCGAACGGCTAAACTCGCCTGGGATCTTCCAAGATGGGAACCCAGTCAGTCACTGGGTCCCCGTTCTGCTGGAATTGTTCCGGACCAAGTTGGCTCCGGAACCAGGAACTCTGCATAGCACCCACGCCCCGGCCAGGTAGGCCATAACGCTCGGGGCGCGGTGATGTGGTCACCCTGAAGGTGGGTGCCACACTCCGACCAGGAAAGAAGACCCTCTAAAATGGCGTCTGCCTCATAAGTACTCTCTCCCAGCATGCCCAGCGAGGCCCAGGCACCCCGATTGGCTGCTAGAAGAAGAGCGCACCCGAACCTCAGCCTCCACTGCTGCCACCTGCTGTCTCGGGGTGGAACAAAACCCCAAGCACAGCAGAATGAGCCCACAGCACAGCCACGCTGAAACAGAGAGCCCTACTATAATCATAATTGAGATCAGAGTCACTTACACTCCGATCAATCCCACTAAATTTCAATAGCACCCGTACTTGGAAGTACATGGGCGCTACATTTACAACCACTTAAGACCCGGACCAAAATGCAGGTGAAGGACCTTTCCCCTTTTTGTGATTCGGCACTGCGTCGTTTTAACTGACAATTGCGCGGTCGTGCGACGTGGCTCCCAAACAAAATTGGCGTCCTTTTTTCCCCACAAATAGAGCTTTCTTTTGGTGGTATTTGATCACCTCCGCGGTTTTTATTTTTTGCGCTATAAACAAAAATAGAGCGACAATTTAAAAAAAATATTATATATTTTTTACTTTTTGCTATAATAAATATCCCCCAAAAATATATAAAAAAACATTTTTTTTCCTCAGTTTAGGCCGATACGTATTCTTCTACATATTTTTGGTAAAAAAAAAACGCAATAAGCGTTTATCGGTTGGTTTCGCAAAATTTATAGCGTTTACAAAATAAGGGATAGTTTTATTGCATTTTTATAAAAAAAAAAATTTTTTACTACCAATAGCGGCGATCAGCGATTTTTTTCGTGACTGCGACATTATGGCGGACACTTCGGACAATTTTGACACATTTTTGGGACAATTGTCATTTTCACAGCAAAAAATGCATTTAAAAATTACATTGTTTACTGTGGAAATGACAGTTGCAGTTTGGGAGTTAACCACAGGGGGCGCTGTAGGATTTGTGTGTGTTTACAACTGTAGGTGTGACGTCATCGATCGCGTCCCCCTATTACATGGATAACACGCTATCGATGCTGCGGGGGTGTGGCTGTAGGTGTGACGTCATCGATCGCGTCCCCCTATTACAGGGATGACGCGATCAATGCTGTGGCCACAGAGAAGCACGGGGAAGCCGTGTTTACACACGGCTCTCCCCCTTCTTCAGCTCCAGGGACGGATCGCCGCACTGCAGCGGCGATCGGGTCCGCGAATCCCGCGGTCCCGTTCCTGGAGCTTCGGACCGGGTCACAGGAGCGCGCCGCGGGCACGCGCCCGTGACCCATGGCTGGGTACTAAAATCAACGTATATATACGTTGATGTGCCCAGCCGTGCCATTCTGCCGACGTAAATGTGCAGTAGGCGGTCCTTAAGTGGTTAAGCTACACACAGGTGGACTCGATTTACTAATTAGGCGACTTCTGAAGGCAATTGGTTCCATTCGATTTTATTTAGGAGTATCAGAGTAAGGCTGGGTTCACACTACGATTTTCCCGTCCGTCAGCCGCATACGATTTCAGTTTTGAAAACGTACGGGCCCGTACGGGAAAACTCATACATAGACAATGCATTGCAAATCGTATGCACTCAGATGCATCCGGGTGTGTACGATTTGCTGGCAAAACGTTTTTTAACAGTACACAAAACCGTGTTCGACCACGGTTTTGAGTCCGTTTTTGAAACCGTATGGCAAACGCATACGTTTTTTTTTAACATTAAAGTCAATGAAAAAGGCACATATGTGCGGTTCCATACGTATAAACCGTATGCGTTTTTCGTCTGCGCATGCGCATTTTCAAAACAAGAAAATCTTTTTTTATTAAATGACACTAATTCCAAAAACGTATGCGTTTTTTTAATCAAAACCTGATGGAACCGTACGCACTTTTTGAAACCGTATACGTTTTATAAACGCATACGTTTACGTACGGTTCAATCAGTTTCAGCCGCATACGTTTTTTCATATAAATCGTATGCGGCTGACGGATGGGAAAATCGTAGTGTGAACCCAGCCTAAGGCCCCTTTCAGACTGGGGCGGGAGCCGCGGTGGCGGTATTAACCCCTGCTAGCAGCCGATAAAGGGTTAATACCGCCCGCAATATGCCATGGTTTTAAATGTGAAGGAGCGGTATACACGCCGCTCCAAAGATGCTGCTGATAGGAGATTTTTTTTTCTCTCCTGCCAGCGCATCGCCTCAGTGTGAAAGCCCTCGGGCTTTCACATTGAGGATGCAGTGAAGGAGTTTTTCAGGCGGTATAGCAGCGCTATTTTTAGCGCTGTACCGCCTGAAAAACTCCTCAGTGTGAAAGGGGACTAAAGGGGGCTGAATACCAATGCCCCTCCACCCTTTTCACGTATTTCTTTGTAAAAGAACTTCAAAACCATTTATCATTTTTCCTTCCACTTTACAATTATGTGCCACTTTGTGTTTATCAAATAAAAAAAACGCAAAAAAATACATTTACGTTTTTTGGTTGTAACATGACAAAATGTGGAAGATATCAAAGGGGGTATGAATACTTTTTTCAAGGCACTTTATATTGCCAGCTGGTGCGTTTTAACCTAGGAGTAGGGCGAAGTCCTTTTTTTTTTCTTCTTTTGTCGCACAGTAAACTATTCAGTTAGTCGATTAAAAATAAATGGCACCAACACACGAGTCGTTCCAAAACAAGCAGAGCGCTTCACAAAAGGAAGGCATTTCATCATAAAGGGAAAACACAGCTGTGCAACTTAACAAGCAGCTGACATTTTCCCCATCCGCCCCCCTGAATACCAATTACAGAGTAGGTTCCATCGGCGAGCCGCCGTCCATCCCAGGCCCAGACACCAATAAAAGACACATCCCGGGTGGGGGAAGATATAGAAATACACACGACTTGTGGAGCCTAGCCGCCCAGTGGGTCTAACCGGTTCTGGATTCAAGACCAGAGCAACTTTTTAAAGCTTTGAAAATAAAAAAAAAAGACTATTAAGTTTCACAATTGTTCTTTTGTTAGTTCCTTCCACCCAAGGCTGGCCATACACCGGTAGAATTTTCTATTGCAGGGTTTGACAAATTTGCTTGGAATCTAGGAGCCAGCGAAAAAAAGTTAGGAGCCCAAACACGCACCCCGTCCCGCCAAGCTCGCCGCGCACAGAAGCGAGCGCATACGTGAATAGTGCCGCATAGGTAAACGGTATTCAAACCACACATGTGAGGTATCGCCGCAATTGGTAGAGCGAGAGCAATAATTCTAGCCCTAGACCTCCTCTGTAACTCAAAACATGCAACCTGTAGAATTTTTAAACGTTGCCTATGGGGATTTTAAAAGTTTGTCGCCATTCCATGAGTGGACGCAATTTTGAAGCGTGACATGTTGGGTATCAATTTACTCGGCCTTCTGCAGGCCTAAGCTTCCTTCTGTGAAGGCCGCAAAGCCGCGGCCTCAATTACCGGCGGGCGCAGGCCCGCCGCGATCTCGCCGTACGGCAATTGAGGCCATGGCTTTGCAGCCTTCTGCAGGCCTAAGCTTCCCCAGGCGCCAGGTCACAATTTCTTGTCGCAATTGCAACTGGGCAACCGGATTTTGTCGAGTCCTGTTCTATTGGTAATGGGGACAAATCAACACTAATTTGTGAGCACATGGACAGGAAAAATTTGAAATCTCAGGATAGAGAACGAACAAACTGTTAAGTGTTAACCACTTCAGCCCCGGAGGATTTGGCTGCCCAATGACCGGGCCATTTTTTGTGATTCGGCACTGGGTAACCAACAATTGCGCGGTAGGGCGACGTTGCACCCAAACAAAATTGACGTATTTTTTCCCCCACAAATGGAGCTTTTTTGTGGTAGTTGATCACCTCCTTGCGCTATAAGGGCCAGTTCACACCAGATGCAGTTACGTACAGTTTTGTGTGCATTTTTTTTCTGCACTAAACATGCATGCACAGTGTTTTTCATGTATTCCAATGGCTCTAGTTGACTCTAGTTCACACCATGCAGTCAGTTTTTTCACCCACAGACTCTCAGAACTGCTTCTTTGTAAACTCCCTATTGGAAGAGCCTGGGCCAATCATAAGGCAGCAGCAAAGGACTGTGGGGGAGGAGATAAAGGGCCAGAGAAACTAGGCCAGAGTCTTGTTTTGCCTGCACCCCATCAGGAGAGCATCTCCTGCACTAGGCGTGTGTGGAATCATGGCCCACCAAGGGGCACACAGCCTGCAACTCCAGCCCAGAGGAACAGATTGTTCATGCAGCTCCAGCCCAGAGGAAAAGACTGTCCATGCTAAAGAAGGACCCTGCAACAGCTCTAGGACTGAATGCCACTGCGACTCACCTGCATCTAAGATCTATCAATCGCTCAAGGGAGGAGCGGTGACTGTGTACAGAATTTGGTGAGGGGGCTTTGCCCAGGAACTTTTAATGCTTTTCATAGAATACCACATCCAAATATTTTCCACAGCGCTCCTACATTGCCGGGGAAGATAAAAAACGCAAAGCTATGCCTCCAGAACATTACCGCGGTTGCTCTTAAAAGGGGACACACCACAGGTGTTGAGATCATTTCACTGGGTGGGTACTGTAGGTATCGTAGGCCAGCCTGGGATTCGCCTTTAGCCACAGCATCCCACACACCCCAAAAGTTATTGGGGAGTCTATTTAATCTGTACATTTTGTTACCTATCGCTTTTGTTGGTTGCATAGTGTTCCTGACTGTTTTCTTTAACCACCTGAGGCCCGCGCTATAGCCAAATGACGGCTACAGCGCGGACCTGAATTGCTAACAGGACGTCAATTGACGTCCTCCTCTTTTGGCGTTTCCCGAGCGCGCAGCGGGGAACTTCTGTGTTGGCCGTGTCCCTTGGACACAGCCAATCACAGAACGTGGCAAACGGCCAGAGTGGCCGTTTGCCAAGCGATCTGTGCGGCCAATGAGAGATGATCTCAAATGTAAACATTTGAGATCATCTCTCATTGCCAGCTCACACAGAGACAGCGTCCAGTCTCTGGAGAGGAGACTAATCTGTGTCCCTTGTACATAGGGACACAGATCGGTCACCTCCCCCAGTCACCCCCCTCCACCTACAGTTAGAACACTATACAGGGAACATATTTAACCCCTTCCTCACCCCCTAGTGTTAACCCCTTCAATGTCAGTCAGATTTATACAGTAATTAGTGCATATTTACAGCACTGATCGCAGTATAAATGTGAACGGCGCCAAAAATGTGTCAGATGTTTCCGCCATAATGTCGCCGTCCCAAAAAATTGGGATCGCCGCCATTACCAGTAAAAAAAAAAAAATTCTGTCCCCCATTTTGTAGGCGTTATAACTTTTGCGCAAACCAGTCGCTTATTGTGATTTTTTTTTTTTTTTAGAATACGTATCGGCCTAAACTGAGAATGTTTTTTTTTTTTAATTGGGCTATTATAGCAACAAGTAAAAAATATTGTACTTTTTTTCAATATTGTCGCTCTTTTTTGTTTATAGCGCAAGAAATAAAACCGGAGGTGATCAAATACCACCAAAAGAAAGCTCTACTTGTGGGGAAAAGGGACGTCAATTTTGTTTGGCAGCCACGTCGCACGACCGCGCAATTGTCAGTTAAAGCGACGCAGTGTCTGAAGCTGAAATTTCACCTGGGCAGGAGGGAGGTATATGTGCCCAGTAAGCAAGTGGTTACAACGGTTTCAACCAAGTCCTGGGTACTTACACAGGTCCTGGTTGACTAATGTTTACTTAAAGAAAAGTAAATTGCAGGTTAACTACAAGTGTTGTGTATTCCTGCGGAGTTATTCCATTGATCACATTTCTAGGTGTGACAGAGGGGCCGGGACAGTTCATTGGAGTTGAAAGGCAGAGTAACGGACTGAACAAACAAAAGCAGCTCCCTCGGGGGTTTGCTACATGATGGACAGGTTGCAGAATGCAGGCATGTGCTATATACACGTAATTATATTTTTTACCTGTATCCAAACTCAATAAGTGGCGCTAAATTACACTCATGTTTATGGAACTCCAATAAAGTGCAAAGAAAAACCCAAAAATAAAGACAACTTCATACGCGGTACAAATTTATAAAGTATCGCTACAAAGATAATAACAATGTGATAGTTCAAAATTATCAGTGTAACAATATCGCCCTGTGACAAGTGAAATGATACTACATTCAATAAAAAGTCCATGAGCATAATGAAAATTCACCCGAAAAAGAGTTGATCCAGTGTAAACTTTTCTGATCCTCCACCACCAAGTGCCAGTGATTCCGCTCCCTTTGGAGAACACTCACCAGATATTTGTGCCTTAAAGTGTTTTTTTTTTTATGTCACAATGTAGAGTATAGGATTTCCTATCATCTGTGCCCAGTCTTGCCACACAGAGTTAATCCAGATCTGAGTAATCCTCTTCTTATTGTTCAGTGAAAATTAACAGACTTCCAGATAAAAACCTGTCTAAATAAAAAGTCCTTTCCTCCCTCCTTGCTTTGAGTGACAGGTTATTTACATATCTAGTTTGGACATGTTTACCATATGTTATGTTAATCATAATATGAGGTGATCCACAGTATAAAAAGTGAGAAATCCACCCCTCCCCCACATAACACATCCTGGTAATATGCAATGAACTGTGGATCACCTCATATTATGATAAACATAACATATGGTAAACATGTCCAAGCTAGATATGTAAATAACCTGTCACTCAAAGCAAGGAGGGAGGAAAGGACTTTTTATTTAGACAAATTTTTATCTGGAAGGCTCTTAATTTTTACTGAACAATAAAAGAGGATTGCTCAGAGCTGGATTAACTCTGTGTGGCAAGACTGGGCACAGCTGATAGGAAATCTTATACTCTAAAAAACACACAACAGCTGGCAGAGCTTTCTTTCCAAATATACCGCGCGTGTACACGAGGCTTTGAGGCCGCGTACACACGTCCGAGAACCTCGTCGGGCTAAACTCATCGTTCCGCCCGACGAGGTTCCCGATGAGCGGTCGAAAAGGTCGTCGAGCCAAATTTCCTCATTGAACGAGGAAAAAAAAGAGCGTGCTCTCTATTTTGGCTCGACGAGCTTCCCGACGGGACGCTCGTCGAAAGTGTACACACGACCGATTTTCTCGGCAGAATATGTCTCCAAACGAGCTGCTCGCTGGATTCTGCCGAGAAGCTCGGTCGTGTGTATGGGGCCTTAGGTTTCTCGTCAAGAAAACTGCCCAGAATCTCGACGAGAACCTGCTCTCTATTTTCCCTGTCGTGATTATCGGCAATGTTTTCCTGCTGAGAAACCCGAGCGCCTGTATACTTACCCGACGCCGTGGAAACCCGCGCATGCTCGAAATGATTTCGACACATGTGCGGTAGCTTCCAAGGGTAGTGTAGGGTGCAGCAAGATGGCGGCTGCATCGAATGGGACTCGTCGTACGCGATGACGTCACCGCGTTCTTGCCATTCGGCGGTTCTTTTGAAAGGAGTGTCTGTACACTCAGGCGGCAAGAGATTCTTGTCAAGAATCTCGTCAGGAAAAACAACGTTTTTCTCCCCCCCCCACCCCCGACAAGATTCTGGCCCGTGTGTACAGGGCTTGACACTCTCGTGCCTGGCAAATTGCTTTAAACCACACAGATACGGTTAGCTAATCTCCATTATCCAGCCGAAAGCACGTAAATAGAATTTCTCCACCAGTGCCAATCCTGACCTCCCTGGGGCCCTAAGCAAAATGACATGTCACATTAACCACTTAAGACCCGGACCAAAATGCAGCTAAAGGACCTTGCCTCTTTTTGCGATTCGGCACTGCGTCGATTTAACAGACAACTGCGCGACGTGGCTCCCAAACAAAATTGGCGTCCTTTTTTACCAACAAATAGAGCTTTCTTTTGGTGGTATTTGATCACCTCTGCGGTTTTTATTTTTTGCGCTATAAACAAAAAAAAGTGACAATTTTGAAAAAAAAATGCTAAAATCTTTTACTTTTTGCTATAATAAATATCCCCCAAAAATAGCTAAAAAAATATATATATATTTTCCTTAGTTTATGCCGATACGTGTTCTACCTATTTTTGGTATATAAAAAAAAAAAAAAACGCAATAAGCGTTTTTTGGTTGGTTTGCGCAAAATTTATAACGTTTACAAAATAGGGGATAGTTTTATTGCATTTTTATTAAAAAAAAAAAAGTTTTTTTACTACTAATGGCGGCGATCTTTTTGGTGACTGCGACATTATGGCGGACCCTTCGGACAATTTGGACACATTTTTGGGACCATTGTCATTTTCACAGCAAAAAATGCATTTAAAATGCATGCGTTTACTGTGGAAATGACAGTTGCAGTTTGGGAGTTAACCACTAGGGGGCGCTGAAGGGGTTCTGTGTGACCTAATGTGTGTTTACAACTGTAGGGGGGTGTGGCTGTAGGTGTGACGTCATCGATTGTGTCTCCCTATAAAAAAGATCACGCGATTGATGACGCCTCCACAGTGAAGTACGGGGAAGCCGTGTCTACACACGGCTCTCCCCATTCTTCAGCTCCGGGGACCGATCGCCGCACTGCAGCGGCGATCGGGTCCGCGAATCCCGCGGTCCCGGAGCTTCGGACCGGGTCACGGGAACGAGACTCGGGCGCCCGCCCGCGACCCACGGCTGGGTACGAGCACAGCATGTACCTGTACGTGCATGTGCCCAGCCGTGCCATTCTGCCGACGTATATGTGAAAGAGGCGGTCCTTAAGTGGTTAAAGTTGAAAAGTGGGGGGGGGCTGCCCACAGTGACATGCCACATTAAGGATTTAAGTTGAGAAGCGGGGGGAGGGGGTGTTCTGCTGTCGAAAATGACATCTTACATGAAGCGGGGGGTGCTGACGTCTTATCTCTTCTCCCATGCAGCCAGCGAGTTGAGAAGCGGGGTGAGGGCCCGAAAACTACTTCTCATCTGGCGTGGCCTCTAAAATTTTGGGGGGCCCTCCGCAGCTTTGTGGAGCCCTAAGCGGCTTGCATAGTGAGCCTATAGGGCGGATCGGTCCTGCTCTCCACATGTAAATAAAAAAAACTCCAAATAGTTCAAAATTTTAAAACCAGTTTAATAAATTGCTATGTGAAAAATTTCAACCATAAACACTCACATCACATCACTTCAAAGCCAGCAAGTAAAAGCACAGCAAACAGCTCTTGGAGAAAACGTCTGTAGTAGTATATAGTGTGGTCACGGCAGTGGACCCAAGGTGTACGGCTTGGATATCACTCCCACCCGCTCCTCTAGCTCCAACAGTTATTCTCTGATCTGGTGTCCAAGCGTGAAGTGCTTACAGATAGTTGCCTTTTAGCCACGTCCCCGACATGTTTCGTCATACAGACTTATTCATCACTTGCCTGACGAAGAGGCCCTGCGCGACCTCGAAACGTTGCTTTTTTGTGATCGTTTCCTTGCATTAAAAACTTTTTGGACGTTCTTTTAAGACGATCCTTGGTGTGCTGGCGAATATGTTCACATTATTTATGAACCCGACGTGTTTCGTCATACAGACTTATTCATGGACCCCAAAATAATGGCGAGGGAAAAATTCCATCAACTGCTAAAAGGGAAAGAAATCCCAGGGACAGCCCCGGGAGAGTGGTGGAGTTATGCACCAAAAAGTTTTGCTCAATCTGAAATGTAAATAATATATATTTTTGGGGGATATTTATTATAGCAAAAAGGAAAAAAATACATTTTTTTTTTTTCAAAATTGTCGCTGTATTTTTGTTTATAGCGCAAAAAAAAACAACGCAGAGGTGATCAAATAGACCAAAAGAAAGCCACGTCGCACAACTGCGCAATTTTCAGTTGAAGCGACACAATCGCAAAAAAGTCCTCTGGTCTTTGGCCAGCCAAATGGTCCGGGGCTGAAGTGGTGAATAATATTTAAAAAAAAAAATGTTACATTTATAAGAGTGTATATTTATATGTAGCGCTACCCCATTCAGAAGCCGCTGATTAGATTTGGGATCGGCATATTTAAGTTACCCCTGTGTGGTGTCTAGGGGTGAAGGTGGTGAGCAGAGCAGTGACTGAATGTCCAGACTGATAGCTGAGTTTTCCGATGCTTTATTCCTGGTCAAACACGACCATCAACTTGAGGTAGACAGGATAGGTCGATGAAGGGAAGAAGATAAACCTCGCAGCATCAGGCTTTGGATAAGGAAAGCAGTCCTGCCTCCAACAGTTGTATCCTTCACGTCGCCACTCCAGCCAGAGTGGGTGAAGTGCCCCCGGACAGACCCCTCTCACAGGCCTGGCAGCCAGAGTGTCACTTAGAGCTTCTGGGAAGGAACAAGTCTCTGCCACCGACTTAGCTCTAATTGGATTAGGTTTTAAGATGGAAACCTCTGCCACAGGTCCAATATTTGTAGAGTAGAACTGTAGAGCGAATCCTCCCAGTATGTCTTTTAGTAAAGGTCACCAGCTGACAGTCTGAATGTGATCTGTCAGTTTCTGGAAACCAGATCCCCGATGGTTCGTTCAAGCCCTGTTGGATCACCTGCCTCCGGGTTCTCCTCAGACTGAACAGCACCCAGCTTGGGATCTTCTCAGTAGAAGTGGGAACCCAGTAAGTCACTGGGGTCCCTGATAGCATCAGTTGCTCTGAGCCATGAGGCCCAGAGTTCGTAGCTCCGCATAGTGTAGGCCCCGGCCAGGTAGGCCGGACCCGGACAAAAAGGCGGTCGCGTCAGATATACCCTCTCTCAGCATGCCCAGCGAGGGAAACACTCCTCTGATTGGCTGCTGCCCAAGGATGGTAACATATCCTCAGCACAGAGAATGGGACCACAGGCAGCCCAGCCCAAAACGCAAATTTAAACAATTAACATAGATGAGAGCAGGATAACTCTCTCAACCCCCACTAAATTTACAATAGCGTCCATTACCGACAGTAAGGGGGCGCTATATTATATATCAATGCATCCCCACTTTTGTATATAAACGCAGCCCCACTTTTGTATATAAACGCAGCCCCACTGTGCATGGCACTCACCATGGCATTGCCTCGATCACACACAGCAGGTATCTCCTCTCCCGACGTGTGTCATGGAACAAACAGGAGCTGTAGGTCTGTGTTCGGCAGGGCAGTGTGCTCTAGCAAGGTCTCCCCCTAGACGGGCTCGTGTGATAGACAAAACACTGATTCAATCAGTGTTCCATCTCCATCTACTTTGACACGAGCAGGTCTAGCACAGGCAGCACAGCCAAACACAGATCCAGCTCTCACACACAGCCAGAGATGCCCAATGTTATACACGCAGGAGAGAGGGGAGCGCTGCAGTCAGCTACAGCTCAAAGCAGCCTCAGGACAGGCAGCCTACCGGCCCTGGTGATAAGAGAGGGAGAGTGAGAAACTCGGCAGCAGTTTAAAAAAAATAAATAAAAGACAGACCATGTGACATCATTGCCTCGGGGGGGGGGGGCAATTTCCCTGTTGCCCCCCCCCCCCCTGGATCCACCGTTGATACGCACGCATGTTTGAGATTAAGGGTGCACACCCTAATGCAACACCTATGGGAGGAAATGTGTCATCACCCCAGGCTGCTCCCCTGATCTGGATTAAAAATACTCCACCCCCCCCCCCTCCATATCTCTATTAGAAAGAGGGGGTGTTGCATTGTAGGTCACAAAAGTTAGCCAAGAAAGCGCACAATGTTGGAGATTTCAGTTCAGCCCACAAAGATCAGGAATTCTCGCTCTGTGCACATAGCAGCTTAAAGGGGTTGTAAAGGTACAATTTTTTTTGTCCTAAATGGCTTCCTTTACCTTAGTGCAGTCCTCCTTCACTTACCTCATCCTTCCATTTTGCTTTTAAATGTCCTTATTTCTTCTGAGAAACCCTCACTTCTTGTTCTTTTGTCTGCAACTCCACACAGTAATGCGAGGCTTTCTCCCTGGTGTGGAGTGTCGTGCTCGTCCCCTCCCTTGGACTACAGGAGAGTCAGGACGCTCTCTACCTTGCAGATAAAGAAAGAAGCTGTGTGTTGGTGGGTGTCCCGACTCTCCTGTAGTCCAAGGGAGTTGGCGAGCATGGCACGCCACACCAGGGAGAAAGCCTTGCATTACTGTGTGGAGTTACAGACAGAAGAACAGGAAGTGAGGATTTCTCAGAAGAAATAAGGACATTTAAAGGGGTCGTAGCAGATTTTTTTCCCCCCTAAATAGCTTCCTTTACCCTAGTGCAATCCTCCTTCACTTACCTCATTCTTCCATTTTGCATTTAAATGTCCTTATTTCTTCCGAGAAATCCTCACTTCCTGTTCTTCTGTCTGTAACTCCACACAGTAATGCAAGGCTTTCTTCCTGGTGTGTAGAAAGCCTTGAGGGGGGAGGGGGCGAGCAGGCAAGTCAGGACACTCTCTACTTTGCAGATAGAGACAGGAGCTGTGTGTTAGTGGGCGTCCTGACACTCCTCTCAAGAGGCTTTCTCCACACCAGGGAGAAAGCCTCACATTACTGTGTGGAGTTACAGACAGAAGAACAGGAAGTGAGGATTTCTCAGAAGAAATAAGGACATTTAAAAGCAAAATGGAAGGATGAGGTAAGTGAAGTAGGACTGCACTAAGGGAAAGGAAGCTATTTAAGTAGCAACACATTGGGGGAGATTTACTAAAACTGGAGCACTCAGGATCTGGTGCAGCTGTGCATGGTAACCAATCAGCTTCTAACTTCAGCTTGTTCAAATAAGCTCTGACAATAAAACTTAGAAGCCGATTGGTTACTATGCTGAGCTGAACCACATTTTCCACTCTCCAGTTTTAGTAAATCTTCCCCAATGCCCCCGGAATATCATTTAATTCCTGAACAACCTCAAGTTATAAGAGAACATGTCACTCTCACCTGAAGTTCCAGCATGCAGACAATAATACGAGTGTGAGTGTGCACTACCGAGGCTGTAGAGCGTACGGGGCGAGGACTGGGAGCACCTAGCTACCTCCGTATGCAATAACACAATGATACAAACAAACAAACAAACAAACAGGACGGACCGCATATCTGCAGGAGAAAAGGAATCCCGAGCATTTCATCATTTCCAAACACAACTGATAAACTGATTTCTATGCAAATTAAAACAATAAATGGCTATTTCCAGGTTCATTCACAACATTTAAAGTAATGACCTATATTGTGAAATGTTGTCTGCTACTGGATTTCCCTGTAAAGACGAGCCAAATTTCTGGCTAAAAAAAGAAAAAAAAAAAAGAAAAAAGAAAAAAGAAGAAAAAAGAAAAAAGAAAAAAGAAAAAAAAAAAAGAAAAAAGAAGAAAAAAGAAAAAAGAAAAAAAAAGAAAAAAGAAGAAAAAAGAAGAAGAAAAAGAAGAAAGAAGAAGAAGAAAACCAGCAAGGTGAAAGCACAATGTGCTAGTATGCATCGCATACTACCGTGTTTCCCCGAAAGTACACCCTACCCCGAAAATAAGCCCTACCTGGATTATCGGGGGGGGCTGCAATATAAGCCCTACCCCGATAATATTGTGAAATGTTGTCTGCTGCTGGATTTCCCTGTAAAGACGAGCCAAATTTCTGGCTAAAAAAAAGAAGAAGAAGAAGAAGAAGAAGAAAAAGAAGAAAAAAGAAAAAGAAGAAAAAAAGAAAAAAGAAGAAAAAAAGAAAAAAGAAGAAAAAAAGAAAAAGAAGAAAAAAAGAAAAAGAAGAAAAAAAGAAAAAGAAGAAAAAAAGAAAAAGAAGAAAAAAAGAAAAAGAAGAAAAAAGAAAAAGAAGAAAGAAGAAGAAGAAAACCAGCAAGGTGAAAGCACAATGTGCTAGTATGCATCGCATACTACCGTGTTTCCCCGAAAGTACACCCTACCCCGAAAATAAGCCCTACCTGGATTATCGGGGTGGGCTGCAATATAAGCCCTACCCCGATAATAAGACCTAGTAAATCTCTGTTAAAAAAAACCTTTTTAAATGCTGGCTTAAAGGTCTCTGTTTGCTGCGGTAGATTTAAAACAAACTGCCCCGCCGCTGGTCCTCTTCTCTCCTCCCGGCTGATGTCTGCTGCTGCTTCCTCCTGTGTGCGCATCAGCAGGGGATCGGGGCTATTCTCTTCCCTCCTCCCCCCAGATGCCGTCTTCAGCGCATTGACGTCAGCGGCAATCTCGGCTCTTTTTCCTCCTCTCCTCCCACTGACGTCTGCGCCCCCCTCCCTTTTTACTGCACGGAGCGGGCCGACGTCCTCTCTACCGTAATCATCACCTCAGATCTCAGTGAAGAAAAAAAAAAAAAAGCAGTTAAAACAGGTACCATACTTTTACCGGTGTAACAGTATAAAACTGAACGTCATACCACAATATGACACAGTATCACAGTACCAGAAATAAATGATCTAAAAAATGGAGACTCCTGACTTCAGATTTTAACAGAAAATAGAGAGGGATAAATGACATGTAGGATTTTTATCAAAGCAACAACCAGCCAGACAGTTGTTGTTTAATGTACATACCGTAAATAAATAAGCCCTACACTGAAAATAAGCCCTAGTGTGTTTTTTGTGACTAAAAATAATATAAGACCCGGTCTTATTTTCGGGGAAACACGGTAGCACATTATAAAAAAAGACTTGCCTTATAATGAAGCCCTCCAGGGGCTTCCATCTTCAGCTGGTCTACCTTCCAGGCTCGCTGAAGCTGTTGACGTATTCGTGGGCTGCAGCCGCTTGATTGGCCGAGCTGCGATGTCACTCCTGCCCATGTGCGCAGGAGTCGCAGCCGCGACACAGGGCTCTCTACTGGTGACATTACTGACTGCTGCTCCCTAGAATATCTCTTAAAGGAGTTGTAAATACATTTTTTTTTGCTGAAATGACTGTTTACAGTGTATAGAGACATAATAGTTAACCGATTCCTTTTAAAAATAGATGAAAAATCAATCATATAATGTACCTGTAGTTTCTAGTTTCGTTTTTGCATGTTGTTTCCTGCCTCTCTGCTGTACAGAGCCACTACAGGGCAGTGATGGTTTGGAAAACTAAACAGATTGGTGCTGAAGGGTTTTAGACACACAGTAATCACACCTCCTTAATAAGTGACCACAGAGAGAAAGCTCCCAGCTCTGTGGTCATCAGGAAACAGACAACCAGGAAGTGTTGAGATCAGAGAAGGATTACAGCAACTTAAGAGCAAAAAACGAACAACGAGGACATGAAAACAGCACTGCATTAAGGTAAAGGAAGCTATTAAGATAAAAAAAAATATATATATGTCCTTTAAAAACCCTTTAACCACTTGCCCACGGTGTCATAGGAAAAATACGTCATGATTTTAAAGATGGATATCTCGGTAACGGCAGCAGCTGCTGCCACAACCGAGATATCCATCTTTTCCGTGGGCAGTGCTGTACACGATAATGGCGGTCCCAGCGGCGGATTCGCCGCAAGATCGCCGTTATCGGTGGCGAGAGAGGGCCCCCCCCCCCCCTCCCGCCGCTCACCGCCGCTTACCGGAGCCGTCAGGTAGCGGCGGAGGCGATCGGGTCCTCTTGCTGGCTGTGTTGGGATACGAGTGAGGGAAAAATCGCCCCCACCCGTCCCCCATAGCTCTGCTGGGCGGAAGTGACGTCAAAACGTTAGTCCCGCACAGCGTCTTAAAGAAACATTTTTTTTTTCTGAGATTTGAAAAATGACTTTTTTTTTTTTTTTGCATTTAAGCCTAAATATGAGATGTGAGGTCTTTTTGACCCCAGATCTCATATTTAAGAGGACCTGTCATGCTTTTTTCTATTACAAGGGATGTTTACATTCCTTGTAATAGGAATAAAAGTGATAATTTTTTATTTTTTTATTTATTTCGATGTATAAAATTATAAACTAATTAAAAATAAATAAGAAAACAAAAAAAAAAAAAAAAATGTAAAACGCCCCGTCCCGACGAGCTAGCGCACAGAAGCGAACGCATACGCGAGTAGCGCCCGCATATGAAAACGGTGTTCAAACCACACAAGTGAGGTATCGCCGCGATCGTTAGAGCGAGAGCAATAATTCTAGCCCTAGTCCTCCTCTGTAGCTCAAAAAATGCAACCTGTAGAATTTTTTAAACGTTGCCTATCGAGATTTTTAAGGGTAAAAGTTTGACGCCATGCCACGAGCGGGCGCAATTTTTAAGCGTGACATGTTGGGTATCATTTTACTCGGCGTAACATTATCTATCACAATATATAAAAAAATTGGGCCAAATTTATTGTTTTATTTTTTTATTCAAAAAAGTGTTTTTTTTTTCAAAAAAAGTGCGCTTGTAAGACCGCTGCGCAAATACGGTGTGACAAAAAGTATTGCAATGACTGCCATTTTATTCTCTAGGGTGTTAGAAAAAAATATATATAATGTTTGGGGGGTTTAAGTAATTTTCTAGCAAAAAAAACAGTTTTAGTCTCGTAAACACAGAATCTGAAAAACAAACCCGGTGGGCAAGTGGTTAAGAATTGCACGTTTAGGTAGGGTGATCAGACAGACATCCCCAGTTCCCGGGGGACACAGTCCCTGGATTGAGGACACTGTCCCCAGATTTTGTCCTGAACTGGATTTGAACAGAAAAAAAAAGAAAAAGAGGAAATGTATATTATATCAGAATTACACACCTCCACTCCGTCACTCTTACTAGCTTAGGGGGTGTCTCCCCCCCCCCCATTATCTGTGCCCCTTTCCGATGGATGATCACGTGCTGGTCGGAGCGGAGGGAAAATTTTGGGTGCATGCCAATTCAGCTCCATTCGCATGTTCTTCTGCCTCGGCTCAAGTCCCGGCCAGTCACCTGCCTATCTCCTTGCCTTCCCTGGTGGAGTGATCTTCCTCCGCTCCCCATCCAGTAGTAGCCGGGGCCCGGAGAGTAAGACTTGACAGGCTGTGAGGCGGGCGACAAGCAGAGAGTCGCTGACTGCCGCCAGTAAAAAAATAAATAAATATATATATACAGTGCGGAAAGTAAGTATTTGAACACCCTGCTATTTTGCAAGTTCTCCCACTTGGAAATCATGGAGTGGTCTGAAATTGTCATCGTAGGTGCATGTCCACTGTGAGAGACATAATCAAAAAAAAAAATTCTAGAAATCACAATTTATGAATTTTTAACTATTTATTTGTATGATACAGCTGCAAAGAAGTATTTGAACACCTGTCTATCAGCTAGAATTCTGACCCTCAAAGACCTGTTAGTCTGCCTTTAAAATGTCCACCTCCACTCCATTTATTATCCTAAATTAGATGCACCTGTTTGAGGTCATTAGCTGCATAAAGACACCTGTCCACCCCATACAATCAGTAAGAATCCAACTACTAACATGGCCAAGACCAAAGAGCTGTCCAAAGACACTAAAGACAAAATTGTACACCTCCACAAGGCTGGAAAGGGCTACGGGGAAATTGCCAAGCAGCTTGGTGAAAAAAGGTCCACTGTTGGAGCAATCATTAGAAAATGGAAGAAGCTAAACAGACTGTCAATCTCCCTCGGACTGCTTCCCATGCAAAATCTCACCTCGTGGGGTCTCAATGATCCTAAGAAAGGTGAGAAATCAGCCAGGACTACAGGGAGGAGCTGGTCAATGACCTGAAAAGAGCTGGGACCACCGTTTCCAAGGTTACTGTTGGTAATACACTAAGACGTCATTTTGAAATCATGCATGGCACAGAAGTTCCCCTGCTTAAACCAGCACATTCAAGGCCCCGTCTTAAGTTTGCCAATGACCATTTGGATGATCCAGAGGAGTCATGGAGAAAGTCATGTGGTCAGATGAGACCAAAATAGAACTTTTTGGTCATAATTCCACTAACCGTGTTTGGAGAAGAAGAATGATGAGTACCATCCCAGAACAACCATCCCTACTGTGAAGCATGGGGGTGTAGCAACATTTTTGTGTTTTTCTGCACAGGGACAGGGCGACTGCACTGTATTAAGGAGAGGGACCGGGCCATGTATTGCGAGATTTTGGCAACAACCCCTTCCCTCAGTTAGAGCTTTGAAGATGGGTCGAGCTGGGTCTTCCAACATGACAATGACCCAAAGCACACAGCCAGATAACCAAGGAGTGGCTCTGTAAGAAGCATATCAAGGTTCTGGCGTGGCCTAGCCAGTCTCCAGACCTAAGCCCAATAGAAATCTTTGGAGGGAGCTCAAACTCTGTGTTTTTCAGCGAACAGCCCGAAACCTGACTGATCTAGAGAAGATCTGTGTGGAGGAGTGGCCAAAATCCCTCCTCCAGTATGTGCAAACCTGGAAAAACTACAAAAACGTTTGACCTCTGTAATTGCAAACAAAGGCTACTGTACCAAATATTAACATTGATTTTCTCAGGTGTTCAAATACTTCTTTGCAGCTGTATCATACAAATAAATAGTTTAAAAAAATCATACATTGTGATTTCTGGAATTTTTTTTTTGATTATGTCTCACAGTGGACATGCACCTACGATGACAATTTCAGACCCCTCCATGATTTCCAAGTCCCTGGATTTCATTTTAAGAATCTGGTCACCTTACGTTTAGGAGATAATCAATTAGCCTTCAGGTAAGCTTTACCTGTAGGTACAAAATAAAAAATACAGCAATTACAGTACTATCACTTTAAGGGGCTCAGAAAGCTGGGGGAGGAGAAAAAGCAGTACACTAGTCTTCACAGTAAATGGCTGTGCAGTGCAGTAGGGGGTGCTGTCAGGACAAGTCTGATCATCGGAGGCGAGAAGGCAGAGTTTCTGACACGCTGTGCTCCGCTGTCTAGTGTGGTCAGTTTTTATTAGGAAAGCATTAACAGGTTTACGTATTCTTTAACTTTCATTGCCGTACGTTGCCGTAAAGCATGCACCCTACCCAATGCCAAAATGTCAAAAACCCCAGCGTACGTCTTTCAGCATTCCACAGTATTACTGGGTGCTCCAAGTGATATGTTGGCACCATCGCCAATCTAATCCAGAACATGACGTGTTCCCAGCACACCGTACTGACAATATAAGTAGCAGGACTTCATTCGCCAGCTATTGAAGAAATTTTGGAGCCGTATGGACCCCTTCCTTGGACAGCAGTGACCAACTACAACGTGATGAGTTGTGAACTCTTTTCTCATTTATTCCTTGAGAGATGAGGCTGTTGACTAAAGATGAACTGGATATAATTGGTTGGAAATAGCAGCATGACCCAATTTGATTTATATTCAATTAACAGCTGTGTCCATCAATGAAGGAAGAGCAGCTTTAGGTAGGTTGCCCCCCCCCCCCCTCCCTACAAAACAAATGTAAATCCCTTTGTTCAATGGAACTGGTTACATCAGGGTTTCTCAACCAGAGTTCCTCAAGGGTTGCTCCAGAGGTTAATGGGGCATTCTCCACAAGGTTACTAGGGGTTTCGCAAGGGTTGCTCCTCGAGGTTACTAGGGGTTTCACAAGGTTTGCTCTGTGAGATTACTAGGGGTTCCGCAAGGGTTGCTCCACGAAATCACTAGGGGTTCGGCAAGGGTTGTTCCACGAGGTTGAAGGTTTCTCCGTGAGGTTATTAGGGGTTCCTCAAGGATTGCTCCAGGAGGCAACAAAGGGGGTTCATCGAGGGTTGCTCCAGGAGGTTACTAGGGGTTCCTCAAGGAGGTTACAGGGGGGTTTCTTGAGGGTTGCTCCAGAGGTTACTAGGGGTTCCTCAAGGGTTGCTCCAGAGGTTACTAGGGGTTCCTCAAAGATTGCTCTAGGAAGTATCTAGGGGTTGCTCCAGGAAGTTACAAGGGGGTTCCTCGAGGGTTGCTCCAGAGGTTGTTAGGGGTTGCTCCAGGAGGTTACAAGGGGGTTCCTCCAGAGGTTACTAGGGGTTCCTCAATGGTTGCTCCAGGAGGTTACAAGGGGGTTCCTCAAGGGTTGCTCCAGGAGGTTACAAGGGGGTTCCTCAAGGGTTGCTCCAGGAGGTTACAAGGGGGTTCCTCAAGGGTTGCTCCAGAGGTTGGTAGAGTGATCCACGAGGGTCGCTAGGGGTTCCTCAAGGATTGTTCCAGAGGTTGCTGGAGGGATCATCGAGAATTGCTCCAGAGATTGCTGGAGGGATCCTCGAGGGTTGCTCCAGAGGTTTCTAGGGATTCCATGAGCAATTTCTGCCTCTCAGATAAGTCACTCACGGTTCGGATCAGAGTCACGGATCGGCAAAAAAAAAAAGATTCTCCCCCACTGTAATATCTACATCTCTACCCCACTAATATTCACATACCCCCCACTGTAATATCCACCTCTCCCCCCCCCCCCACTGTAATATCCACCTCTCCCCCCCCCCCACTGTAATATCCACCTCTCCCCCCCCCCCACTGTAATATCCACATCTCCCCCGTCCCCCATTGTAATATCCACATCTCCCCCACTGCAGTGGCGTCACTAGGGTTGGTGTCACCCAGTGCAATAAAATATAAAAATGGTGTCACCCCCCCCCCCCCACCCAACTATAGTCCCCCCTCCCTAGGTGCAGACACCCCCACCTTAGTGCAGACCCTCCCCAGCAGTACACCCCCCTCTCAGTACAGACACCCCCCCTCAGTACAGACACCCCTGTAGTACAGACAGTAACCCCCGCAGTAGTACAGACACCTCCCCATCAGTATGACTCCCAGCGGTGTGTGTATCCGAGTGCGGGCTCCTCCTCCTCTGTGGGTGTAAACAGAGAGGAGAGCCGCCGCCGGGTGTACCAAGATGCCCGCGCCTCCGGAGCTAGGCCGAAGCCGCGGCCTTTCCTAATGTTATGGCCTTGGCGGCAATCCGCACATCACAGCGTGTGCCGATCCGAAGTGGGGTGACCCGTTCGGATCACGGATCAGCGGTGATCCGTTGCACCACTAGTGCGATTGGGCATGCGATTTGACATGTGAAATCGGCAGCGATGGCACCATCCTAACTGGTGTGATGTCGCTGAACTCGCCCAATTACATTCCCGCACTCAGTGTGAACCTAGGCTTAGACGAATAAATTAAAGAAGCTGGAATAAGTCCAAAAAAAAAAGAAGATCCACGAAATAAATGTCTGCGCCAGGCGGGTTATTTCAGCTCTGCCTAATGACTTGGAAACGAGCGCCAGAGCTGGCAACAAAATAAAAACAACATCGCACCGACCGCACTTTAATCAAATTACAAACCATTTATTAAATGCATTCACCATTGTGTAGAATCAACAGAGCTGATCGGTGGCCAAAGAAACAAACACTCTGTATGAAGTCCGGGATCCTTGCTCACCACGGGCAGCAGCACGGCCGATCACCTGGTGGCATTTAGGGAAGCCGGGATCGACATGAAGAAAGACCTGCTATGGAGTGTGGTTGTATTTTCCCGGCGGGGCTCACGGTGAGCCATTCCGGCCGAGAGAACGCAGTCATTATTGCTAGCAGCTATACCCGCTGGCATTAATCGCATGCTAGAAAAATCAGACATGATAGTTGTACCCAAATTTGATCGATGGATTAACTTGCGTAACAATCATCCTGCGCATACATGGTTTAAAACTCAGCTGGTTCAGCAGGGAGAGTCCAACCATCTAGTGGGGGTCGCATATATGCGTTTCTCCCTGTACACAGGGCGCACTCCCAACACAGATTCCGGGGTCTCACTGAGAGTCCCGGGCCCCGTACTAATGATCAGGACCCAGAACTCCCAATTCTGTGCCACCTGATCGCTGTGGTAGCCTTTGATTGGCTACCATAGTGATCAGTCACTGTGAAGCCCTCAGGGGGGTTATTTACGAAAGGCAAATCCACTTTGCACTTCAAGCGCATACATCAGAGTCCACAGGGTTCCTCTTTTAAATGTGAACTTGCAGAGTTCCCATTTACTGTAGGGGGGGGGGGGGGACTCTGCAGACTGATGTAAGGGAGAACTCTGGGGACTCTGACATAAGGGATGCTCTGGGAAACCTGATTTATTGGAAACAAGGTGGCTCTCAATTGCCGGGAGGACGTCTATAGACGTCCTCGGCTCCTCCGGCCACTGGGGGGGGTGTGCGAACACCGCCGGCGGTGCGTGCGCCCACCGCATCACTGAGATGCCGGTGCGTGTGCCTGGCGGCCGCGATGTCCACCAGACACCCGCGATCGGCAGTTAGACAAACACACACAGATCCACGTCCTGTCAGGGAGAGAGGAGACTGATGCTGTGTCCCACAGGGACACAGATCTGTCACCTCCCCCAGTCAGTCCCCTTCCCCCACAGTTAGAAACACTATGCAGGGTACACATTTAACCCCTTCCTCGCCCCCTAGCGTTAACCCCTTCCCTGCCAGTCACATTTATACAGTAATTCGTGCATATTTATAGCACTGATCGCTGTGTAAATGTGAATGGTCCCAAAAATGTGTCAAAAGTGTCCGATGTGGACCAATGGAAAACGAGGAATGGGAGGAGGCATTAGAGACCTGCAAGAAAGTATCCCCTAGGCTCTCCCAGATCTACATATTGCATAGAACATATCTTACCCCTATCCGTGTGGCTAGATACAAGCGCAATCAGTCTACCCTATGTCCACTGTGTGGTCAAGAAGCTGGCACGTTTTATCACCTCCTTTGGACCGGCCAGAAGATCCAGGACCTCTGGAGGCAGGTTGTAACCTTCCTCCATGACGTCATGGGCTCGCCCATAGCGCTAGACCCAAAACATTGCATATTGGGGATATTCCCCGATAATACGGACAAATATACCCAGGTATTCTTACATGAAACCCTGTTCTCAGCCAGAAAGATCATTGCCAGGAAGTGGATGAGGTCTACACCAGAGCGGAAGGCGGAGGTTAATGTGAATCTCCCTTACAAAAAATGAGTATATATTATTAATAGAGGCTGCCCAGATAAATACGAAAAAGTTTGGGATCGCTGGCTGAAAGCCCCAGAGACCTGCGGCTAATGGTGACCCCCCCCCTTAAGATGTAACATTTGATTGGTAAGGAATGCTGTCTTGATTAAAGGGGTGTTCCAGCCCTAAGTTGTGTTTATTAAAAGTCAGCAGCTACAAAAAGTGTAGCTGCTGGCTTTTAATAAACACTGACTTACCTGCTCCTGCGTTCCAGCGACGCGCCGACCGGGGCTCCGCTCCTCTGCCCCCCTCCCCGGCCGGCGTCTCCATCCTGACTGTGGGCACCCAGCCGTGACAGCCTTCGGCTTCACGGCCGGGCACCCACTGCGCATGCGCAAGCCGTACTGCGCATGCGTGCGCGGCGCGGCTCGCCGCTGATTGGAGAGGCGATCGCATGGGACCTGTCAGTGTCCCATGTGATCGCCTACAGGGAGGGGGCTGGTGTAGGCGATTAAGCTTAATCGCCTAACCAGCCCCTCGGCGGAAGCAGGAAGTGGGACAGGAAGTCCCACTCCTACTGAAGCCCCCACTCCCCCCCCAAAAAAATTACATGCCAAATGTGGCATGTATGGGGGTGAGGAGTGGATTGAGAAAAGGTAATTTTTTTGGGTGGAACACCCCTTTAAATTCTCTGTATGTTATAGAATGTATTTTCTGCTGATGCGGTTCTACCGGCTTTTATGATGCTCTCTCCTGTGAACTGTATGCACGTGACAGTTTTGATGACATATATGCCGCCATTAGTAAAAAAAAAATAATAATATTATTTACATATATATTATGTTCCCTATTTTGTAGGCGCTATAACTTTTGCGCAAACCAGTCGCTTATTGCGATTTTTTTTTTACCAAACATATGTAGAAGAATATGTATCGGCCTAAACTGAGAAAAAAACTATTTTTTCTTCTTTTTTTGGGGGGGATATTTATTAAAGCAAAAATTGAAAAATATTTTATTTTTAAAAAAAATTGTTGCTTTTTTTTGTTTATAGCGCAAAAAATAAAAACCGCAGAGGTGATCAAATACCAAAAAAAAAAAAGCTCTATTCGTGGGGAAAAAGGATGTTGTTTGGGAGCCACTTTGCACGACCGCGCTATTGTCAGTTAAAGCGACGCAGTGCCGGAAGCTGAAATTTCGCCTGGGCAGGAGGGGGTATATGTGCCCAGTAAGCAAGTGGTTAAATTATTATTTTTTTTATAAATAATATTATTATAATTATTATTATTAATTAGGGTCGTCCCGATACCGAGTATTTTCGCGAGTACTTGTATTCGCGCAAATGCTCCCGATGCTTCGGCCGAATACTTTTTTTGTATTTATCAACATGTTCTGTGAAAATTCTTTGAGTTTTTACTACTGCGTGACAAGCAAATAAAACATTTTTACTCATTTTTATTCTTTTATAATGTCTTGAGTTCTTCATAATTCTAAAGAAAATATCCTTAGTCTGTATTGTGGTTTGAAAACTCACATGACATTTAAAAAAAGTATCGGTATTCGGTATCGGCGAGTACATGAAAAAAAGTATCGGTACTTGTACTCGGTCCTAAAAAAGTGGTATCGGGACAACCCTATTATTATTATTATTATTATTATTATTATTATTATTAATAGGGTTGTCCCGATACCACTTTTTTAGGACCGAGTAAAAGTACCGATACTTTTTTTCATGTACTTGCCGATACCGAATACCGATCCTTTTTTTAAATGTCATGTGAGTTTTCAAACCACAATACAGACTAAGGATATTTTCTTTAGAATTATGAAGAATTCTAACTCAAGACATATAAAAGAATAAAAATGAGTAAAAATTAATAAAATTGTTTTATTTGCTTGTCACGCAGTAGTAAAAAGCTCAAAGAATTTTCACAGAACACAAAAAAAGTATTCGGCCGAAGCATCGGGAGCATTTGCGCGAGTACAAGTACTCACGAAAATACTCGGTATCGGGACAACCCTAATTAATAATAATAATAATAATAATAATAATAATAATAAGCATTCAAAGGACAGTACCGCTACCGATTGTGATCCATTCAAGTGAATGGGGCCGCATCGCAGCTGCGTGCAATGCAAGCGGTTGCAGCGAGATGGGTCGGCATTTGCAGAGTTAAAACAGGCAGTGAAAAGGCAACATATCACCCGTCTGAAAACGATCCACCACTGATCGCTTTTTAGAGGGGTGGCAACAACCGCTGCACTTATGAACGATCCCTAAACTGAAAGGAGCGATTGCCGATGAATATACAAGCTAAACAGCGATTTTTTTTATATATATAAATTCCACCCCTTTAAAGACATCACAATAGACAAACATGGCGGCTTAAAGGGTCTCCTCCACTCACCTGCCAAGTGTCATCCTTCCAAGCAGCGGATTTCGATCTCCTCTCGGGGACAATCAGGCCTCTGTGCAGCAACTTTTCTAGCAGCTCGGAATAAAATAGTGATCATCTCTGTGTGCAGAGCGAGCGAGGACTGAAAGAGGAGCGACACTCCTCCCTTGCTCCTCCTCTCCCCATGTACACAGGGAAGCCTCTGTGCCATGTGGCAGACAGCCTGGGTCGCTGCCTTACCACACAGGCACAGCAGAGGGGATGCTGGCTGCACAATTGGGGAGGACGGTGTGATGTATGCAAGGGTGATGACACGGCGTGGTTGTGGGCGATACAAGACGCTGCATTGCACGTGCCTTTCCCAGCATGACTGCAGCCAATGCCGCGTACACACGGTCGTGATCGTGTGTGGGCAAAACATTGTTTTAGGTCTTCAAAAAAACGACCAAAAAAAAAAAAAAATTCGAACATGCTTGAATTTTTTATGTCGTTTTTCTGAATGTCGTTTTTTGTGTCATAAAAAAAATGATTGTGTGTGGGAAAAACTACGTTTTTAAACCCGCGCATGCTCAGAAGCAAGTTATGAGACGGGAGCTTGAATGGAACAGAGTGCCGTCGGTCGTGTTGTACGTCACCACGCTTTGCAAGAGCATTTTCAGAAAACGATGGTGTGTAGGCAACGTCGTTTTTTAAAATGAAGTTTAAAAACTTTGGTTTTTTTTCATGAGAAAAAACAACGGTTTTTACAAGACAAAAAACAACTGTGTGTACTTAGCATTACAGTCATAGCATCATGGGCCCCTGGGCAAAGGGAGAACACTGATGCAGGGGGGGAAACAGCAGAAAACACTGATGCAGGGGGGGAAACAGCAGAAAACACTGATGCAGGGGGGTTAACAGCAGAAAACACTGATGCAAGGGGGGGGGGGGGGGGGGGGAGACGCAGAGAACCCTGATGCAAGGGGGGGGGGGGGAACGCAGAGAACCCTGATGCAGGGGGGGGAACGCAGAAAACACTGATGCTGGGGGGGGGGGGGGGACGAAAAACAGAAAACACTGACACTGAGGGGGGGGGGGGACGGGGGGGGAGGGAACAGGGGGGGGGGGGGGGGGGGGGGGAAAAGCAGAAAAAACGATGAACAGGGGGAAAACACAGAAAACACGCAGGGGGGAACGGCAAAGACACTGATGCAGGGGGGAAACGGGAAAAAATGGGTGAGGGGGGAGAAACGGGAGGAGAACAGATGCAGGGGGAAAAGGGGAGGAGAGAGAACACTGATGCAGGGGGAAAACCAGGAACACTGGGGGGGAACAGCAGAAAACACTGATGCAGGGGGGGGAAACAGCAGAAAACACTGATGCAGGGGGAAACAGAAACAGAGAGAACACTGATGCAGGGGGAGAAACAGCAGAGAACACTGATGCAGGGGGAGAAACAGCAGAGAACAGATGCAGGGGAAAAACACAGAGAACACTGATGCAGGGGGAGAAACAGCAGAGAACACTGATGCAGGGGGAGGAAACAGCAGAGAACACTGATGCAGGGGGAGAAACAGCAGAGAACACTGATGCAGGGGGGAGAAACAGCAGCAGAACACTGATGCACACTGGGGGATGCAGGGGGAGAAACAGCAGAGAACACTGATGCAGGGGGAGAAACAGCAGAGAACACTGAGGAGAACAGGGGGAGAAACAGCAGAGAACACTGATGCAGGGGGAGAAACAGCAGAGAACACTGATGCAGGGGGAGAAACAGCAGAGAACACTGATGCAGGGGGAGAAACAGCAGAGAACACTGATGCAGGGGGAGAAACAGCAGAGAACACTGATGCAGGGGGAGAAACAGCAGAGAACACTGATGCAGGGGGAGAAACAGCAGAGAACACTGATGCAGGGGGAGAAACAGCAGAGAACACTGATGCAGGGGGAGAAACAGCAGAGAACACTGATGCAGGGGGAGAAACAGCAGAGAACACTGATGCAGGGGGGGGAGAAACAGCAGAGAACACTGATGCAGGGGGAGAAACAGCAGAGAACACTGATGCAGGGGGAGAAACAGCAGAGAACACTGATGCAGGGGGAGAAACAGCAGAGAACACTGATGCAGGGGGAGAAACAGCAGAGAACACTGATGCAGGGGGAGAAACAGCAGAGAACACTGATGCAGGGGGAGAAACAGCAGAGAACACTGATGCAGGGGGAACAGAAACAGGATGCAGGGGGAGAACACAGAGAACACTGATGCAGGGGGGGAAAACAGCAGAGAACACTGATGCAGGGGGAGAAACAGCAGAGAACACTGATGCAGGGGGAGAAAACAGCAGAGAACACTGATGCAGGGGGAGAAACAGCAGAGAACACTGATGCAGGGGGGAAACAGCAGAGAACACTGATGCAGGGGGAGAAACAGCAGAGAACACTGATGCAGGGGGGGAAACAGCAGAGAACACTGATGCAGGGGGGGAAACAGCAGAGAACACTGATGCAGGGGGGAAACAGCAGAGAACACTGATGCAGGGGGAGAAACAGCAGAGAACACTGATGCAGGGGGGGGAACAGGAAACAGATGCAGGGGGGAACAGAAGAACACTGATGCAGGGGGGAAACAGCAGAGAACACTGATGCAGGGGGGAAACAGCAGAGAACACTGATGCAGGGGGGAGAAACAGCAGAGAACACTGATGCAGGGGGGAAACAGCAGAGAACACTGATGCAGGGGGAGAAACAGCAGAGAACACTGATGCAGGGGGGGAAAACAGCAGAGAACACTGATGCAGGGGGGAAAAGAAACACTAGATGCAGAGGGGGAACAGAGAACTGATGCAGGGGGAGAAACAGCAGAGAACACTGATGCAGGGGGAGAAACAGCAGAGAACACTGAAGCAGGGAGAAACAGAGAACACTGATGCAGGGGGAAACAGCAGAACCTGATGCATGCAGGGAAACAGCATAGAACACTGATGCAGGGGGAGAAACAGCAGAGAACACTGATGCAGGGGGAGAAACAGCAGAGAACACTGATGCAGGGGGGAGAAACAGCAGAGAACACTGATGCAGGGGGAGAAACAGCAGAGAACACTGATGCAGGGGGAGAAACAGCAGAGAACACTGATGCAGGGGGAGAAACAGCAGAGAACACTGATGCAGGGGGAGAAACAGCAGAGAACACTGATGCAGGGGGGGAACAGCAGAGAACACTGATGCAGGGGGGGAAACAGCAGAGAACACTGATGCAGGGGGGGAAACAGCAGAGAACACTGATGCAGGGGGAGAAACAGCAGAGAACACTGATGCAGGGGGAGAAACAGCAGAGAACACTGATGCAGGGGGAGAAACAGCAGAGAACACTGATGCAGGGGGAGAAACAGCAGAGAACACTGATGCAGGGGGGGAACAGCAGAGAACACTGATGCAGGGGGAGAAACAGCAGAGAACACTGATGCAGGGGAGAACACTGATGCAGGGGGAGAACACTGATGCAGGGAGAACAGGAAACAGATGCAGGGGAGAAAACACAGCAGATGCAGGGGGAGAACACAGCAGATGCAGGGGACACAGAAACAGATGCAGGGGGAGAAAACACGCATGATGCAGGGGGGGAACAGCAGAGAACACTGATGCAGGGGGGGAACAGCAGAGAACACTGATGCAGGGGGAAAACAGCAGAGAACACGGATGCAGGGGAGAAACAGCAGAGAACACTGATGCAGGGGGAAAAACAGCAGAGAACACTGATGCAGGGGAGAAAACAGCAGAGAACACTGATGCAGGGGGAGAAACAGCAGAGAACACCAGGGGGAGAAACAGCAGAGAACACGGATGCAGGGGGAGAAACAGCAGAGAACACGGATGCAGGGGGAGAAACAGCAGAGAACACTGATGCAGGGGGAGAAACAGCAGAGAACACCGATGCATGCAGGGGGAGAAACAGCAGAGAACACTGATGCAGGGGGGAAACAGCAGAGAACACTGCATGATGCAGGGGGAGAAACAGCAGAGAACACTGATGCAGGGGGAAACAGAAACAGGATGCAGGGGGAGAACACAGAGAACACTGATGCAGGGGGGAAACAGCAGAGAACACTGATGCAGGGGGAGAAACAGCAGAGAACACTGATGCAGGGGGGAAACAGCAGAGAACACTGATGCAGGGGGAGAAACAGCAGAGAACACTGATGCAGGGGGAGAAACAGCAGAGAACACTGATGCAGGGGGGAGAACAGCAGAGAACCCTGATGCAGGGGGGGGGAACAGCAGAGAACACTGATGCAGGGGGGAAACAGCAGAGAACACTGATGCAGGGGGGAAAACAGCAGAGAACACTGATGCAGGGGGGGGGGAACAGCAGAGAACACTGATGCAGGGGGGAAACAGCAGAGAACACTGATGCAGGGGGGAAACAGCAGAGAACACTGATGCAGGGGGGAAACAGCAGAGAACACTGATGCAGGGGGGAAACAGCAGAGAACACTGATGCAGGGGGGAAACAGCAGAGAACACTGATGCAGGGGGGAAACAGCAGAGAACACTGATGCAGGGGGGAAACAGCAGAGAACACTGATGCAGGGGGGAAACAGCAGAGAACACTGATGCAGGGGGGAAACAGCAGAGAACACTGATGCAGGGGGGAAACAGCAGAGAACACTGATGCAGGGGGGAAACAGCAGAGAACACTGATGCAAGGCGGTGCTGCCAGGTAGATGGGAAGTGAGGACAACTAATTTTTCACAAAGCTTGTTGAAATTTGGAAAACCATTTATAATTTCCATTTTCCTTCCACTTTACAATTATGTGCCACTTTGTGTTGATCTATCACATAAAAATCCATTTACTTTTTTGGTTGTAAAATGACAAAATATGGAAAATTTCAATGGGTATGAATACTTTTTCAAGGCACTGTATCACCTCTTCTAGAACAAATCCATCTAAAATCACCACTCCCAGCAAACACCTCCCCCCCCCCCAAATGTCCCTTCGTAGAAAAATTCTTACCCCCCTGCTGCCCCCTAAGTTCCCACTCCCCAACACATATCCGCTGCTCTATTTGGTACTGATGAAGCACAGATCAGATGTGCGAAACGCGTCTACGTGACCAACACCTGGTGTCCCTGGTGTATTTTGACCGCCTGCAATAAAAAGGCACTTTTGGAAACTTTGGATGTGAGGCCATTTCTTTTTTTCTGGGCACTGTGGTATCATTTCGGTTTGGGGGGGGGCACCAGGAGGAGATGGGGGGGGGGAATAGGGGAGCCATTTCTTCCTTCTCTCAAGTTTTTACGGAGGCGGGGCTAGCACTCCTACTTGGTTCCAATCAAGGTATTACATGCACCTGGAGCAGGAGATTACTCCTCTTTTGACCACATTGCCCAGGTCAGCTGTCCCTTCTGCCCACCCTTTGTACCAGCCCTGAACGGAACACACCTTTTTATGCGCCGTGTTCTGGTGTGAACGGGCCTCAGGCAAGATTTTTTTTTTTTTTTTAGACTTTTGAGGATGTCCCCCCCCCCCCCCCTGGTAACTTCTCAAGAAAGTATCAGTAAGGAAACAACTGAAAAATTCTAATAAAATAAAAAAAGATTTCCTTGTGGTGACACCATGGGAATTATTAAAGAGATTGTAAAGCTGTTTTTTTTTTGTTTTTGTTTTTCTAAACAAACATATTTTAATGTCATACCTACCTCGTCTGTTGCACCGAGATCCTCCTTTTCTAGGGTCCCCCTGTGGAGCTCCTGGCTTCTCTTCTTGAGTGCCTCCGTGGAGAGTTGCATTTCATGGGGGCACTCTTGCGGGCGCGAATCCTGCTTCTGCATCCATTCAGGGCTGGTGCAAGGATTTTGACACCCTCTTGACTCCACCCCCTTTTCCCTGTCCATGTAAACTCCACCCATCCAATTCAGCCCTCACCAGCGACCATCAATTAATGTTTGCTTGTCTCCATTCATTCAGGAGTCGGGACACAGACAGTCCTCCACCGCCACTGCGTCTCGGAAACATGTGTGAACGGAGCAGCAACTGCCTGCCGATGCAGAGACTTAGTTACTTGCTGCAGAGATAAGAGAAAAGAAACATCAGTGGCCGGGCGCCCCAAGCTGCAGAAGGGCAGAATCTGCCTGGAAAAGATGTTCTTCAGAGCTAAACCTATCCATCTACAAGGCGACAACAAGAAAATATCATAAAGAAATTTTCCAAGCCAAGAAAAATTATTTTTCGGAGGCTATCAACAGCGCCATAAACCGCCCCCGCGAACTCTTCAAGATGGTCACTCAGACCATGAAGCCAGGATGTCTTGAAGCCCCCAATACAGACACACAAGAATTTTGCAATGAACTATCGGATTGCTTCATTAATAAAATTGAGGCAATCCGTGAAAGCATTCAGCAGAACAATCCCCCCCTCAGCCCCCCCTGCAGCCGCTCACACAACACCCATAGTAATTCCCCTATATCAGGTAAGTTCACCCTGGAACCCATCTCCATCGAGGCCACTAAGAATATCATTGGGGCTTTGCGCAATGGCACAGCACCTAATGACATTATCCCCACAAAACTGCTGAAGGAATGCGCCAACATCCTGGCTCCTCCCATCACGCAGCTTATCAACCAGTCTTTCTTGGAGGGCATAGTGCCCTCACAGTTGAAAGAGGGTATAATCCAACCCATCCTTAAGAAACCCTCCCTGGACCCCAAGGACCCACTCCACCGCCGTCCCATAACAAGCCTCAATGTACTCTCAAAAATAATGGAAAAAGTAGTGGTACAACAGCTGCAACAGCATCTAGATACCTACAAGCTACTTGATCCATTGCAATCGGGGTTCCGTCCCGGACACGGGACTGAAACCGCGCTGCTCAAAGTATGGGACGATGTTCTCGAAGGCCACAGAAGAAGGAGAACCTTGTCTCCTAGTTCTGTTGGACCTAAGTGCAGCTTTCGATACTGTAGACCACAAACTGTTACTGACTCGGCTAGCTGAAGTAGCCAGAGTCGCAGAAGGCGATTTATCTTGGTTCTCCTCTTTTCTGGAAAACCGATCGCAAACAGTAAAGTTAGGACCCTTCACATCGGAGAAATGCACAGTGACATGCAGAGTCCCTCAAGGATCACCTCTGTCACCAGTGCTGTTTAACATCTATCTTCGTCCTCTTTTTGAGATTATCAGCAGCCAAAAACTGCTTTACCACTCATATGCAGACGACACGCAACTGTTTTTCCGCATTTGCAATAAAAAGGATCACCACCTCAATCTAGAGATATGCCTCTCTTTGATAGAGGACTGGATGACAAAGAGTTATCTTAAACTCAACGGAGCGAAAACAGAACTTCTCCTGTTTCACGCCAAACAAAGAAATCAACCTGCAACAACCTGGACACCCCCGCCCATTCTGGGCAAAATCATCACCCTTAGCACCAAAGTCAAAAGCCTCGGGGTCATCTTTGACTCCTACATGACAATGGACGCACAAATAGGGTCAGTAGTCAGCGGATCCCATCATCTGTTGCGCCTACTACGCAGACTTACCCCTTTCATCCCCAAAGAAGATTTAGCGGTCGTGGTGGGAGCAATTGTCAACTCCAGACTGGATTATGCAAATGCCCTTTACCTCGGACTCCCCAAGTACCAAATCGCTCGTCTGCAAGTCGTTCAAAATACGGCCGCCAGACTTGTGACTGGAAAAAAACCTTGGGAATCCATCTCACCATCACTGAGGGCACTTCACTGGTTACCAGTTAAAGACAGAATTGCTTTTAAAGCACTCTGTCTAACGCATAGATGTGTCCATGGGAATGCCCCCCAATATCTATGCGATAAAATAAAAGCTCACAATCCCAATCGCATCTTGCGATCCACCAATCAGAACCTACTGCAGATCCCAAAAGCCAACTACAAGTCCAAAGGAGAAAGAAGATTCGCGGTCCAAGGTCCTAGACTATGGAACGCTTTGCCAACCAGCATTCGGTTGGAGGCGAATCACTTAGCCTTCAGGAGAAAGATCAAGACTCATCTCTTTTGATATCAAAGGAGACAGGAACAACAAGCGCCCAGAGGCGATTCAGTTCGCATGTGCCGCGCTCTATAAGTTTTTCATTCATTCATTCATTCCCTAGGCAGCTGCCTAGTGGTAGTACCAACCCTGCATCCATTGACACAGACAGCAGGATCCAGCTCTGCCCCGTTTCACTGGGTTTGATTGACAGCAATGGGAGCCAATGGCTCCCGCTGCGATCAATCTATCCAATGAGGACTAGAGACAGCGACTGGAGCTTGTGCTCGTCGCTGGAACTATCGGGCTCAGGTAAGAAAAAGGGGGGGCTCTGGTGGTGGAGGGTGCTGCAGCACAAAAGGTGCATAGAATGAATTAAGGTGAAAAAACGCGAGGGTTTACAACCCTTTTAAAAGTATGTGTGACCCCTTTACCTTGTAAAACAACCCAGCCAGTTTAACCGATTGGTGCCCCGGCCAATGTACAATGACGGCCACAAGGTGGCTCTACAATGCTGGGAGGACATCGATTGACGTCCTCTGCTCCTCCGGAAACTGGGGGGCGCGCAATGTCCTCCAGGTACCCGCGGTCGGCCTTTACACAGACAGGGACGTGAATCTGTGTGTGTAAACACAGAGCTCCATGTCCTGTCAGGGAGAGAGGAGACCGATGCTGTGTCCCTTGTACATAGAGACACAGATCTGTCTCCTCCCCCAGTCAGTCCCCTCCCCCTACAGTTAGAATCATTCCCTATGGAATACATTTAACCCCTTCCCTGCCAGTCACATTTATACAGTAATCAATGCAATTTATAGCACTAATCGCTGTGTAAATGACAATGGTCCCAAAAATGTGTCAAAAGTGTGCGATGTGTCCACCATAATGTCGCAGTCACAATAATAAAAAAATAAAAAAATATGTCATAATTCTGGCGCTATAACTTTTGCGCAAACCAATCACTATACGCTTATTGCAATTTTTTTTACAAAAATATGTAGAAGAATACGTATCGGCCTAAACTAAGAACTATATATAATATATATATATATATATATATATATATATATATATATATTTTTTTATTAAAAAAAAAAGTAAAATTGGAATATTTATTATAGCAAAAAAAGTTAATAAAACATTTTTTTTCAAAACATTTTCGCTCTTTTTTTATGTGCCCAGTAAAAAAAAGTGGAAAATAAACTGGTGAAGCTTTGTTTACACCAGTGGTTCTTAACCTCAGTCCTCAAATACCCCCAACACAGGGGTGCCCTGCATCACTGGCCTCCCTTTACATTACACAGCACCCTGCACCTCTGGACCGCCTTACATTACACAGCAGCCTGCACCTCTGGACCCCCTTACATTACACAGCAGCCTGCACCTCTGGACCCCCTTACATTACACAGCAGCCTGCACCTCTGGACCCCCTTACATTACACAGCAGCCTGCACCTCTGGACCCCCTTACATTACACAGCAACCTGCACCTCTGGACCCCCTTACATTACACAGCAGCCTGCACCTCTGGACCCCCTTACATTACACAGCAGCCTGCACCTCTGGACCCCTTACACAGCACCCTACTCTGGGCCCCTTTATTACACAGCCCCCCCCCCCCCCCCTTACCCCCCTGCACACCCCTTTACATTGCACAGCCCCCCCCCCCCCACAGCTAACAGACATAGATAGAAACAAGAAACAAGAGGCAGAGAGCAGAGGAAGGTTTTAGCTGGTACGATTTTTGTCAGGGTCTTTTTTTTTTTTTGCACTTATCAAACAAATAAAAAAAACAACCAAATAGAAGTTCATTGTCAGGACTTCAGGAATCATCTTCAACTCCTACCACCCTATCCCCATCCCTTTTCACTTACTGCGCCGGTTCAATTATAAATACAAAATAATAATAAAAAAATATTTTTTGTTATGTGTAAACCGCACCAAAAACAGGTACAATGCAAAGTAAAAATAAAAATAAAAGTTAAATAACATTGCCACCTGGTGGTTAGATACAGTACTGCAAATTTAGAGAATCCCAATCACCAAAATCATGTTGATTTATATATGTTGTATATCATATTACTCATACAGGACTACAGATGCGGGGAAAAGGTCCAATTTTGCTGAGAAAATGCATTAGGCTACCGCTGCCGACCTCCAGGGCTGTATTTAAACATTTTGCATACCAGAATGATGATACCCCAAGTGTGATTGTCAGGAAAACCAAACACAGCATTACTCTTTTGGAGGAAACGTGCTGCTGAGGGTTTTGTTTTATATGAAGAAATTGGTTTTGTTTGTTCAGATCATAAAACAAGAGAATATAGAGCTATTCAGATTATACTGAAAAGAACCTGGCGACTACTTTCAGCATTATATTGTACCCACTTTTCTCACACTCTCCCCAGCATCCCTCACTTGTACCCCCCTTCCTTGTGACCCTTTAGCATCCCTTGTTTCCCCTCCCTCCCCTTGCATCTCCTTCCCTCCTACTCAGCATCCCCTGTACCCCCTTCCCTGTGACACTTCAGCATCCCTTCCATCCTGGTCCCTCTGTCTCCTCCACATCCCTTGCACCCCCTTTCCTCTGTCTCCTCAGCACCCCCTTCTGACACCCCAGCGTCCCTTGCATCCTGATCCCTCTGTCTCCTCAGCATCCATTGCACCCCCTTTCCTCTGTCTCCTCAGCACCCCCTTCTGACACCCCAGCGTCCCTTGCATCCTGATCCCTCTGTCTCCTCAGCATCCATTGCACCCCCTTTCCTCTGTCTCCTCAGCATCCCCTTCTGTGACACTTCAGCATCCCTTGCGCCCCCTCCCTGTGTCTCCTCAGCATCCCCTTTACCCCCTTCTGACACCCCAGCATCCCTTGCATCCTGGTCCCTCTGTCTCCTCAGCATCCCCTGTATACCCTTCTGCCTCTTCGGCATCCCATGCACCCCCTTCCTTCTGTCTCCTCAGCATCCCTTGCACCCCCTTCCTGGTCTCCTCAACATCCCCTTCTCTGTGACTTCTCTGCATCCCTTGCACCCCCTTATGCCTCTTCGGTGTCCCATGCACCCCCTTCTGTCTCCTCAGCATCCCTTGCACCCCCTTCCCTCTGTCTCCTCAGCATCCCTTGCACCCCCTTCCCTCTGTCTCCTCAGCATCCCCTTACCCCCTTCTGACACCCCAGCTTCCCTTGCATCCTGGTCCCTCTGTCTCTCCGGCGTCCCTTGCACCCCCTTCCCTATGTCTCCTCAGCAACCCTTGCACCCCCTTCTGACACCTCAGCTTCCCTTGCCCCCCCCCCCCCCCCCTCTCCTCAACATCCCCTTCTTTGTGACTCCTCAGCATCCCTTGCACCCCCTTCCCGGTCTCCTCAACATCCCCTTCTCTCTGTCTCCTCTGCATCCCTTGCACCCCCTTCCCGGTCTTCTCAACATTCCTTTGCATCCCCTTCTGACTCCTCAGCTTCCCTTGCATCCTGGTCCCTCTGTCTCCTCAGCATCCCTTGCACCCCCTTCTGACACCTCAACATCCCTTGCACCCCCTTCTCTGTGACTCCTTAGCATCTCTTTCAACCCCTTGCCTCCGTCTCATCAGTGTCCCTTGCACCCCCTTCTCTGTGACTCAACATCCCTTGTACCCCCTTCCGAATCTTCAGCCTCCCTCATCTCCCCTTCCCTGTGACTCCTCCTCTTTGGGTCTTTAACTTCCCTTGTACCCCCCCCCCCCCCCCTCAAACTTCTCAGCATCCTCTGTACCCCCATCCCTAGGAGTATAAAAAGATCAAAAAAGAAAACTAATGCAGCCAGCACATCTATAGACTGGTAAGCTGCAACATAGTACATCGTTGTTGGGTTTGGATACATTTAACAAGCATGTCGATTAGGGGCTTAAATTTCACTTGCTGCATGCTTGTTCTAGAAATCGAATTATCGGTTAGGTATTTGTGAAGGAGGCAGCCAGGTGTCTTTGCATTTCTCCAATCACAATATTTTCTCTAAAGAAAAGGCCTCATTGCAGCTGGGCTGATCTCATCACGTTTCCAGCAAATCCTCATTAGTGCAGTCAGAGCCTCTCCCAGGCTGCCAGATGATGGGTGTGATGTCATAGTGTATCCACCCGTTCCCTCGCCTGGATCCTGGAAGTGATCCCCCAGGGTCTGCCCTATGAGCCGACACCGAGGAAGTTCTCACCGCCGCCGGTGCCAAGGCCGAGCGCCTCTTCAATGCTGCAGTTTGTTCCTGGATTACTGGCAGAGGTGAGATTTTTCCATCCAGCTTCAGCCTGAGCCGCAAGGCGGAGCGTTCCTCGGCTTTTGTAGATGAACTTGGATTCCTACCCAGGGAATCCGATCCATGGAACTCTGGAAGACACCCTGTTGGCAGCGGAATGCCGAACATGGAGCTTACATTTCGTTCCGTTTCATCAAAGTATAGCGCCAGCCGGGGGCCCTATTTATGTGTGATGGGGCCCTAAGGGGCAAAACCATTAAAGTGTATGTAAACCCCAACAACAGACTTCTCTTATTTGTCCCTTTTGGTCTGTTAAATATAACATTGAAAGAGAGTTGTTATATCTGCTCAATAAGTGCAAAAAATACCAATTGATCCTGCCAGAAATCATGAACTGATTCCTGTGCAGCAATGTGTACATGCACTATATTACCAAAAATATTGGGACGCTTGCCTTTACACACATGAACTTTAATGGCATCCCAGTCTTATTCCGTAGGGTTCAATATTTAACCACTAGGGTACCGCACGCCGTCAAATGACGGCGGGCGGAATACCCTGTTCTGATAGGACGTCATATGACGTCCTGTCATTTAAAGCCGCTAGGGGGTGCGTGCGCACTCGGCACGTTACTGGGAACTCAATGCGCGTGCCTGGCGGCCGCGGTGGGTGTTCACATACCACCAAAAGAAAGCTCTATTTGTGGGGAAAAAAGGACGCCAATTTTGTTTGGGTGCAGTGTAGCATGACCGCTAGGGTTGTCCAGATACCGATACTAGTATCGGTATCGGGACCGATACCGAGTATTTGCGGGAGTAGTTGTACTCGCGCAAATGCTCCCGATACCCAAATAGAATACTTTTTTTGTGTTTATCAACATGTTCTGTGAAAATTCTTTGCGTTTTTTACTACTGCGTGACAAGAAAATAAAACATTTTTATTCATTTTTATTCTTTTATAATGTCTTGAGTTAGAGTTCTTCATAATTCTAAAGAAAATATCCTTAATCTGTATTGTGGTTTGAAAACTGTCACATGACATTTAAAAAAAGTATCGGTATTCGTTATCGGTAAGTACATGAAAAAAGTATCGGTACTTGTACTCGGTCCTAAAAAAGTGGTATCAGGACAACCCTAATGACCGCGCAATTGTCATTCAAAGTGCGACAGTGCTGAAAGCTGAAAATTGGTATGGGCGGGAAGGTGCTTAAGTGCTTGGTATGGAAGTGGTTAAGCAAACTTGTTATACTTCCCTGCTCTGTGTAATGGTTCTGCACAGAGCAGCCCAGATCCTCCACTTCTGGGGTCCCTCATCAATACTTCTGGCTCCTTCTGCCTTCAGAGTGCCTCAAAAGCAAGCTGCAAAGTATAGTATAGAGTGCCCGCTATAGCAAGATAAAAAAATTTTTGCCTTTAGGACCACTCACTTCCTGCCCAGGACTACATGTCCCATGATGCATTGCTCCTCACACTTGCACATTCACAAATGCTCAGGCACTTAGTGACATGTATGGATGGTGTACTGAGCTGTATGTGTGCTGCACTGTATTTCCTGATATGTAAACAAATAATGCATACTATATGCAGGCCAACTAGTCAACTGATTGACAACTATTTTCATAATCGATTAGTTGTTTCAGCCCTAGATTCAACATTACAAAGGAAGATGGTATATAAAATAAAATACATGAATTATTTATGTTTGTATGGCAGTAAAAGTTATGTTTTATTGCATCGTTTTCTTTTTACTAGAATTTTTCTTGTTTACACACCAAGTACTCAGCTGGCGAGTTTATTGCCGTCACATGGTGATGATGAACTATGGAGAGTTAGAACGATCGGCGGCACACACTACAGGAAAAGATCGTGCCAGTAAAACAGTTTTACGAGTCTACTCCACTTTCCCCTTGTATTACATAGAAATATAAAATACAGATTGTTGTTAAACCGAGCCGCGTTTGCACAGAAACTGGTTTGCTATCATTTTTTTAAACCAAAAAATGGGTACCGTTGTGGAAAAAAGGACGTCAATTTTGTTTGGGAGCCACGTCGCACGACCGCGCAACTACTGGCCGAGAAAATACACATTTTTCCAGCTGATCATGCAGTTTCTTGTGAAATGTGGGGCCCCCCCACCAAACCCCAAGTGTCTCTTTAACCACTTCAGCCCCGGAGGATTTGGTTGCCCAATGACCTGGCCACTTTTTACGATTCGACACTGTCACTTTAACTGACAATTGCGCGGTCGTGCGACGTGGCTCCCAAACAAAATTGACGTCCTTTTTTTCCCCCACAAATAGAGCTTTCTTTTGGTGGTATTTGATCACCTCTGTGGTTTTTATTTTTTGCGCTATAAACAAAAATAGAGCGACAATATTGAAAAAAAATCAATATTTTTTACATTTTGCTATAATAAATATCCCCCCAAAAATATATAAAAAAAAACTATTTTTTCCTCAGTTTAGGCCGATACGTATTCTTCTACATATTTTTGGTAAAAAAAAAAAAAAAAAAAAAAAAAAAACGCAATAAGCGTTTATCGGTTGGTTTGCGCAAAATTTATAGCGTTTACAAAATAGGGGATAGTTTTTTCTTGACTGCGACAATATGGCGGACACTTCGGACAATTTTGACACATTTAAAATGCATTGTTTATTGTGAAAATTACATTTGCAGTTTGGGAGTTAACCACAAGGGGGCGCTGAAGGGGTTATGTGATCGATGACGCCGCCACAGAGAAGGACCGGGAAGCCGTGTTTACACACACCTCTCCCCGTTCTTCAGCTCCGGGGACCGATCGCCGCACTCCAGCGGCGATCGGGTCCGCAAGTCCCGCGGTCCCGGAGCTTCGGACCGGGTCACGGGAGCGCGCCGTTGGCGCTGGGTACTAGTACAGGACGTACATGTGCCCAGCCGTGCCATTCTGCCGACGTATATGTGCAGGAGGCGGTCCTTAAGTAAAAAAAAACACGCAATAAGCGTATATTGTTTGTTTGCGCAAGAGTTATAGCGTCTACAAAATAGGGGATAGTTTTATGGCATTTTTATTACGTATTTATTTTTTCTTACTAGTAATGGCGGCGATCTGCAATTTTTATCGTGACTGCGACTTTATGGTGGACACATCTGACACTTTTGACACATTTTTGGAGCCGTTGTAATTTTTACAGCGATCAGCGCTATAAAAATGCACTGTTACTGTGAAAATGACACTGGCAGTGAAGGCGTTAACGACTAGGTGGCACTGAAGGGGTTAAGTGTGTCCTAGGGAGTGATTCTAAACTGTTAGGGGGAGGAGCTACCAGTGACACGTCAAACGATCACAGGGAACAGTAGATCCCCGACATGCCACTAGGCATTACAGGGGGATGCCTTGTTTACACAAGGCATCCCCCCCCCCCCCCCGTTCTGCCTTTGCCGACTGCAATCGTGGGCTGCCCGGGAACATCACGCAAATTTAAAGGGACGTACAGGTACGCCCATTTGCCTGCCCGTGCCATTCTGCCGACGTATATCGGTGTGTGGCGGTCGGCAAACGGTTAACGGTCATTACACTCTGGGAGAAGGAAGAACTGCCTGATGAAGTGATTAATGTGATTGGCTGTCACGGTGGTCAGATGATTGGTTGCCAGTCCCACCGGCTTCCAATCAGACCGGGAGCTGTCTACGACAACTAGATAACATTACTGGGAGTACACGGTGAGCACACCATCTGTTTTTTCCTAGGGAATGAAATAGTCTGTGTGCAAATTGCATACACTAAAGGTCACCTAATTTCTGTTATAGCTGGTCTACAATTACCTAGCAAACAGGACGCCAGCAAAAGGCTTGAAGGCAAACAGGTTCTGGACTTTGGCAGTCTCTTTTGTCAATAGGAGTACAGAATTACATCCCCGTAGTTAAGTGGAGAAGGAATAGTCCCCCCAGTCATTGGTATCAGTGGGAGGAATATCCCCCCCAGTCATTGGTATCAGTGGGAGGAATATCCCCCCCGTCATTGGTATCAGTGGGAGAAATAGTCCCCCCCAGTCATTGGTATCAGTGGGAGGAATATCCCCCCCGTCATTGGTATCAGTGGGAGAAATAGCCCCCCCCAGTCATTGGTATCAGTGGGAGGAATATCCCCCCCAGTCATTGGTATCAGTGGGAGGAATAGCCCCCCCCCCAGTCATTGGTATCAGTGGGAGGAATAGTCCCCTCCAGTCATTGGTATCAGTGGGAGAAATAGCCCCCCCCCCCCCCCAGTCATTGGTATCAGCGGGAGGAATAGTCCCCCCAGTCATTGGTATCAGCGGGAGGAATAGCCCCCCCCAGTCATTGGTATCAGCGGGAGGAATAGCCCCCCCCAGTCATTGGTATCAGCGGGAGGAATAGCCCCCCCCAGTCATTGGTATCAGCGGGAGGAATAGCCCCCCCCAGTCATTGGTATCAGCGGGAGGAATAGCCCCCCCCCGTCATTGGTATCAGCGGGAGGATTAAGCCCCCCCCAGTCATTGGTATCAGCGGGAGGAATAGCCCCCCCCAGTCATTGGTATCAGCGGGAGGAATAGCCCCCCCCCCGTCATTGGTATCAGCGGGAGGATTAAGCCCCCCCCAGTCATTGGTATCAGCGGGAGGAATAGCCCCCCCCAGTCATTGGTATCAGCGGGAGGAATAGCCCCCCCCAGTCATTGGTATTAGTGGGAGGAACACTTGCTGCAGCCGGAGCGTCCCTGTTCTCCATTTCAGGTGCGAATCAGGTCCATATTTTTGCCTAAATTTGCACCTGAAAAAACGAAGCCAGACACACAGGACCCTTCGGCTATTCGGACCGGAGCCGCCCCGGGGGGCTGTGTGAGCCGGCTCCATAGAGAGCTGATCACACTCTCTTGTCATGCAAATTGGATGCAGAGAAACCCACATCCAATTTGGTGTGAACCCAGACTAATGTCTTTTTTTGCGCGTCGGAATTGCATAGAGATGATCGGAATTTCCAACAAAAACTTTTCTTGTCGGTAAAATTGAGAACCAGCTCTCAAAATTTGTGCGTTCGGAAATTCCGACAGAAAAAGTCTGAGCCTACACACGGTCAGAATTTCCAGCCAAAAGCTCACATCGGACTTTTCTTCTCTCTGACGGAGACTCTTTACCACGTTGATCGGCTGCTCTCCTAACATGTGGGAGTCTGTGATGATTGTTCATCAGCGAAGCCACCGCACCCCCCCCCCCGCGGATGCCCGCCTAGGACCACCAGGGATTCTCACAAAAAGGTACGCCACCCTGGACCACCAGCAGGACCAGACTGGGACAAAAAATAGGCCCGGGCATTTTAGACTGAGCAGCCGGGGAGGCGTGGCGGTTAATGATGGGATGTGGGGTTCCAGCTCCTTGCACCTCTGGGCCCCTTTACACTACACAGCACCCTGCACCCCTTTTACATTACACAGCACCCTGCACCCCTTTTACATTACACAGCACCCTGCACCTCTGAGCCCCTTTACACTACACAGCACCCTGCACCCCTTTTACATTACACAACACCCTGCACCTCTGGGCCCCTTTACACTACACAGCACCCTGCACCCCTTTTACATTACACAGCACCCTGCACCTCTGGGCCCCTTTACACCACACAGCACCCTGCACCTCTGGGCCCCTTTACACCACACAGCACCCTGCACCTCTGGGCCCCTTTACACCACACAGCACCCTGCACCTCTGGGCCCCTTTACACCACACAGCACCCTGCACCTCTGGGCCCCTTTACACCACACAGCACCCTGCACCTCTGGGCCCCTTTACACCACACAGCACCCTGCACCTCTGGGCCCCTTTGCATTACACAGCACCCTGCACCTCTGGACCCCTTTGCATTACACAGCACCGCATCTCTGGGCCCAATTTACATTGCACAGCACCCTGCACCTCTGGACCCCTTTGCATTACACAGCACCCTGCACCTCTGGGCCCCTTTACATTACACAGCACCCTGCACCTCTGGGCCCCTTTACATTACACAGCACCCTGCACCTCTGGGCCCCTTTGCATTACACAGCACCCTGCACCTCTGGACCCCTTTGCATTACACAGCACCCTGCACCTCTGGACCCCTTTGCATTACACAGCACCCTGCACCTCTGGGCCCCTTTGCATTACACAGCACCCTGCACCTCTGGACCCCTTTGCATTACACAGCACCCTGCACCTCTGGACCCCTTTGCATTACACAGCACCCTGCACCTCTGGACCCCTTTGCATTACACAGCACCGCATCTCTGGGCCCAATTTACATTGTACAGCACCCTGCACCTCTGGACCCCTTTGCATTACACAGCACCCTGCACCTCTGGGCCCCTTTACATTACACAGCACCCTGCACCTCTGGGCCCCTTTACATTACACAGCACCCTGCACCTCTGGACCCCTTTGCATTACACAGCACCCTGCACCTCTGGACCCCTTTGCATTACACAGCACCCTGCACCTCTGGACTCCCTTTGCATTACACAGCAGCCCTGCACCTCTGGACCCCTTTGCATTACACAGCACCCTGCACCTCTGGACCCCTTTGCATTACACAGCACCCTGCACCTCTGGACCCCTTTGCATTACACAGCACCCTGCACCTCTGGACCCCTTTGCATTACACAGCACCCTGCACCTCTGGACCCCTTTGCATTACACAGCACCCTGCACCTCTGGACCCCTTTGCATTACACTGCACCTCTGGACCCCTTTGCATTACACAGCACCCTGCACCTCTGGACCCCTTTACATTACACAGCACCGCATCTCTGGGCCCAATTTACATTGCACAGCAAGCACTCTGGACCCCTTTACATGACATCACCCCCCACCCCCCCCCCCCACACACACAGTTTGTTACACAGACACCATCCTAACAGTTCTGGACCCCCTGCATGTTACACAAACTTCCCTACAGTACAGCCCATACAGACCCCCCCCCCCCCCACACACATTACAGAGACGTGACCTGCGGCCCACCGGGCATTTGCCAATTAGGACCTATGGCCAGTCCGGGCCTGACCACCAGGGAGATGGCAGTCAGTGTCCAGCAGCAATGCCCCCCAGTGCCATCAATGATGCCTATAAGTGCCACCCATAAGTACCCATCAGTGCAGCCTTTCAGTGCCACCCATGAGTGCCCATCAGTGCCACCTTATCAGTGCCCATCAGTTAAAAAAAGAAGGGGGGGGGAGTGCCGATATGGAAGTGGTTACGATAACATTGACACCCACAGAAGGTCGCATGGACACCGTGCGATTACTTCGATACGGGAAAACGCAGCAAATCTTGTGCATTTCCCGCATCATATTAGTTTGAACCGAGACTATCTGGCGCAGCTCTGCATAGGAGCCAATCAAACCCCCTATATGGCTGGCGGTAAATAACTGACCCCCCCCCCTCCCCTTCACACACCTGGGTCGATCATATTCATCAACTGGATGACCAAAACAGTCAGTCAGTACAAAGCGTGAATTCAGCGCCATCAAAAAAGCGATCGTTTTTAACACGCAGAGAGTTATAGGAATGTAGCAATTCACTAGTTTACAGAACAACATTCTGTTGAATTAAAGCGCGATTATTTCACGACCGATCGCCACGCACACCACACAATCAGCGTGCAAGCGAATGGAACTTTCCGATCCACAGGATCGCTTTTTGTCCGGGTTGCGACTTTGGTCGCAGTGTTAGCGCGCCTCAGTAAAGAGCGAGAAGCTTCGGATTGGATATGGAAAGCTCCTTCGCGGCGAGGGAGATTGCGCAATCAGAGCGCAAGACGAGCATCCAGAAAACGCCTTCAATGAACCCAGCCAGGTGTCACCAATACATCAGCTCTGCATTTGTATTATGGATCCAATGGGCTGAGATCCAGAGCACCTGTGCAACTACAAATCCCAGCATTCCTTGCCAGCATCACAGGGTTTCTCCATAACAACACACAGCCCTGGACTGGCCAATCCTGGCTCTGAACACACAGGAACACACATAGATACAATGTATATAAAAACTGATACAATGAAACCAATAATAGCAATCAGCGGATAAACGGCGTGTACTTACAGGCAGTGAACACACGGGGGCGCCGCTACATATGGTGTGTGTATAAGGGGAGCGCTACACCTGCCTCTCCCCCCAAGGCACTCGCTGCTGCTCCCGTTATAAACTATAGAGAGCGGGAGGACCGAACGGACAGAGCGGCACGTACAGAGCTAGAAAGAGGGTGGTCAGCTGGTGTGTGCAGGAAGTGTGGCAGCCGCCATGTTTGTGAAGGGCACACTGCCCTAGAATACAAGGCTCAGGATTGCAGAGGGCTCGGGATGGCAAAGGAATTGTAGTCCCACAACAAACAATAAAATATTAAACTTTTTTTTATCGATAGTTAATAATTATAAATGAAATATCGATATAAATTAGTAAATAGTTAAAAAATAGATATACATTATTTAAGTAATAATAAATAACTTTATAATTTAATAAATGAAGTCATACAATAACAAAATATATAAAATGTATTTAAAAAATAGATCTACATCAATAAAGTAATAATAAATAACTTTTTATAATTTAATAAATGAAGTCATACAATAAAAAAATATAAAATATTGATTATTTAATAATGCATTAAAAATAATACAATAATTTAATATTTGTAATGTATATATATATATATATATATATATATATATATATATATATATATATATATATATATATATATATATATATAAAATAGTTAATAAAGTAAAAGTTAATAAAATAACTTTATAATTTAATAAATGATGTCATACAATAAAAAAAAATATTAAAAAAATAGATCTACATCAATCAAGTAATACTAAATAACTTTATAATTTAATAAATTAAGTCATACAAAAAAAAAATATATAAAATATTGATTAAATAATAATGCATTAAAAACAATACATTAATTAATTGAATATTTTTAATGTTTAGATATATATTAAACATCAATATAAAGTAGTAAATATTTTAAAATATAGATACACATTAATAAACTAATTAGAAAATAACTTTATAATTTAATAAATGAAGTCATACAATAAAAAAATATATAAAATGTATTTAAAAATTAGATCTACATCAATAAAGTAATAATAAATAACTTTTTATAATTTAATAAATAAAGTCATACAATAAATAAATATAAAATATTGATTAATTAATAATGCATTAACAATAATACAATAATTTAATATTTGTAATGTTATATATATATATATATATATATATATATATATATATATATATATATATATATATATATATATATATATATATGAAATATCAATATAAATTAGTAAAATAGTTAATAAAGTAATAGTTAATAAAATAACTTTATAATTTATTAAATGATGTCATACAATAAAAAAATATATAAAAATATATTTAAAAATTGATCTACATCAATCAAGTAATACTAAATAACTGTATAATTTATTAAATGAAGTCATACAAAAAAATATATAAAATATTGATTAATTAATAATGCATTAAAAATAATACAATAATTTAATATTTGTAATGTTTATATATATATATATATATATATATATATATATATATATATATATATATATATATATATATATATATATATATATATTATCAATATAAATTAGTAAAATAGTTAATAAAGTAATATTTAATAAAATAACTTTATAATTTAATAAATGATGTCATACAATAAAAAAATATATTTAAAAATTGATCTACATCAATCAAGTAATACTAAATAACTGTATAATTTAATAAATGAAGTCATACAAAAAATATATATAAAATATTGATTAAATAATAATGCATTAAAAATAATACATTAATTAATTTAATATTTTTAATGTTTAGATATATATTAAACATCAATAGAAAATTAGTAAATCGTTAACAAAATACATACACATTAATAAAGTTATTTAGAAAATAACGTTATAATTTAATAAATTAAGTAATAAAATAAAAAATATAGAAAAAGATTGAATAAATAATAATGCATTCAAATCCATACATTCATTAATGTAATGTTTAATAAGCATCAATATCAGTTTGTAAATAGTTTAAAAAAAGTATACATTATTAAAGTAACTAAAAAATTACTTTGTAATTTAATAAATTAAATAGTATACAATATTTTTTATAACATATTGTATAAATAATAATGCATTAAAAATAAATAATACAATCATTAATTTAATATTTTTTATGCGTGTGGGTGTGTGTGTATATATATATATATATCATAGGCGTGCAGAGGGGGTGTGCCTGGGAAAACCCTAATCACGCTGTGCAGTGCAGATTCACCCTGCTGATATTTCACCCCAATTTTTTTTTTTAAATAATTAAAAAAAGAAAGTAAAGAAATATACAAAAATAAAATGAAAAAAATAAAGAAAAAAAACTACCCCTGCCATACTGTCACGTCCACTGCTCTACTGACACTGTCCACTGCCCTACAACATTTTAACATTTATTTAGAGTGGGTGTATGTGTCTGTGTATATATGTGTGTATATATATATATATATATATATATATACACATACATGTGTGTTTGAGCTTTGGGGTGCACAACCTAATATAATAGGCTGCGCAAACCGATGATATATATATATAAATACAATTAAATTAATAATGATACATTAATTTATTTCATATTTATATATAATAATACTATAGTAATAAATAATGATGCATCAAAACTATAAAGGAATATATTTTATAAAATAAATTAACAAACTGAGGAAAAGATTGTTCACAGAGTAACGAGGTGCTTTTAAAAAAAATGGGCCAGATTCACAGAGCGATTACTCCTGTCTATCTCGCGTTAGACTGGAGTACTTTCGAATTACGCGCATTTTTTCACTACTCTGAAACCTCAAACCATGAAAATACGGCTGCAGGCTTCAATCCGACGTGTTCGTACGCCTTCGGATCTACGCTGCAATAAAATTGCGGCCGCTGGGTGGAGTTCCCGTCGTTTTCCGCGTCGGGGTATGCAAATGAGCTTTTGCCGACGATCCACGAAGTTACGAACGTCAATCGCAATCTCTTAGGGCATCTTTAGTCATCTTTTTGCCTCGTAAAGTTATACCAGCTTTTTGCTGGTCTAATATTAGACACCCCATTTTAATTATGGCCGTCGTTCCCGCGTCGAATTTCAACGTTTTCAACGTTTTCCGACGTCTTTTTTTATTTTTAAAGTAAGTCGTAAGGGAATAGGAATACAAGTAAACGACGCTACTTAAACAAAAAATGACGTAACGGCGTTATTTCGCGCAATGCACGGAGGGAAATTTCTGAACGGAGCATGCGCAGTTCGATCGCCGCGGGGACGCGCCTAATTTAAATGCTTCACGCCCCCTAATCGCGTATTTCGATTACGCGGCGAGAAATACACTACGCCGCCGTACCGTAAGGGACAAAATCTACCAGGATTCGTCGTACAGCCTGGTAAAATACGGCGGCGTAGTGTATCGCTGATACTCTGCGCCAATGTAATTGTATCTGAATCTGGCCCAATATCTTTATTTATTTATTTTTATTTACTTAATTCTATTTTAATGACATCTTTATAAATTTAATTTATTGCTATTACACAATGGAGCTAACAAGTCTCCCCCCCCCCCCCCCCCCCCCCCCCCCCCCACACGTTTAAAGCAATGGGCAAGTTACAGGAGAGATCAGGGATCTATTAGCTGTCTTCCCTCAACTGTTGCTAATCAAGCACAGATTGTGCTTCATTATCTGCTGCCCTGGTCACAGTTGCTCGGTAATGACAGCTTTGAATCTGGAAGTGACTTATTAATTGTCACTTCTTGGGTCATAAATTGTAGAGGCGGAGATCACGAAACGGATGTTCCCCAGTCTCCTCTTGTTTGGCGCCCTGAAGCTGTTTATTGTGGAAGCTGTTTATTGATTTCATATTGTTTAATTAAAATGATTAAATACAATAAATAATATTATATTAATAAATAATGATGCATATTAAAAACTATAAGGCCGCGTACACACGAGTAGACATGTCCGTTCAAACATGTCCGACGGACCGTTTCCAGCGGACATGTCTCATCGGATTTTGGTCCGATGGTGTGTACACACCATCGGACGAAAATCCCCTCGGGCTGAGGACGCGGTGACGTGGCGGTGACGTTGACGCCGCCACGTCACCACTCCAGGAAGTAAAATACTTCAACGCATGTGTGTCGAATCCATTCGACGCATGCGTGGACAGTTATGTCCGCTGGTGAGTGTACTAACCAGCGGACATATGCGACGGACATGTCTCCGGTGGACACATTTAAAAGCTTGCTTTAAAATTTGTCCGCCAGTCAGACATGTCCGCTAGCCCGTACACACGATCGGATTTGTCTGCTGAAACGGCCCGTCGGACCAAATTTGATCGTGTGTACGCGGCCTCAAGGAATGTATTTGATAAAATAAATTAATAAGCAGAGAAATAGATTGACGGGGTGCTTTTTTTATTATTATTATTATTTATTTACTTGATTCGATCCACAAAAGAACGTTGGTGCAGCGCAGGCTACGCGCTGTGCGCAACAGCTGCACGTCCTGTCTAAAATTAGACCATATAAAAGGTGGAATAAAATTAGACAATCCGTCTAGATGTCAGCTAAAGCAACACTGTTAGTGAGTAGCTGAGCAGTCACACTTGCTGCCCAACAAACTTCATGCCAACATGCCAGGGGCATCGTCGCGCATAGCTATACTACTGACTTTAGAGGAGCAAAGAAGGAGGAGGGCACAGAGGATGGCACGGAGGATGGCACGGGAGAGGATATATCACACACGCATAGACATCTTTGGCATGAGTGATTCAGAGGTGTTTCGCATCTTCAGATTCACCCCTCATGCCATCCTGGAATTAACCACAACCCTGCAGGAGGACATCACCAGCCCAACACACCGCTCACATGTAGTGCAGCCACTGGTCAAGGTACTGGCAACACTCCATTTCCTTGCCAGTGGCTCTTTTCAGCGTACAAGTGGAGTGGTGGCTGGGATGTCACAGTCCTCCATGAGCAGATGTGTGCACCAGGTTATCCCAGCAATCCTCAGACGCATGGCCAACCAAATCATCAAACCCACCACTGAGGACCTTCGGCTGAAGGCAATGACAGATTTCTACAGAATTGCCAGATTCCCACGCACCGTGGGGGCCATTGATTGCACACATGTGGCACTCCAGCCCCCCCATGAGACAGAGCACATGTACCGCAATCGGAAGCATTGGCATTCCATCAACGTACAGGTGATAGTCGATGCCCAAGGCCTCATATGGCACGTCCGTGCCAAACACCCCGGATCCAGCCATGACAGCTACATATACAATCAATGCCACATCCGAATGGAATTCAAACAGAACATGTATGGGGACAGCTGGCTGGTTGGTGAGTGACATGGGTGGCAGGCATGACTGTCCCCCCCCATGATGCACACATCACAAGGGGCACATGCATGACTAACATCCTCCTGTCTTTTCCCTTACAGATGACTCTGCATATGCACTGGGACCCCATCTCATGACTCCTATCCGGAACCCCCAAACCCCAGGAGCGGAAAGATACAATGAAGCCCACGCCCAAACACGTGCAGTGGTGGAGCGCACCTTTGGCCTCCTGAAGTCACGTTTCCGATGCCTGGATAAGTCTGGGGGGACCCTGTTGTATTCCCCAAACTTTGTGTGCCAGATCATCGGTGCTGCACAACTTCGCAGTAAGAAAGGGCCTGCAGATTGACATACGTGATGACCTGACCCCCGAACCAGACAATCCCCCCATAACCGAGGCTACCCCGTCTTCTGAGGGAAGAGCAGCCAGGAGACAGCTCACATTAGGCATCTTTGCACGTTAAACACACACATTAATCATGGCACAATGAGAATGCATGCATGCACACCACTGTGGTCCCTAGCACACACACCCCACATCCTCATCAAATTGGATTAGCACAAGCCCACCATGCAGGACTTGTGAGCAGCAACGCCACGCCAAGGCTCCAATTATGTCACTGTACATTCATACACCATTCACACAAACCTGGGGATCACTTCTCCCTGGTCCTGGGGAACCCTCCTCCATCACAAATGAGGGTGACACCCCTTTTCCGGCAGGAATGTCACCCCCACATTCAAAATTAAAAAAAAAAAAAATTGTCCAGCAAAAAAAAATAATTTCCAGAAAAAAAAAGGGGTAAACCAAATTAATGCCGCTGGCGTGACCCACGCCTGGGGCGCCCACGGCCACGGCCCCGGCTCCTCAGGGGAGACTCATGGGGGGGGGGTAATCCGGGGAAGGAGGAGCAGCCCCTGGTCTCTGCCCACCTGGCGGCCTGCCCTCCAAGGCCACGGCAATTCTGTTCAGGCCAGCACTTAGTGATGCTGTATTGGCCTGGATATCCTGGGTGAGGGCACTCACATCCTGCCCAACGTCTGCTGTAGTAGTCTGCAGTTCGTTTAGGCCCGGGAGTGGCAGTCCAGGTCCCCAAGCGTATCCTTTATGGAGGACAGGCTCTCCTCCATCCGCACCATATCTGGCTGACCTGTCCCAGATGGTGGGTCTGAAGGGCCTGGTCCCTTCTGAGATTGGCGGGCAGAACCCCGGCCACCCCCCTGGTCTTCTGGGACGACTTCCTGCCTTCAGCTGATGCTTGTGGCCGGGGAGAAGGGGATGCCCTTGGGAGGGGAGCCCTGTTGGGGGAGGAGTGGGAAGGGCTACCCCTTATGGAGGGCTGGCTGCTGCCTGCCAGAGGGGAAGACTCCTCCAAAAATAACAATCCACTGGCTGACATGACCTCCTCCTCCAACTCAAACTCCTCCCCCTCAAGCTCCTCCTCCTCAAACTCCTCCGAGGACTCCGGCCTTGTCTGGGGGTCCTCATCAAGCTGGTGTCCCGGGGATGGTGCAGTCAGGCCAGATGGCCTAGCACCCTCCTGTACATCTGTGGATGACACAAAACATTCACAGGTTGGAGGATCCACACACTTGCCACATATTCCCCCCCCCCACACACATGCTACACACCAGATAGGAAAAAAAAAACCTTACCTGTCATCACGGGCTCCTCAATGGAGTCATAGCCAGGCAGGCCCTCCACTTGTTGCCTATTAAAGGTGTGGGCCACCGCACGCTCCTCCACTGTCAGCCTAACAGGGCATGGTGGTCCCCCTCCAGTGCCCCTGGCATGGGCTGCCATTTTGGCCAGCTTCTTTCGAACCAGACGCCGGAGATCATTGATCTTCTTTACGATCCCCTCGCGTGTCCGGGTCTCCCCCCCCCCCCCCCCAATGAATTTACCTGGTCGGTAATGTTCTGCAAAATCTCCTTCTTCCTGGCCAGGGTGGTGTTGGCACTCTCTGGGCCGTGCAGGAAACGCCCATATTGGGTAAGGGCCCGGGCAATTATTTGTTTCTCCCCCAAAGAAAAATTGCTCTTGCGCTTCCTCTCAGTCATACTCATACAACAACTCTCTCCTAAACAATCACCAAAAATCACTCACAAAAACAAGCAGGAAAAATCAAGCAACAAAACAAACAAACAAAATCTATCAACCAAAAAGTCTCACAATCAGTCACCAAAAAAACTATCAAATATATTCTACAAAACACTAGATCAAACAGTCCACAAATATCACAAAGACAAGTCACAACGTAACAAACGCGAACACGCAACAGAACAAAAGCACCTTGCTGTATAGGGAGGGTTACAAAGGGATGTACTTTTGCAAAGGAAGAGCGTTTGTGTCTGTCTATTTATGCTGTCTGCGTAGTTCACTAAGTTGCCCGGGTCCACTTCCAATTTCACTGATTGTGCCGTCCCCGAGTTGTGAGCATGCGCACAGAGGTGCTGACCATGGTCTGCTTCATGTGCGCATGCGCGATGCGGCCGGCCCATCATTTGAGGTCACGGCTCATTTCAATGTAACACACCCACGTCCTTCCCAATTTGAATTACTCCGCCTTACGCCTCGGAATTTACGTTACACCGGCGCTCATTTCTGCGCAAATACTACGAGGATACGGTGATTGCGCCTCTACATTGCGCCGGTCTAACGTAAAGGAGGTGCACTACGCCGGTCAAAATATGCGCCAATGTACGTGAATCTGGCCCACTATTTTCTATATTTTTACACTCATTTATACAGACTTTTTTTTTTCACACTGTATGTAATAAATGCATTTAAATAAAGGCCCAGATTCAGAGAGAATTGGATTCTCGTAGCGTATCAGAAATACACTACGCCGTCGTATTTTACCTGGCTCTACGTGGAATCCAGGTAGATTTTGTCCAGTAAACGACGGCGGCGTAGTGTATTTCTCCTGTCGCAATCCATCTAGACGAGTAGGGGGCGTGAAGGATTTAAAATAGGCGCGTTCCCGCGGCGATCGAACTGCGCATGCTCCGTTCGCAAATTTCCCGCCGTGCATTGCGCGAAATCACGTCGTTACGTCATTCGTTGTTTGAGTAGCGTTGTTTACGGACATTTCTATTCCCGAACGAGTTACGCACAAAAAAAAATAAAAAATTTAAATTCGACGCGGGAACGACGGCCATACTTAACATGGGCTACGCACCGTTAGACCAGCAAAAAGCTGGTCTAACAGTACGTAAAAAAAAAACAGACGTAAGCGATTGCGAAGACCGCTCGTATCTTCGTGGATCGCCGTAAAAACACATTTGCATATCCCGACGCATGAAAACGACGCAAACTCCTCCCAGCGGCCGCAAAAATATCGCAGCGTAGATCCGAAGGCTTACGAAGACGTAAGCCTCTCGGATCGAAGCCCGAAGCCGCCGTATCATGGTTTGAGGATTCAAACTAGTGATACGGCGCGCGAAATTTGAAATTACTCCTGTCTAACACCAGTTAGACAGGCGTAATTGCTTTATGAATCTGGGCACAAAGAATTTATCTAAAAAAAATATACTATTTTCTATACTTTTACACTCATTTATACAAACTTTTTTTATTTTATTTTTATTTTTTTACACTGTATGTAATAAATGCATTTAAATAAAGAATTTATATAAAAAAAAGATACTGGGCCAGATTCAGGTACACGTACATTTGCGCAGCGTATCCGAGATACGCTACGCAGCCGTATTTTACCAGGCTCTACAACGAATTCTGGTAGATTTTTGCCCGTACGATACGGCGGCGTAGTCTATTTCTCGCTGCGTAATCGAAATACGCGATTAGGGGGCGTAAAGAATTTAAATTAGACGCGTCCCCGCGGCGATCGAACTGCGCATGCTCTGTTCAGAAATTTCCCGCCGTGCATTGCGCAAAATAACGTCGTTACGTCATTTTTTGTTTGAGTAGCGTAAAAAATAAAAAAAGACGTCGGAAAACATTGATATTCGACGCGGGAACGACGGCCATACTTAACATGGGCTGTCCAATATTAGACCAGCAAAAAGCTGGTATAACTTTACGCGGCAAAAAGATGACTAAAGATGCCGTAAGAGATTGCGATAGACGTTCGTAATTTCGTGGATAGTCGGCAAAAGCTAATTTGCATACCCCGACGCGGAAAACGATGGGAACTCCACCCAGTGGCTGCAATTTTATTGCAGCGTAGATCCGAAGGCGTACGAACACGTAAGCCAGTCGGATTGAAGCCCGCAGCCGTAATTTCATGGTTTGAGGATTCAAACTAGTGAAAAAATGCGCGTAATTAGAAAGTACTCCGGTCTAACACCAGTTAGACAGGAGTTACGGCTCTGTGAATCTGGCCCACTATTTTCTAAATTTTTACACTCATTTATACAAACTTTTTTTTTTTTTTCACAAGAAGATTTATACACACTTTTAAAGTTACTGATAAGACCGCTTTAAATTAAATTATTATTTTTTCATAGATAGAGTAAGGGGGGGGGGGTATAAACCCAGTCAGGTTTTTTTTTTGTCACATTGGGAAGATTTTCCCTTACTTCCTGTCCCATGGCCAAAACAGGAAGTGAGATTAAATTACTCCAAAGTGTCCCCAATGGGTAGATTTTCCCTCTATTCCTAATCTGGTGACAACCCAAAATTTTGGATTTTTTTCACTCTCTGTGAAATAGGGGCACAGACAGCAATAATAACCTGACAGGGGGTTTTAATCCCTCTCCACCCTATGCAAAATAAAATAAAATTCTTTAGTTTTACTTTAACCACTTGAGGACCACCGCACGACGATATACGTCGGCAGAATTTTACGGCTGGGCACAAGGGCCCACATGTACGTCCTCTTTAAGATCCCAGCTGTGGGTCGCGAGCGCGTCGCCGGTGGCGCGCTCGCGACCCGGTTCTCTTCTCTGTGACCATCCCTGCAGGGAACAGCGGACCCGATCGCCGCCGGTGTCCCGTGATCGGGTCACAGAGAGGAAGAACAGGGAGAGGTGAGTGTAAACAAACCTTCCCCGTGCTTCCTAGTCAGACTGTCACTGATCGTCTGTTCCCTGTCATAGGGAACAATGATCAGTGACGTCACACGCCTAGCCACACCCCCCACAGTAACAATCACACCCTTAGGGCACACTTAACCCCTACACTTCCCCCCCGGTTAACCCCTTTCCTCCCAGTGTAATTTTTACAGTAATCAGTGCATTTTTATAGCACTGTTCGCTGTTAAAATGTGAATGGTCCCAAAATGGTGTCAAAAGTGTCCGATGTGTCCGTCATAATGTCGCAGTCATAATAAAAATCGCTGATCATTTGTAGTAAAAAAAAATTATTAATAAAAATGCCATAAATCTTTCCCCTATTTGGTGGACGCTATAAATTTTGCGCAAACCAATCAATAAATGCTTATTGTGATTTTCTTTGTACCAAAAATAGGTAGAAGAATACATATCGGTCTAAACTGAGGGATTTTTTGGGGATATTTATTATAGCAAAAAGTAAAAAATATAGATTTGTTTTCAAAATTGTGGCTCTCTTTTTGTTTCTAGTGCAAAAAATAAAAACCGCAGGTGATCAAATACCACCAAAAGAAAGCTCTATTTGTGGGAAAAAAAGGACGCCAATTTTGTTTGGGAGCCACGTCGCATGACCGTGCAATTGTCAGTTAAAGCGACGCAGTGGCGAATTGCAAAAAGTGGCCTGGTCTTTAAGCTGCATAATGGTCCGGGGCTTAAGTGGTTAAATACTTTTGACATAATCTGGTTTCGTGGTGGAAATAGCCCCACCCCCTAACTAAATGTATGTTACCATGGTTGGGCATCAGGAAGAGGAAATTGGGGTAAGTATGGAATCAGTTTTAGCTGAATGGTATATGCACATGTAGTGTCACAGAAGAGCCACCAGAGGGCCTCATTATACATCTAGCCAGTGGAACATGACCCTAAAACTAACTGAAGGAAAGTTCAAAACCTTAAAATCTTAAAAAGTATTATTTTACTGAAAGGTAGGGAACCAAGTCAACAGTAAACGGCTTCATAGATCGAAAAAAATAACAAGAAACAAACAAAAAAATAAATAAAACAGGCAGATGGACTTCTTGATTTTTTGTCTTTTTTTTACTGTTTATCTATCTATCTATCTATCTATCTATCTATCTATCTATCTATCTATCTATCTATCTATCTATCTATCTATCTATCTATCTATCTATCTATCTATCTATCTATCTATCCACAGTGGGCTAGATTCACATAGATCAGCGGATCTTTTGATCCACGTGATCTATCTTTTTTACGATCTGCCTGCGCCAGTTTTTGAGGCAAGTGCTGTATTCAGAAAGCACTTGCCTCGTAAGTTGCCCTGGCGGATCGTAAATCCCCCGGCGGAATGCAAATTCCGCGGCTAGGGGGAGTTCACTATTTAAATCAGGTGCGTCCCCGCGCCGATCGTACTGCGCATGCGCCGCCGGCTAAATTTCCCAGTGTGCATTGCTTTAAATGACGTCGCAAGGACGTCATTGGTTTCGACGTTAACGCAATTTACGTATGGCCGTATTCCCGAACGACTTACGCGAACGACGTAAAAAATTCAAAACTCGTCACGGGAACGACGGCCATACTTAACATAGGATACGCCGCACTTACCCCGCATATAGCAGGGGTAACTATCCGCCGGAAAAAAAACGAGGGCCTGGCGTTCGGTTCTGAATCGGCGGTTCTCCTCATTTGCATATTCGTCGCGTATAATAACGGAAACGCCACCTAGCGGACGGCGGGAGATTGCAGCCTAAGATCCGACAGTGTAACTCACTTACACCTGTCGGCTCTAAGGGAGATCTATGCGGAACCTGATTCGAGGAATCAGCCGCATAGATCCAAGTGTCAGGGACCTACCTGTGGGCTCCGACGAGCCCCTGTTGCTCGCGCTCGAGCCCCAGTTGCACGGCGCGCGTCTGCGCCGCGGGAGCGCGCGCGTGCACGGCGGGAGCGCGCGCATGCGCGTTAAGCCCATCTACCCTTTAAAAGCCCAGCAGCAGCAGTGACACCTTGCTGTCTGATCTGCAGTTTAGTGTCCGCAAACCGTGAAACCTGATATCTGATTGAAACCTGCTACCTGCTTATACCCGATACCTGTTGACCCTGCTTCTGACCCGGCTCCGTCCGACTACCTGAATACCGTTACCGACCCCTGGCTTGCTCGACTCCGCTCTGCTCTCCTGCCCATCGTTACCAGACCTGTGCTTGAACTTTGACAACGCTACCTCCGCTAAGAGTGACTTTCGGTTGATCTGCCCATCTGATCCTTGTTGACCGCGTACCTGCTCCTGTCTTGCATCTAACCGGCTTGTTTTACCAGTTACCGCTATCCGGTTCCAGTGGCCCTCCAGAGACGCTGTCTCCTACACTGCCTGTCCGCAAGATCTCCATCCGGCCGGTCTGCTGTCATCACCAGGCACTCTTACCCACTGCGCTCCCGGGCTTGCTGTTCCCACTCCAGCAGCCCCTGAACCCGGGCGGTAAGAGGGGCTTCTTCCTGCATACTAGGCTCCATCCACGAGGTACGTAACAGTATCAGACAGCCATGTCGGAGCCTGCGGGAATAGCCCCTGCCATAGACGAAATCTGCAAACACCTGGCGTCTCTCACAGAAGCAGTAAAGAACCTACAGGAATGCTACGTTAGGCTAGAAGGACAAGTACACAGCCTGGCTGCTCCTAGTGACCCAGCTGCTCCTTCAACCTCCAGATCTGCATTGGCTGTTTCTGCTCCTTCGGTGGTAATGCTCCCACCCGAACCAAGAGTTTCAGTGCCAGAGCGATTCGCTGGCGACCGCACCAAATTCCGAGCCTTCCGTAGCGCCTGTGAGCTCTACTTCGCCCTGCAACCCCGGACCTTTTCCTTAGAGGCCACCAAAGTGGGATTCGTAATCTCCCTACTACAAGGGGACCCTCAGACCTGGGCTCACCGGCTGCTCGAAGAGAATGGTGACCAGACGCGGACCCTGTTCGCCTTCCTTGAAGCCATGGCTCAGCTATACGATGACCCTCAACGAGCCGCCACCGCAGAGTCTGCCCTACTTGCACTCCAGCAAGGTCGCAGAGCGGCTGAGGACTATGTCACAGACTTTAGGCGCTGGAGCGCGGACACTCAATGGAACGATGCAGCTCTGCGGCACCAGTTTCGCTTGGGCCTTTCCGAAAACCTGAAAGACGAACTCGCTCGAGTGGGGGTGCCTGAGACCCTTGAGGATCTAATTACCACGGCCATTCAGATTGACCGCCGGCTTTGGGAACGCCGGGCGGAGCGATCTTCTCAGCCAAACCGCCCCACCTGGATGACTGCAAGGGTACCTATGCCGGCTTCTCGTTACCTGCCTCCTACCTACCCAAATCCCCCCAGCGCTAACCAGGATTCATCTAAACCCATGCAACTTGGCCTCATGCGGCCAACACTACCTCCTGAAGAGCGGGCACGTCGTCGCCAACTTAACCTTTGCATGTACTGCGGCGGGACTGGCCACTACGTTCGCAACTGTCCTGTTAAGACACGTAAGTGCCTCCTCTCAGCTCCTGTCAACTTCTCAGCCTTGTCGGCTAATGCCACCCACCTTGCTCTACCTTTCTCGTTACAGTGCCAGGGAAGGACTATTCCGGTCAACGCCATCCTTGACTCCGGCGCGTGCAGCTGCTTCATCGATGCCGCCTTTGTCAACCTGCACAGCATCCCCTTACGAAGAAAGACCCATGGACTCTCTGTTTTCCTGGCCGACGGTTCCCGCATCAGTTCAGGACAGGTAACCCAAGAGACTCTTCCTCTACCCGCTTTAATCGTCCCTCAACACAAGGAACTATTGGTCCTAGATGTCATTTCCTCTCCTCTGTTTCCGGTAATCCTTGGCCTGCCCTGGCTTCAGGCCCACAACCCTCTGATTAATTGGGCGTCTGGGGAGGTGTCTTTCCAGTCCCCTTACTGCCAGCAATACTGTATACCCGGACCCGCCAGCTCACCTCCCACCTTACTATGTATGGACTCTGACCCAAGCCTGCTTCAGTGCATTCCTGAACCCTATCATGACTTCCTGGACGTTTTTAGTAAACGGGGGGGCCGACTCCCTTCCGCTCCATCGCCCCTATGATTGTCCGATCGAGCTCCTCCCAGGGGCCGAAATTCCTTTTGGGCGTATCTTCCCATTGTCAGAAAAGGAGCAGGAGGCCCTAAAAATTTATATAGACGAAAACTTGCATAAGGGGTTCATCCGGCCTTCTACCTCCCCAGCAGGCGCCGGAATATTTTTCGTTACCAAAAAGGACCAGTCTCTCCGTCCGTGTGTGGATTACCGGGAGCTAAATAATATCACGGTAAAAAACCGGTACCCGCTACCCCTGGTACCCGAGCTCTTCCAAAAACTGAGGTCGGCTACCGTCTTCACCAAGCTAGACCTGAGAGGGGCCTACAACCTGGTCTATATTCGGGAGGGGGACGAATGGAAAACAGCTTTTCGTACCCGATACGGTCACTACGAATACCTAGTCATGCCCTTCGGACTATGTAATGCGCCCGCCACCTTTCAACATTTAATTAATGACGTACTCAGAGACTTTCTGGACATCTTTGTAATTGTCTATCTTGATGATATTTTAGTCTTTTCCAGATCATTAGACAGACACCAAGAGCATGTTCGTAAAGTCCTTTACCGGCTCCGGCTATACAGATTGTACGCCAAGGCGGAGAAATGCGAATTTGAACGACGGACCATCCAGTTCCTGGGTCTGGTAATCTCCCCCACCGGGATTAAGATGGATCCTCAGAAGGTGTCTGCTATCCTCGACTGGCCAGTGCCCCTGGACAAGAAGGGAGTACAACGCTTCGTAGGGTTTGCAAACTTCTATAGAAGATTTATCAGGGGGTTTTCTGCAATAATTTCTCCCATCACACAATTAACCAGACAAAACCTACGTTTTCAATGGAACCCAGAAGCTCAAAGGGCCTTTGACCAACTCAAGAAGCTTTTCACGTCAGCCCCGATCCTCAGTCACCCTGATCCTGCTCTACCCTATATCCTCGAGGTTGATGCATCCGAAGTCGCAGTAGGAGCTGTTATCTCTCAACGCCAGGGGGATAAAGACCTAATGCATCCCGTTGGGTTCTTTTCCCGGAAACTTTCCCCTGCGGAAAGAAATTATGATGTCGGAGACCGTGAGTTACTTGCCATCAAGACTGCTTTGGAGGAATGGAGGTACCTGTTAGAAGGCGCAGCCCACCCATTATTAATTTATACTGATCATAAAAATCTCGAATACCTGAGATCCGCTAAAAGGTTGAAGCCCCGTCAAGCCCGCTGGGCACTGTTTTTCTCACGCTTCTGTTTCCACATCACATACCGACCAGGTTCAAAGAACGTCAAGCCAGACGCACTATCCCGGATGCATGATAACCCCAAGGATATATCGGTTCCTGACACCATTCTACCAGCAGGTAACTTCTTACTTCTCCAGTCTGGTCTACTCTCCCAAATTAGAGAAGCATCCACAGACGCCTCCAAACCTTCTAGCATCACCCTAACATCTAGGGATGGACTATTTTGGAGAGGTAGCCAAATCTTCGTTCCAGAAACAAATCGTGTGGAAGTCCTGAAACTCCTTCACGACCACCCGTTGGCAGGGCACTTTGGGGTTCGGAAAACCCTCGAACTGGTACGTCGTACCTTCTGGTGGCCAAACCTGGAAGATTTCTGCAAAACATACGTTAACTCATGCCCCACTTGTAATCGGAACAAGACCACAAGAAGCCGAGCCTGGGGACTGTTGAAGCCCCTACCTGTACCCAATAGACCCTGGGAGATGATTTCCATAGATTTCATAGTAGAGCTTCCTTGTTCGGAGGGATGTACGGCAATTTTTGTGGTCGTGGATCGCCTATCCAAAATGGCTCATTTCCTTCCCTTAAGGAGTACCCCAACAGCCGCAGAGACTGCTCGTATCTTCATCAAGGAGATCGTCCGACTACATGGAATTCCCTCCAACATCGTGTCTGACAGAGGAGTTCAATTTACGTCTCGTTTCTGGAAATCCCTATGTGAAACCCTGAAGATTAAACTCTCCTTTTCCTCAGCTTATCACCCCCAAACCAACGGGCAAACAGAGAGGACCAACCAGACTCTTGAACAATACATTAGGTGCTTTACGTCCTTCTCTCAGGACGATTGGGTTTCCCTGTTACCTTTAGCGGAGTTCGCGTATAACAACGCCAACCACTCAGCCACTGGGCAATCCCCCTTCTTTGCCAATTATGGTTTTGACCTAACCTTTCTACCTGACTTTTTTTCAGAATCCCCAGTCCCGGCAGTGCAGAGTACGATGGAGTTTCTCAGCCGCAACAACCAGGTATTACGGGAAGCAGTGACTAGAGCCCAAGCTGCCAGTAAGAGGTTCTTTGACCGGAAGAAGAGAGGCAAATTGGATCTTCAGCCAGGTGACCAGGTATGGCTATCTACAACTAACCTCAAGTTGGCCTGTCCTTCAAAGAAGTTGGGACCAAAGTTCATGGGGCCTTTTTCAATACGGAGGAAGATCAATGAGGTATCGTATGAACTATCCTTACCTGATTCTTTGAAAATTCATCCAGTATTCCATGTGTCATTGTTGAAACCTGCAGTTCCGGATCCCTTTCCTGACAGGGGGGCCAGTCCCCCAGAACCCGTTTTTGTTGATGGGTGCGAGGAATACGTTGTGGAGGCCATCCTCGACTGCAGGAAGCGGCAAGGGCAAACACAATTTTTAGTAAAATGGAAAGGGTATGGCCCAGAAGACAATTCCTGGGAACCCGAAAACAACATCCATGCACAGAGACTGATCCGCAATTTCTTTTCTGCTCACCCTGAAAAAAGAACCCGACTTGGCATCCGGAGGCTGCCCCTTGGGGGGGGGGCAGTGTCAGGGACCTACCTGTGGGCTCCGACGAGCCCCTGTTGCTCGCGCTCGTGCCCCAGTTGCGCGCATCTGCGCGCCGCGCGTGCACATATCGCGTTAAGCCCATCTACCCTTTAAAAGCCCAGCAGCAGCAGTGACACCTTGCTGTCTGATCTGCAGTTTAGTGTCCGCAAACCGTGAAACCTGATATCTGATTGAAACCTGCTACCTGCTTATACCCGATACCTGTTGACCCCGCTTCTGACCCGGCTCCGTCCGACTACCTGAATACCGTTACCGACCCCTGGCTTGCTCGACTCCGCTCTGCTCTCCTGCCCATCGTTACCAGACCTGTGCTTGAACTTTGACAACGCTACCTCCGCTAAGAGTGACTTTCGGTTGATCTGCCCATCTGATCCTTGTTGACCGCGTACCTGTTCCTGTCTTGCATCTAACCGGCTTGTTTTACCAGTTACCGCTATCCGGTTCCAGTGGCCTTCCAGAGACGCTGTCTCCTACACTGCCTGTCCGCAAGATCTCCAACCGGCCGGTCTGCTGTCATCACCAGGCACTATTACCCACTGCGCTCCCGGGCTTGCTGTTCCCACTCCAGCAGCCCCTGAACCCGGGCGGTAAGAGGGGCTTCTTCCTGCATACTAGGCTCCATCCACGAGGTACGTAACACCAAGTGTCGGATCTCAGAGATATGACGGTGTATCAGTAGATACACCGTCGTATCTCTATGTGAATCTACCCCAGTATCTCTCAAGAGTGAGTACACCCCTCACATTTTTGTAAATATTTTATTCTATCTTTTCATGTGACAACACTGAAGAAATTACACAATGTTGTGTAGTGAGTAAACAGCTTGTATAACAGTGTAAATTTGCTGTCCCCTCAAATTAACTCAACACAGCCATTAAAGCGGAGGTTCACCCTAAGGCTGCATTCACATCTAGGCGTCGGCGGCAGCAGGCGTATTCGGGCGACATGCAATAGGCGTTTTGTCCCCGCGATTTGCGGCGACAAAACGCCTATTGCTTTTTTGCTGGAGGGCAGAATTTACACTGTCGGCTATGGCCGAACGCCCGATACGCCTGAAAAAAAGGGTCCGGGACTTGTTTCAGGCTTCACGCTTCAGGCGTATCGGCTTTCGGCGTAGAGATGTGAACCATCTCCATAGCCGACAATGTAAATTCCCCCCTCCAGCGTATGTCAGGCTGCTTCAGCGTCGGGCTTCAGGCGACAAAACGCCTAGATGTGAATGGAGCCTAAAATATACCCTCTCCCATGTGATCCAGCATATTGGCGTCAGCGCCAGTATGCTGTTTTTTTTTTTTAAATCCCCCACTTACTGTGAAATCTTTAATCTTTATTTCTTTCCCCCGCGGTGGCTGGCGCCTATACAGCTTGTCAAAGCTTACGAAAATACCCGATTTAGGACTCGGGTAATTCCGACGGACCGTTTTCATCGGACCAGGCTGAAGTGGTCTGTTGGTCTGATGTGCGTACACACCATCGGACCAAAATCCCCTCGGACCAGAACGCGGTGACGTAGAACACAACGACGTGATGAAAAAACAAAGCTCAATGATTCCAAGCATGCGTCGACTTGATTCTGAGCATGCGCAGGATTTTGGTCCGATGATTTTGTGTACTAACCATCGAACATGTCCGACGGACAGGTGTCCAGCAGGCAAGTTTCTAAGCATGTTTGGAAACTTTTGTCCGCTGGAAAACGGTCCGATAGGCCGTACACACGATCGAACATGTCCGCTGAAACTGGTCTGCTGACCAGTTTCAGCGGACATGTTCGATCGTGTGTACGCGGCCTTAGGCGGCGTACACACGATCGGACATATCCGATGAAAACGGTCCGCGGACCATTTCCATCGGATATGTCCGATCGGGAGTTTGATCCGATGGCGTGTACACACCATCGGATCAAATTCCCCGCCGCCGGACGGCGCGGTGACGTGGCGGTGACGCGGCGGTGACGTTGACGCCGCCGCGTCACCGCCACGTCACCGCACCAGGAAGTAAAACACTTCCGCGCATGCGCCGAATCCATTCGGCAGCGGCGCGGCGGCGGTGGGGGCCGACATGTCTGCTGGTAAGTGTACTAACCAGCAGACATGTCGGGCGGACAGATTCCCACCGGATAGATTTCAAAGCTTGCTTTGAAATCTGTCGGGTGGAGAAATCTGTCCGCTAGCCCATACACACGAGCGGAGATGTCTGCTGAAACGGTCCATCGGACCGTTTTCAGCGGACATATCCCCTCGTGTGTACGCCGCCTTAGTGTTACAAGGTCTCGAGTGTGAATGGGGAGCAAGTGTGTTAAATTTGGTGTTATCGCTCTCACTCTCTCATACAGGTCACTGGAAGTTCAACATGGCACCTCATGGCAAAGAACTCTCTGAGGATCTGAAAAAAAAGAATTGTTGCTCTACATAAAGATGGCCTAGGCTATAAGAAGATTGCCAAGACCCTGAAACTGATCTGCAGCACGGTGGTCAAGACCATACAGCGGTATAACAGGACAGGTTCCACTCAGAACAGGCCTCGCCATGGTCAACCAAAGAAGTTGAGGTCACGTGCTCAGCGTCATATCCAGAGGTTGTCTTTGGGAAATAGACGTATGAGTGCAGCCAGCATTGCTGCAGAGGTTGAAGGGGTGGGGGCAGGGCCGATTCTAGGCAGAGTGCACAGGGTGCATTGCACCCAGGCGCCTGCAGAGGTGGAGGCGCCAAAGTTCTCGCCTCCCTCCTTCTCTCCTTGTTTGTGTCCGTCGATAACTAGTGTTCTGAGCATAGGCGTGTGTCCGTCCAGAACTGATGTGTGAGCATAGGGCAGCCCGTCCAGCCTGGCAGTGCCCGGGGGAGGGGCCACTCCTCTTGACATCAGTGTTCTAGTTTTCAGTGGCTGCTAATAAATAAATTCCTAACACTGGGAGTCTTGGATCCCGCACTGTCTCCACCAACTCCAGTTGGAATGCCTCCCACTCCCATCTCTATCTCAGGCTGCACAGTGAGAGAATCGAGGTGAGTCACGGTGTTCAGTGTGCTGTGCGCTGGGGGATGGCATCCCCAGCATCCCTTTAGACGTGCTCTGGGCTGCCCCTGCTCTAGATGTTTTATGGCATGATAGATTGCATAGGATACATAGCCCCTGCCCATTCCTGCGCCTAGTCCATCTACAGATGTGATGTATAATGAAATGTAAATGGGAGGAGTTAGTAAAATGACAACGCCCATGTGGGGTGCCAGAAATATTTTTGCACCCAGGTGCCTTGGACCCTAGGATCGGCCCTGGATGGGGGGTCAGCCTGTCAGTGCTCAAACCATATGCCGCACACTGCATCAAATTAATCTGCATGGCTGTCATCCCAGAAGGAAGATTCTTCTAAAGATGATGCACAAGAAAGCCTGCAAACAGTTTGCTGAAGACAGGCAGACTAGAGACATGGATTACTGGAACCGTGTCCTGTGGTCTGATGAGACCAAGATAAACGTATTTGGTGTCAGATGGTGTCAGGCGTGTGTGGCGGCAACCAGGTGAGGAGTACAAAGAGTGTCTTGCCTGCAGTCAAGCATGGTGGTGGGAGTGTCATGGTCTGGGGGTGCATGAGTGCTGCCGGCACTGGGGAGCTACAGATCATTGAGGGAACCATGAATGCCAACATGTACTGTGACATACTGAAGCAGAGCATGATCCCCTCCCTTCAGAGAATGGACCGCAGGGCAGTATTCCAACATGATAACGACCCCAAACACACCTCCAAGATGACCACTGCCTTGCTAAAGAAGCTGAGGGTAAAGTCGATTAACTGGCCAAGCATGTCTCCAGACCTAAACCCTATTGGGCATCTCAAACGGAAGGTGGAGGAGCGCAAGGTCTCTAACATCCACCAGCACTGTGATGTCATCATGGAGGAGGGGAAGGGGACTCCAGTGCCAACCTGTGAAGCTCTAGTGACCTCAATGCCCAAGAGGGTTAAGGCAGTGCTGGAAAATAATGGCGGCCACACAAAATATTGACACTTTGGGCCCATATTGGAAATTTTCACTTAGGGGTGTAGTCACTTTAGTTGCCAGCGGTTTAGACATTAATGGCTGTGTGTTGAATTATTTTGAGGGGACAGCAAATGTACACTGTTATACAAGCTGTACACTCACTACACAACATTGTAGCAAAGTGTAATTTCTTCAGTGTTGTCACATGAAAGGATAGAAGAAAATATTTACAAACCTGTGAGGGATATACTTATATAAAAATAATTTGTTCCGCATTGACTTCAATGGGATGCAATACCGAATGCGTCCAGAGGTGGGGGGACGCCAGACAGTGCCGAAAACGGCCCGAAAAGGCCCGAGGACACTTTGGCTCGTTTTCTGCCCCCCAGTATCTCAGGCCAAATGAGGTACTGCAGGCCTATTTTCGGCTCTGCTTGGCTTCTGCGCCCCCCTACCTCTGGCCAAATGAGGTACTGCAGGCCTATTTAGCTTGAATGCTTCTCGTCTTGCGAGTCAACACTCACAAACCGAGTCAGAATAAAAAAAAAAAAAAGTTTGCTTGCAAATAAAAAAAAAAATTTTCCTCAGTTTAGGCCGATAGGTATTCTTCTTTATATTTTTGGTTAAAAAAAAAAACGCAAAAATCGCAATAAATGTATATCAATTGGTTTGCTCAAAAGTTATAGCGTCTACAAAATAGGGGATAAAATTATGACTTTTCTTTTACTAGTAATGGTGGCGATCTCCTTTTTTTTGTCAGGCCTGTGATATTGCGGCAGACACATCGGACACTTTTGACACTATTTTGGGACCATTTACATTTATACAGCGAACAGTGCTATAAATATGCACTGTTTACTGTATAAATGTGACTGTCAGGGAAGGGGTTATCCACTAGGGGGTGATCAAGGGGTTAAATGTGTGCCCTGCTAGGTGATTCTTACTGTGAGAGGAGGGGATTGACTGGGGGAGGTGACCGATCTGTGTCCCTATGTACAAGGGACACACCATTGGTCTCCTCTCTCCCTGACAGGATGTGGATCTGTAACTGCCGATCACGAGGACGTCCTGGCATTGTAGAGCCACTTTGTCCGAAGCTCCGTGACCGCGCCCTCCGGACCTGATTGCCGCCTGTGTCCCGCAATCGGTCACGGGAGCTGAAGAAGGGGGAGAGGTGTGTGCAATGTCAGTGATCGTCTGTTCCCTGATATAGGGAACGACGATCACTGACGTCACACGTCCAGCCCCGTCCCCTACAGTTAAAAACACACATGAGGTCACACTTAACATACAGCGCCCCCTAGTGGTTAACTCCTAAACTGCAATTGTCATTTTCACAGTAATCGGTGCATTTTTATAGCACTTTTCGCTGTGAAAATGACGATGGTCCCAAAAATGTGTCAAAATTTGTCAGAAGTGTCCTTTATAATGTCGCAGTCATGAAATAAAAACGCTGATCGCCGCCATTATTATTTAAAAATATATATATTACTGTAATAAAAATGCCATAAAACTATCTCCTATTTTGTAAACGCTATAAATTTGGCGCAAACCAATCGTTAAACAATTATTGCGATTTTTTTTGTTACCAAAAATATGTAGAAGAATACGTATCGGCCTAAACTGAGGGGAAAAAAAATGTTTTATATCTTTTTTGGGGGATATTTATTATAGAAAAAAGTAAAAAATATTGCATTTTTTTCTAAATTGTTGCTCTATTTTTGTTTATAGTGCAAAAAATAAAAACCGCAGAGGTGATCAAATACCACCAAAAGAAAGCTCTATTTGTGGGGAAAAAAGGACACCAATTTTGTTTGGGAGCCACGTCACACGACCGCGCAGTTGTTAGTTAAAGCGACGCAGTGCCAAAATGCAAAAAGGGGCAAGGTCCTTAACTTGCATAATGGTCCGGGTCTTAAGTGGTTAAAGCATGCTATCCAACATTTGTTTGCGGAAAATCCGACAACAATTGTCCGATGGAGCATAGAAACGGTCGGACATCCTGTCATCACACAATTCCCGTCGGATAATCCGATCGCGTGTACGAGGCTTTAAAGGGGTGTTCCACCCAAAAAAATGACCTTTTCTCAATCCACTCCTCACCCCCATACATGCCACATTTGGCATGTAATTTTTTTGGGGGGGGAGTGGGGGCTTCAGTAGGAGTGGGACTTCCTGTCCCACTTCCTGCTTCCGCCGAGGGGCTGGTTAGGCGATTAAGCTTAATCGCCTACACCAGCCCCCTCCCTGTAGGCGATCACATGGGACACTGACAGGTCCCATGCGATCGCCTCTCCAATCAGCGGCGAGCCGCGCCGCGCACGCATGCGCAGTACGGCTCGCGCATGCGCAGTGGGTGCCCGGCCGTGAAGCCGAAGGCTGTCACGGCTGGGTGCCCATAGTCGGGATGGAGACGCCGGCCGGGGAGGGGGGCAGAGGAGCGGAGCCCCGGTCGGCGCGTCGCTGGAACGCAGGAGCAGGTAAGTGAGTGTTTATTAAAAGCCAGCAGCTACACTTTTTGTAGCTGCTGACTTTTAATAAACACAACTTAGGGCTGGAACACCCCTTTAAGGTAAACATTATGGTAATAACTCTGAATACGTGCGCACTGCAAATTCTCCAGAGTCCCCCTTTAGCATTGGGCATTTATAGGTCTGACATGGTTTATTGCTCCATGGAATGGAATGTGTGTCTGGATCCTCTCTGCATTTATCTTGTGAAAGAATTACAGAAGAACACAAAACAGGAATGATGTGACACCGAGGAGACCTGGAGGCCGGATGTCTGTCATCCCATCCCAGCTACCCGAAGAAAGAGGAAAGAACAGTCCAGATTTCACCCCTCACATTTCTATTAGGTCTGTTACTGATCAAAATTTTTGTGTTCGATTAATCGTTTTTTTTTTTTTAATCGATTAATCGACTAATTTTGATGAATTATAACGCACATACAGTACAGACTAGACATGTGCAGACTGGAATATTTAGTTTCGTTTTTTCGTTTTCGTTTGGAAAATACATAAATTTAGTTACTCCCGAAAATCGTTTTGATTTATTTTGTTTTTCTTTGGGGAATAGATTTAGTCCGAAAATCCAATAATACTTGGTTGCTGTCGAATGGCCAAAAAATATTCGACGGAACGTCGAATCTTTACGAATCGTCCATTTCCGTTCGAATATTCCGCCTACAAGAATTCTAATGTTGTATGACTAGTAATAATGTCGAATCTATTTTCTCATAAATCAAAATCTATTCTCTGTAATGTCGGATCTATTATTTCTCTATAATGTTGAATCTTTTCTCTATGATGTCAAATCTTTTCCCTATAATGTCGAATCTCTCTATATCGAATTTTTTCCGCAACGAAAAACGAAAATAAAGCATTTTTTATGTCGGATCTTTCGGTTTTAGTTTCTTGCACTTTCGTTATCGTTTGTTAAAACGATAACGAAAAAAACTGCACATGTCTAGTACAGACTACTTTTAGCTGATCTCCTTGCAGGCTGATTCCCAGTGCAGCTCCCAACCACTGGAAAAATGGATAGCAGGATACAAAAAACACACAAAGGCCGCACTCGATGGGAATAGCATTAAAACTTATATAGTCTTACAAAATAAATATTGCACTGGAGATAAAATCGATGTAGCTACATAAACTGTAAAAATGGTGCTGGAAATTAGACATGTGCACAACAAAAAATGTTGTATTTTTTTGTTCCGTTTCGTCTCGTTCCGTAGATTCGTAAAGATTCGTAATTTTGTAAGATTGAAGTTTTCCTATTCGGACCCGTTCGTATTTCCTAAGACGCAAGTTTTCCTATTCGGATCCGTTCGTATTTCCTAAGACGCAAGTTTTCCTATTCGGATCCGTTCGTATTTCCTAAGACGCAAGTTTTCCTATTCGGATCCGTTCGTATTTCGTAAGACGCAAGTTTTCCTATTCGGATCCGTTCGTATTTCGTAAGACGCAAGTTTTCCTATTCGGATCCGTTCGTATTTCGTAAGAGGTAAGTTTTCCTATTCGGATCCGTTCGTATTTCGTAAGACGTAAGTTTTCCTATTCGGATCCGTTCGTATTTTCGGAACAGTTTTATTTTCGTTTATACTGAATGATTCGTAATTCTGTCTACTTTATGTTCGTTGATTCGAAATTCGTAATTTTGTTAGATAATAATTTTTGTTTAATGGATTCGTAATTTTGTACTTTCGTAAATTCATAGCAACACGCGGCTAATCCATATTACACTAAGATATGCTTTCTCTTAAGCCCCGTACCCACGGTCGGACTTTTTGCCAACAAGGTGACTCGGCACAAAAGAGATAAGCTGATTGGCTAAGATATTAAGTAAGATACATCACTTACTAACTACACTGCCCATTCGAAAGAATGTTACAACTTACAAGTACACAAATTTACGAACAGACAAAGAAACAGATTTACAAAACACACAAATGAAAATACGAACATACGAATGAAAATACTAACAGACAAAGGATTTAAAATGTGGAATGCAAATCGTTCGTTATAGATGTAATTTTCGTTCTTTTGCTTTTTCGGTGTTTCGTATTTTGTAAGATTGTCCAATCGTACGTTCGTATTTTCGTTTGTTCGTTATTTTGCTTATTCGTTATTCCGTAATTTTCGTATTTTGGGTCTTTCAGCTGTTCGGATGTTCGAACGGATGGACGGCCGCACACCGGAAAACTCTTGAGTTATCTTTATTGAAAAAGCAAAAGCAGGCACCACAGATACACAGCAGGAATCAAAAAACAGCCGACGCGTTTCACACTTGGTTAGTGCTTATTCATGGCCTACGTACAACTAAGGCCACGTACACACGATCGAATTTATCTGCTGAAACTGGTCCGACGGACCGTTTTAGCAGACATCTCCGATCGTGTGTACGGGCTAGCGGACATGTTTTCCCGGAGACATGTCTGTCGGATATGTCCGCTGGTTAGTACACTAACCAGCAGACAGAAATCTCTGCGCATGCGTCGAATGGATTCGACGCATGCATGGAAGTATTTTACTTCCTGGAGTGGTGACGTGGCGGCGTCAACGCCACCGCCACGTCACTGCGTCCTCAGCTCGAGAGGATTTTCGTCCGATGGTGTGTACACGCCATCGGACCAAAATCCGATGAGACATGTCCGCTGCAAACGGTCCGTCGGACATGTTTGAGCGGACATGTCTCATCGTGTGTACGCGGCCTAAAACACACACAAAATAAATAGTGCTAACAAAAAAAATGTGACCCGAATTGGCCACTAGTGGAGGAGAGCCTATGAGTAGAGGCAATGCTTCAGCTGTGGCAAAATCAGAGTGCACCTGTGTGAATGAAAGGAAGCAATGAAATTCAAAAAATCATCAAGTGCAAGTAAATCACATGTTACTGAAATAGTGAGCAGCAGTGAAAAAAAGTGATAATACATTAATATTAATGCATATATTGATTTGTATGTGGAATAAGAATATGATGGAAATTAAATAATATAATATAATGTATATGATCACAACATGGAAAAAATTCCCAAAGAAGCTGCAAGGAAAACGCACGACGTGCTGATTCCTGTAGTTACTAAATATAAAAACCTATGCTAGAGTAAAGTAAAGGATGTGCTGTGGGAGCAATAAAGAGTGGGCTCCTAATGTGAAATACCTCCAAAACAGGCCCGGACTTGGACAAAAAATAGGCCCGGCATTTTAGACTGAGCAGCCGGGGGTGGGGGGGATAGATAAAGATAGAAAGAAAGAAAGAAGGGAAGGAAGGAAGATGGATAGATAGATAGATAGATATATAGATAGATAGATAGATAGATAGATAGATAGATAGATAGATAGATAGATAGATAGATAGATAGATAGATAGGATAAAGAAGGGAAGGAAGATAGATGAAGAAAGAAAGATAAAGATAGAAAGAAAGAAGAGAAGGAAGGAAGATAGATAAAGAAAGATAAAGATAGATAGATAGATAGACAGTGGCGGTGCGTCTGGGTGCCGGAGCGCCGCCCCCTCTGGCTCAGCCGTGACAATGGGCACAGTGGTGACAATGGGCACAGTGGTGACAATGGGCACAGTGGTGACAATGAGCACAGAGTGGCAACAAAGGGCACAGTGGCAACAATTAAAGGGCACAGTGGCAACAATTAAAGGGCACACAGTGGCAAAAATGGGCACAGTGGCAACAATTAAAGGGCATAGTGGCATCAATTGGCACAGTGACGACAATTGAAGGGCACAGCGGTCGCGTTTGATGGCATGGCATAGTGGTGACACTTGATGGCACTGTGGCTGTGTTTGATGGCATGGCACAGTGGTGACAATTGATGGCACAGTGGCTGCGTTTGATGGCATGGCACAGTGGTGGCAATTGATGGCACAGTGGCTGCGTTTGATGGCATGGCACAGTGGTGACACTTGATGGCACTGTGGCTGTGTTTGATGGCATGGCACAGTGGTGACAATTGATGGCACAGTGGCTGCGTTTGATGGCATGGCACAGTGGTGACAATTGATGGGCCCAGTGGCTGCGTTTGATGGCATGGCACAGTGGTGACAATTGATGGCACAGTGCCTGCGTTTGATATCATGGCACAGTGGTGACAATTGATGGGCCCAGTGGCTGCGTTTGATGGGCACAGTAAGGCTGCAATTTTTTTTTCATTTGCGCCCACCAAAAATTTTGAGCACCAGCCGCCACTGTAGATAGCAATCTAGCTATCTATCTACAGTGGCGGCTGGTGGGAGGTGCAAACGGGGAAAAAAAAGAGAGAAAGAAAGAAAGGTGAAGAGAGAGAGAGAGAAGGGAATGAAGGGCACCCCATACATCAGTGTACAGTACTCACAGTACTCACTCAGAGGCAGGAGGAACTGACTGGATCGATGGATATCAGACTCCATCTTTCCTTTGTGTTTGCTGGGCTTGAATCTTCTCGCGCACATCCCTTAGGCAGCAGAACAGTGTCTGTCGGGAGAGTGGGCGGGCAGACACGGGAGGAGAAGAAGAGAGGAAGGGGAGGAGTAGAAGCAGCTCCTCTCCTCTAACTGGCCGTGGGGGCAGCAAGGGGAGGGGAGGAGTGTCAGAGCTGGCTATGATACCCCAGCTGATCTCTCTCTATCTGGTGCTGTGTTGGGGGTGTACACCCCTGGGGAGACGTGACATATACGGCCCGCTGGCATTTGCCCGGTTTGCCCTATGGCCAGTCCGGGCCTGCTCCCAAACCAAGGGGAGTATAATGGATGAGTGTAGCACATGAATGTATGAGCTTATCTAGTGACCAGTAGGTACTGTGTGAAATAGTGGCTATTAGCTAGTGTGAACATTGCTGGCGTGGCTGCAGAGATTATAATAAAGTTTCTGCAGAGAAATTATGTGGAGAAATTTTTGCATGAAGCCTAAATAAAATAAGTGAATGTTCGAATAAAAAAGATGAAAATGAGAAGTTAGTAAACCTGTGAACTAATGTATATTAGTGCACTGAAGATGCATTGCCTGATAGATCGTATTGTATGTGGGGAACAGTGGCAGTAAAATCGATGTAGCTACATAAACTGTAAAAATGGTGCGAGTAATACCAAACGGTACCAAAAGCAGTCATAAAAACATGTAGCCAAGTATGATACTGGTATAAAAATGCGTACAACGATACCACTGCTGAATCCAGATGAGGAGGGGTTGACATCAGTCCGTCGGCATGTAGATGTCCCGTGAAGGGAACTATCACAACTCCCAGTGGATGGCTGTAGAATCCCAGGTTGATAGAGGGAAGTGATAGAGGGAAGTGTAACAGCCCTTGCGTGTGGCAGATAGTAAGGTCCCGCCAGCATGCAGATATTGAGGCAAAGGAGCCCTTCAGATGGACACGGCAAGCCCCGCCGGCGTCCGTGACGTCACCGGATCTCCGACGGAACTCCCTGAAGGCCCAGAAGCCGGCGGAGAGGTGAGTACCAATCAAAAGAGTTTTAATCGATCAAAAAAAAAATTTGATCGGTCAAAAAAATTAAAGATTAATCAATGAATTAAAAGTTAATTTGCACAGCCCTAATTTCTGTAAATATTTTCTTCTATCTTTTCATGTGACAACACCGAAGAAATGACACTTTGCGACAATGTAAAGTAGTGAGGAGTGTACAGCTTGTATAAGGCTCCACGCACACTGGCATAAAAAACGTTGCTTCTACAGCTGTGTGAAGTTGTTACCCCATGTTTGTAAAACCTGAATCCAAATATACCATTCGTTTGTGCCGCGTTTTGTGCCGCAAAAATGAGCGTTTGTGCCGATTCTGTTTCTGAGATATTAAACATTCAATGTACCTGCAGTTTCTAGTTTCGTTTTTGCATGTTGTTTCCTGCCTGTGCTGTACAGAGCCACAGAGCCAATACAGGGCAGTGATGGTTTGGAAAACGAACTGCAGAACTATGCGTGAACTACACCTCCCAGCAAGCCATCTGCTCCAGGGGGAGAGTTATGGGAGAGGCTATGAAGGATCTGCGGACCAGGCCCAAGATCTCTTGCCTTCCGGGTCCCATCAAGTAAGCACCAGTATGCCGCTGTGTAAGAGGATTGCGGCCTACCACATTGTATACAGCTCTTGCGGCTCCAACCCAACCAGGTCAGATGCCGCCCACTACACGAGGACCACCACCGCAGCAACGTTGAATGCAGCAAAATCGGATGAATCACTGTTTCAGACATCTTAGCCCACTGGCAGTAAAAAGAATGAACTTGGATCGCTCTTTAGGGAGTCCCTACAAAGTTCCCAAGATTGATGATAGGGCACCTGCCCACAAAATCCAGTTACCAGCCACTAACATATTCCACTTGACACTGTATACAGACATCCTACTCCTGGATTTTCCTCAGGATTACCACTGGTCAGACTCGCCCAGGGATGGACTGGCCATTGGGACTACAGGGAGTTTCCCGGTGGGCCGATGGCTCAGTGGGCCGGCTTCAATAACAGTGGACCTCCGCCCCCCCTCTGCTCCTCTGTCTCTCCCTTCCTGCAGCGCTCACCTCCTCTCCCTCCCCGCAGCGCTCACCTGGGGGGAACAGAGAAGCAGGGGAAGGACCAGAGGAGCATGGGGGGACAACAGAGGAGCATGGGGGGAGGGGACAGACAGCTGACTCAACAGCTATGGCCTGGGAGTTTCTCACTTCTGCCTAATCTTGTCCCATAAGGGGGGGGGGGGGGGGCACCGAACTGATTCTTTTCCCCGGGTGAAATAATGTCTAGCTTCCCCACTGGTACTGCCTATAAGAGTACCAGTACCAGCCGTTTTACTGTAATAAAGTAGAATGGCTAGTGAAGGGGGAGAGGGGGCTTGGGTGGCCGGGGGGAGGGGGGAGTTGTCCGGCCGCCATGGGAGAGACCTGTCAAAGTGGGCCAGTCTGGATGAAATCGTGGGCCAAATTTCGGTCCCATTCCAGCCCTGGACTCGCCTTGCCTTGACTGCATATCACTGTGTCACACTTTTGTTTTTTGAGCTCCAACTGCTGGTGAAGATAAGCAAGGCCTTGCATTCTGAATGCTTCTATTCTATTGCTTTTAAAGGGAACACACCACTAGTACATTTATTATTTCATCTCTCATTAGGATTAAAGGTATAATAGGCCAGCCTGGGGTCCTCCTTTAGCAGTAGTACTATAGACAGCAACCAATAGCCTTCTTAGAAATCCATCCACTTATTGTTTATCTGCTTTCACACTGGGTAGGGCGTTGACGGTAAAATGCTGCTAGTTTTAGTGGTGCCTTACCATCATTTTAGTGGCACTTTTTGGCCGCTAGCAGCGCACTTTTAAACCCCTGCTAGCGCCCGAATAAAGGTTTAAATGGCCCACTTATAGCGCCGCTGCAGAGGCACTTTGCAGGCGCTTCGGCAGTGGTGCCCATTCATTTGCACCGCTCCTTCACCGCCCCAAAGATGCTGCTTGCAGGAAATTGTTTAACGTTCTGCCAGCGCATCGCCCCAATGTGAAAACACTCAGGCTGGAACTGCAGGGGAGGCTTTTTTTTTAAGACGCTTTATAGCCGCTATTTTTAGCCCAAAAGCACCTGAAAAGTGCCCCAGTGTGTGCATTGATACTATGTGTAGCGCCTGTGTACTTCCAAGTACCGGTGCTATTTGAAATTTAACCACTTAAAGCGGATCTCCACCCTAAAGTGAGGTTCCGCTGATCGGAACCCCCCCCCCCTTCCGGTGTCACATTTGACACCTTTCAGGGGGAGGGGGGCGCAGATACCTGTCTAAAGGTATATGCACCCACTTCCGGCCCGCAGTCTCGGGCAAAAGACGTGTGTTTCCCGTTGTGTGCTGGGAACTCTCGGCTCCCAGTACACAGCGAGAGCCAATCGGCGGGCGCAGCGCGACTCGCGCATGCGCCGTAGGGAACCGGGCAGTGAAGCCGGAGCGCTTAACTTCCTGGTTCCCTCACGGTGGATGGAGGGGGAGCAGCAGAGAGACAAACGAACGCTCGTCCTCTGCTGCGGACGCCGCTGGACTCCAGGACAGGTAAGTGTCCTAATATTAAAAGTCAGCAGCTGCAGTATTTGTAGCTGCTGGCTTTTAATATTTTTTTTTTTAATGGGCCATCCGCTTTAAGCCCCGAGCCTGTTTTTCAGATTCGGTGTTTACGAGAATAAAACATTTTTTTTTGCTAGAAAATTACTTAAAACCCCCATTATACATTATATATATATATTTTTTTTTTCTAACAACCTAGAGAATAAAATGGCGGTCATTGCAATACTTTTTGTCACACCGTATTTGCGCAGCGGTCTTACAAGTGCACTTTTTTGGAAAAAAATCACTTTTTTTAACTAAAAAGACAACAATAAATTTGGCCCAATTTTTTTAAATATTGTGAAAGATAATGTTACGCCGAGTAAAATGATAACCAACATGTCACGCTTAAAAATTGCGCCCGCTTGTGGCATGGCGTCAAACTTTTACCCTTAAAAATCTCGATAGGCAATGTTTAAAATATTCTATAGGTTGCATTTTTTGAGTTACAGAGGTCTAGGGCTAGAATTATTGGACTCGCTCTAACGATCGCGGCGATACCTCACATGTGTGGTTTGATATATGCAGGCGCTACTCGCAAGCTCGTCAGGACGGGGCGATTTAAAAAAAAATAATTTTTGTTTTCTTATTTATTTTTATGTAATTTATAATTTTTTTACACTGAAATAAAAAATAATTACAAATGTATCACTTTTATTCCTATTACAAGGAATGTAAACATCCCTTGTAATAGAAAAAAGCATGACAGGTCCTCTTAAATATGAGATCTGGGGGTCAAAAAGACCTCACATCTCATATTTAGACTTCTTCATTTCCACTGGCGTTTTTACAGCCACGTTTTTTACAGCTTAAAAACGCCTGTCCATGTTTATTTTAGAAACATTTTTTTTTTGGAGCTGGAGCTTTAAAAACGCCGCGGCCGCGTTTTTGAGCGTTTGTGCGCGTTTATGCGCGTTTTTAAGCGTTTTTTTATGTCTGGTGTTTTTACAGCTCTATTGCTGGAGCTTCAGAACGCACTGGCCCCTGCGTTTTTTTTGCAGCTTAGCTATCTACAGCTCAAGAACGTTATGGTGGGCATGATGCCATAGACTAACATGGACAGGCGTTTTTAAGCTGCAAAAAACGCTCAGAAAAGTGGCTGTAAAAACGCCAGTGGAAATGAGGCCTAAGGCTTCATTTCCACTGGCGTTTTTACAGCCACGTTTCTGAGCGTTTTTTACAGCTTAAAAAGCCTGTCCATGTTATTCTATGGCATCATTCCCACATAGACGTTTTTGAGCTGCAAATGGCCTAGGTGTTTTTGAGCTGTAAAAAAAACGCAGGAGCAGGGCGTTCTAAAGCTCCTAAAACACAGCTGTAAAAACGCTCGACCTTAAAAAACGTGCAAAAACGTGCATTAACGTGCAAAAACGCGCACCGCTGCGCTTTTGAGCTGCAGGGATTTCATAAAAAATCTCATATATATAGCCTAGAGATTTTTTTTTTTAAACGCTGCCTAACGCTAGCGTTAAAAAACGTGCAAAAACGCGCAAAAACGCGCATGCAAAAACGCGGTAAATTTCGCGTTTCTAACGCGAATTTTTCCAGGCATACCTAGCTGTTTTACAGCTCACTTTTAAAACGCCAGTGGAAATGAAGCCTAAATGCAAAAAAAAAAAAAAAAAGGAAATGTTGTCATTTGAAAAAATGACAACAAAAAAATGTCTCTTTAAAAAGCATGGGCGGGACTGATGTTTTGACGTCACTTCCGCCCAGCAGAGCTTTGGGGACGGGTGGGGGCCATCTTACCACTGCCAGCAAGAGGACCCGATCGCCTCTGCCGCTACCGACGCCTCCAGTAAGCGGCGGAGGGCGTGGGAGATAACGGCGATCTTGCGGTGAATCCACCGCGGAGATCGCCGTTATCGTTGACAGAACCGCTCACTGAAGAGATGGATACCTCGGTTGTGGCAGCAGCTGCTGCCGTTACCGAGATATCCATCTTTAAAAAAAAGGACGTATATTTACAGTGGGCGGGCGTTAAGTGGTTAGGGGATGTTCAGAGAGTAAGTGACTCTGATCTGGATTCTAATTGTTTAGTAGGGTCTCTGTTTCAGCTTGGCTGTGCTGTGGGCTCGTGTCTGGGGTGTTGTCACACCCTGGGGCAGTAGGTGGCAGCAGTGGAGTCGGGACTTGGGTGCTTTTCCCAGCAGCCAATCAGGAGGCTTGGGCATCGCTGGGCGTGCTGTGAGAGGGTACTTATGGAACAGACGTCATTGGTCTGGGTTCTTCTTCTTGGAGTGTGGCACCCACCTTTAGGGTGACCACATCACTGCGCCCCTAGCGTTATGGCCTACCTGACCGGGGCGTGTGTGCTACGCGGTGTTCCTGGTTTCTGGACCATGTGGGCCTGGAACATTCAAGCAGGACAGGGACTCAGTGATCGACTGGGTTCCCACTTTTGAAGATCCCAAGAAAGTGTGGCTGTTTGGTGGGGAGTCCAATGAGAGGCTGGCGGTCGAATAGGATTCCGACGAACCACCGAGGATCGAGGTTACCGGACACTGAAGGATTGACTCCTCTTTCAGTCGGTATCTGGGCGACGTTAAGAAGAAGATTCAGGCGTAACTTTACTTAGGAGGGGCTCCCCCGTATCTGCAATCAGAGAGGGCCCGTGGCAGAGGCGTCTCCCTGAGTTCGTTCTAGAAGAGTCTGTGGCAGAGACATCTTCCTAAAGTTCCGAGTGATACTCTGGCTGCCAGGTCAGTGAGAGAGGCCTGTCCAGGTACGCTATACCCACTCAGGCTGGAGTGGTGAAGAAATCTAAGTGTTGTCGGAAGCAGGATTGTTTCCATATTGAACGCCTGAATCTGCTGTTCTCCCTCCAACCTTCGCCTATCCCTTTCCATCACCTGTTAACCGTTTTTACCCGGCTGGGTAATAAAGAGCACATATAAAAGAGACACTCTCCTTGCGGACATTCCTTTACTGCTGCTGTACAAATCATTCACCCTAGACATTTCACCAGAGCCATGAGGTAACATGCCACCCCATCATTTCTCAGCAGCCCCTTCGGGGGTACCGCTACATATGTATCTGTCATTTTTTCGAATTGTCATTTAATTGCTTCTGGGGACTATTTTAACGGAGTCTTCGCTGTTTATACAGGACTTGTCTGACTAATACCCTGTTCAAGACTTTTCTCTTGATTAAGTAAATCTGAGAGAGCTAAAACAATCTACATTGTGTCAGTGTGTTATTTAAAGGTATAGGCAACATGTCTAAACCTAGAGTGTCAGAAGGGCAGGAAAGTTTACAGGGTCAAGGCTGCGCAGAAGAACATGCAATTCTAAGCCAAGGTTCGAAAAAACCCGGGCGCCAGGTTGCGATTGTGACTAGAATTAGCGACCGGTGCCTGGGACGGCACAGCTGGGGTAACCTGTCGCCGTCCACACCTCCCCTGCGCGCGATCGCGTCGGCAGTGCCGGCCGGTAATTGTGGCCGCAGCTTTGCGGCCTTTTGCAGGCCTATGCTTCTTTATGGAATATGGCGCCATCTTGTGGTGGCCGTTGGTATTACAAGACGACCAGCAATGCTAACGGAGCTTCCTTGCCTGTTTTCAATGCCCAACAATCTCCTTCTCTGGCCGATGCCAATGCCGATATTCAGAAATCGCGGCGGCCGATAGCTGATTTATGATGCCGATTTTTTTTTGGGCCGATATGTTAGGCCGATCCCCCCCCCCTTCATCTCATAAAATCTAACAGTTAGATACCTTTCACACTGGGGCTTTTTCAGGTACTTTTGGGCTAAAAATAGCACCTGTAAGCCCCATGCACACGAGACGCTGGTAAACTCGAGTTCAGAGGCATTTGGGCATTTTTTTCAACTGCCCCTGAACACATTTAATGTTATCCTATGTGTCCATGCACACATTCACGTTTTTTTGAGGTTAGAGGCAGTTGAGTTTTGGCTCGTTTTTTCAGACGCAAAAAAATGGGTTCAGAAGCTTTGGCGTTTTCGCGTTTTCGCGTTTCAGATGCAAATCGCGGCAAAACGCCGCGATTTTGTTTATAGGCGTTTTTAAAGGTGACCTTTTTTTTTACATTAGAAATCTCAAAAATTATGGCAAATGATAAAAAAACATTAAAAAAACCTAAACAACTGTAATTGCTTGCATTGCATTGTGGACAATCCACAACTTGTGGCAGGTGACATGGCCAGGTGACGTGACAGGTGAAGTGGCCAGTGGACAATCCACAACTTGTGGCAGGTGACGTGGCCAGGTGATGTGAACAGGTGATGTGGCAGGTGACGTGGCCAGGTGACATGGCAAGTGGACAATCCACAACTTGTGGCAGGTGACGTGGCCAGGTGATGTGAACAGGTGATGTGGCAGGTGACGTGGCCAGGTGACATGGCAAGTGGACAATACACAACTTGTGGCAGGTGACGTGGCCAGGTGATGTGGCAAGTGGACAATCAAATTTCGAATTTTTCAATTTTTGTATTTTTCAAATTTCGAATTTCTCAAATTTCTAATTTTGAAATTTTCTAATTTTTCAAATTTCTAATTTTTCAAATTTCTAATTTTTCAATTTTCTAATTTTTCCATTTCAAATTTTCCAATTTTTGAAATTTAGAATTTCGAATTTTAAAATTTTCGAAATTTAGAATTTCGAATTTTCAAGTTTTCGAAATTTTGAAATTCGAATTTTTAAAATTTCGAATTTTTAAAATTCTGAAATACGAAAATTGAAAAATTTGAAAATGGAAATTTGAAAATTCGAAATTTGAAAATTCGAAATTTGAAAATTCGAAATTTGAAAATTTGAAAAATGCGAAATTTGAAAATGCGAAAAATGGGCTCACATGCAGTGCAGCCACTGGTCAAGGTCCTGGCAACACTCCATTTCCTTGCCAGTGGCTCTTTTCAGTGTACAAGTGGAGTGGTGGCTGGGATGTCACAATCCTCCATGAGCCAACGGCGGATCCAGGGGGGGGCAACAGGGAAATTGCCCCCCCCCCCCTGAGGCAATCATGTCACATTGGCTTTAAAAAAAAAAAAATGTTTTTTTTTTTTTTTTTACCATTTTTTTAAAAACTGCTTTGCGGTGCCTGCAGCCAGGCCCGGACTGGCCATAGGGCAAACCTAGCAAATGCCTGTGGGCCGTGGGCCGCGGGCTGGCTTCGTATGTCACGTCTCCCCAGGGGTGTACACCACCAACACAGCGCCAGATAGAGAGAGATCAGCTGGGGTATCATAGCCAGCTCTGACATTCCTCCCCTCCCCTTGCTGCCCCCACGGCCAGTTAGAGGAGAGGAGCTGCTTCTACTCCTCCCCCTCCTCTCTTCTTCTCCTCCCGTGTCTGTCCCGCCCACTCTCCCAACGGACACTGTTCTGCTGCCTAAGGGATGTGGGCGGGAAGATTCAAGCCCAGCAATCAGAAAGGAAACATGGAGTCTGATATCCATCGATCCAGTCAGTCCCTCCTGCCTCTGAGTGAGTACTGAGAGTACTGTACACTGATGTATGGGGTGCCCTTCATTCCCTTCTCTCTTGCTCTCTCTTCACCTTTCTTTCTTTCTTTCTCTCTCTCTCTCTCTTTTTTCTCTCTTTTTTTTTTGCGTTTGCACCCCCCCCCCCCCCCACCAGCTGCCACTGTAGATGGATAGATAATAATCTATCTAGCTCTCTATCTACAGTGGCGGCTGGTGCTCAAAATTTTTGGTGGGCGCAAATGAAAAAAAAATAACAATTGTAGCCTCACTGTGCCCATCAAACGCAGCCACTGGGCCCATCAATTGTCACCACTGTGCAATGCCATCAAACGCAGCCACTGTGCCATCAAACACAGCCACTGTGCCATCAAACGCAGCCACTGTGCCATCAATTGTCACCACTGTGCCATGCCATCAAACACAACCACTGTGCCATCAATTGTCACCTCTGTGCCATGCCATCAAACACAGCCACTGTGCCATCAATTGTCACCACTGTACCATGCCATCAAACGCAACCACTGTGCCATCAATTGTCACCACTGTGCCATGCCATCAAACACAGCCACTGTGCCATCAAGTGTCACCACTGTACCATGCCATCAAACGCAACCACTGTGCCATCAATTGTCACCACTGTGCCATGCTATCAAACACAGCCACTGTGCCATGCCATCAAACACAGCCACTGTGCCATCAAGTGTCACCACTGTGCCATGCCATCAAACGCAGCCACTGTGCCCTTCAATTGTCGCCACTGTGCCAATTGATGCCCCTGTGCCCTTTAATTGTTGCCACTGTGTCCATCGTCGCCACTGTGCCCATCGTCGCCACTGTGCCCATCGTCGCCACTGTGCCCATCGTCGCCACTGTGCCCATCGTCGCCACTGTGCCCATTGTCGCGGCTGAGCCAGAGGGGGCGGCACTCCGGTGCCCTCTATAGACGCACCGCCACTGTCTATCTATATCTATCTATCTCTTTATCTTTATCTATCTTCCTTCCTTCTCTTCTTTCTTTCTATCTTTATCTATCTTTCTTTCTTCATCTATCTTCCTTCCTTCCCTTTATCTATCTATCTATCTATCTATCTATCTATCTATCTATCTATCTATCTATCTATCTATCTACCCTTCTTTCTTTATCTATATTTCTTTCTTTATCTATCTTTCTTCCTTCCCTTCTTGCTTTCTATCTTTATCTATCTTTTTTGTTTATCTATCTATCTTTCTTGTCTATCTATCTATCTATCTATCTATCTATCTATCTATCTATCTATCTATCTTCCCTTCTTTCTTTATCTATATTTCTTTCTTTATCTATCTTCCTTCCTTCCCTTCTTGCTTTCTATCTGTATCTATCTTTCTTGTTTATCTATCTATCTATCTATCTATCTATCTATCTATCTATCTATCTTCCCTCATTGCTTTCTATCTATCTATCTATCTATCTATCAATCTATCTTCCTTCCTTTCCTTCTTTCTTTTTATCTTTATCTATCTTTCTCCCCCCCCCCCTGGGCTGCTCAGTCTAAAATGCCCAGGCCTATTTTTTGTCCCAGTCCGGGCCTGCCTGCAGCTGCCGCTGCCGAGTCTCTCACTCTCATCACCAGGGGTGGTAGGCTGCCTGTCCTGAGGCTGCTTTGAGCTGTAGCTGACTGCAGCGTTTCCCTCTCTCCTGCGTGTATAACATTGGGCATCTCTGGCTGTGTGTGAGAGCTGGATCTGTGTTCGGCTGTGCTGCCTGTGCTAGACCTGCTCGTGTGATAGTAGATGGAGATGGAACACTGATTGAATCAGTGTTTTGTCTATCACACAAGCCCGTCTAGGGGGACCTTGCTAGAGCACACTGCCCTGCCGAACACAGACCTACAGCTCCTGTTTGTTCCATGACACACGTCGGGAGAGGAGATACCTGCTGTGTGTGATCGAGGTAATGCCATGGTGAGTGCCATGCACAGTGGGGCTGCATTAATAGACAAAAGTGGGGCTGCATTAATAGACAAAAGTGGGGCTGCATTAATAGACAAAAGTGGGACTGCATTAATAGACAAAAGTGGGACTGCATTTATATACAAAAGTGGGACTGCATTTATATACAAAAGTGGGACTGGATTCATAGACAAAAGTGGGACTGGATTCATAGACAAAAGTGGGACTGGATTTATATACAAAGGTGGGACTGGATTTATATACAAAGGTGGGACTGGATTCATAGACAAAAGTGGGACTGGATTTATATACAAAGGTGGGACTGGATTTATATACAAAGGTGGGACTGGATTTATATACAAAGGTGGGACTGGATTTATATACAAAGGTGGGACTGCATTCATACACAAAGGTGGGACTGCATTCATATACAAAGGTGGGACTGCATTCATATACAAAGGTGGGACTGCATTCATATACAAAGGTGGGGCTGCATTAATATACAAAAGTGGTAGTGCATTAATAAACAAATGTGGGACTGCATTAATATACAAAAGTGGGACTGAATTTTTATACAAAGGTGGGGCTGCGTTCATATGCACAGTGAGGCTGCAATGATGGGCACTGATGAGGCTGCATTGATCTCTTGTACCATGTCTTCAGTCTCTAAACATCCTTGTACCATGCCTGCAGTCTCTGACCATCCATTGTACCATGCCTGCAGTCTCTGACCATCCCTTGTACCATGCCTGCAGTCTCTGACCATCCCTTGTACCATGCCTGCAGTCTCTGACCATCCCTTGTACCAAGTCTGCAGTCTCTGACCATCTCCTTGTACCACGTCTGCAGTCTCTGACTATCTCCTGTACCACGTCTGCAGTCTCTGACCATCTCCTGTACCACGTCTACAGTCTCTGACCATCCGTTGTACCACGTCTGCAGTCTCTCACCATCTCCTGTACCACGTCTACAGTCTCTGACCATCCGTTGTACCACGTCTGCAGTCTCTGACCATCTCTTGTACCATGTCTGCAGTCTCTGACCATCTCTTGTACCATGTCTGCAGTCTCTGACCATCTCTTGCACCATGTCTGCATTCTCTGACCATCTATTGTACTATGTCTGCATTCTCTGACCATCTCTTGTACTATATCTGCAGTCTCTGACCATCTCTTGTACCATGTCTGCATTCTCTGACCATCTCTTGTACCATGTCTGCATTCTCTGACCTTCTCTTGTACTAGGTCTGCAGTCTCTGACCATCTCTTGTACCATGTCTGCAGTCCCTGACAATCGTCTAGAAACTATGGGATAGATTTATGGCATTTATATTTAAATAATTTTTACTAGCAATGGCGGCAATCACTGATTTTTTAGCGGTACTGCAACATTGCAGCGGACACATCGGACACATAATTGAGTTCTGTAAGCAACACCTTATTTTCTGGCAGCGCCCCTCCCGAGACTAGACTCTGGATCCGCCCTTGCCATGAGCAGATGTGTGCACCAGGTTGTCCCAGCAATCCTCAGACGCATGGCCAACCAAATCATCAAACCCACCACTGAGGACCTGCGGCTGAAGGCAATGACAGATTTCTACAGAATTGCCAGATTCCCACGCACCGTGGGGGCCATTGATTGCACACATGTGGCACTCCAGCCCCCCCCATGAGACAGAGCACATGTACCGCAATCGGAAGCATTGGCATTCCATCAACGTACAGGTGATAGTCGATGCCCAAGGCCTCATATGGCACGTCTGTCCCAAACACCCAGGGTCCAGCCATGACAGCTACATATACAATCAAAGCCACATCCGAATGGAATTCGATCAGAACGTGTATGGGGACACCTGGCTGGTTGGTGAGTGACATGGGTGGTAGGCATGACTGTACCCCCCCATGATGCACACATCACAAGGGGCACATGCATGACTAACATCCTCCTGTCTTTTCCCTTACAGTTGACTCTGCATATGCACTGGGACCCCATCTCATGACTCCTATCCGGGACCCCCAAACCCCAGGAGAGGAAAGATACAATCAAGCACATGCCCAAACACGAGCAGTGGTGGAGCCCACCTTTGGCCTCCTGAAGTCACGTTTTCGATGCCTGGATAAGTCTGGGGGTACCCTCTTGTATTCCCCAAACTTCGTGTGCCAGATCATCAGTGCATGTTGCATGCTGCACAACTTCGCAGTGAGAAAGGGCCTGCAGATTGACCTACGTGATGACCTGTCCCCTGAACCAGACAATCCCCCCCTAACCGAGGGTCCCCCGTCTTCTGAGGGAAGAGCAGCCAGGAGACAGCTCACATTGGGCATCTTTGCACGTTAAACACACACAATAATCATGGCACAATGAGAATGCATGCATGCACACCACTGTGGTCCCTAGCACAGACACCCCACATCCTCATCAAATTGGATTGGCACCAGTCCACTACGCAGGACTTGTTAGCAGCAACGCCACGCCACGGCTCCAATTATGTCACTGTACATTCATACACCATTCACACGGACCTGGGGATCACTTCTCCCTGGTCCTGGGGAACCCTACTCCACCAAAATTGAGGGTGACACCCCTTTTCCGGCAGGAATGTCACCCCCACATTCAAATAGCATTCACAACCCAAAAAAAATAAAAAATGACCAGCAAAATCAAAAAATTTCCAGCAAAAAAAAAAAAAAAGGGAAAAAAAAAATTAGTGCCCTTGACGTGAGCCACGCCTGGGGCGCCCCCGGCCACGGCCCCGGCTCCTCAGGGGAGACTCATGGGGGAGGGAGAAAACCGGGGAAGGAGGAGTAGCCCCTGATCTCTGCCCACCTGGCGGCCTGCCCTCCAAGGCTATTCTGTCCAGGGCACCACCTAGTGTTGTCGTGTTGGCCTGGATAGCCTGGGTAAGGGCCCTCACATCCTGCCCAACGCCTGCTGATGTAGTCTGCAGGTCGTTAAGGCAGTTTGTGAAAGCCCGGGAGTGGCAGTCCAGGTTCCCCAGCGTATCCTTGATGGAGGACAGGCTCTCCTCCATCCGCACCAATGTCTGGCTGACCTGTCCCAGATGGCGGGTCTGGAGGAACTGGTCCCTTCTCAGAGTGGCGGGCAGGAGATCGGCCACCCCCCTGGTCTTCTGGGACGACTTCCTGCCTCCAGCTGATGCTTGTGGCCGGGGAGAAGGGGAGGCCCTTGGGAGGGGAGCCATGTTGGGGGAGGAGGGGGGGGCTCCCCCTAAGGGAGGGCTGCCTGCTGCCAGCCAGAGGGGAAGAGTCCTCAAAAACTAAAAGTCCAGTGCCTGACATGGACTCCTCCTCCTCATGAAACTCCTCCTCCTCAACATCCTCCTCCTCCTCTTCAACCTCCTCCGCGGACTCCGGCCTTGTCAGGGGGGGCCTCATTAGGCTGCTGTCCTGGGGATGGTGCGGTCAGGCCAGATGGCCCTGCACCCTCCTGCACATCTGTGGATGATACAAAACATTCACAGGTTGGAGGATCCACACACTTGCCACATATTCACTTTCCCCCCCTCCCCACACATGCTACACACCTGATATTAAAAAAAAAAACTTACCTGGCACCACGGCCTCCGGACTTGAGTCAAAGCCGGGCAGGCCCTCCACTTCATGCCGATGAAAGGTCAGGGCCACAGCACGCTCCTCCGCTGTCAGCCTAACACGGCATGTGGGCCCCCTCCTGTGCCCCTGGCATGGGCAAGCATTTTGGCCAGCTTCTGTTTGACCAGACGCCGGAGGTCATTAATCTTTTTATCAATGTCAGACCGGGTCCGTGTCTTCCCCTCCCCCGCTGAATTGACCTGCTCAGTGATGAGGTCCAAAATCTCCCTCCTGCTGGCCGGGGTGGTGTTGGCACTGTCCGGGCCGTGGAGGAAACGCCCATACTCGCTAATGGCCCGGGCAAGAATTATTTTTTCCCCCCAAGTAAAATTTAGTTTTCGCTTTCTCTCTGTCATACTGAAAAAAAACACTCCCAGTCAACAAAAATCTGTCACAAAAACAAGCACAACCAATCAAGCAAGAACACACACAAAGAGAAAACTAACACCCAAAAAATCACACAAGCACTCAGCAAAAAACAGTCACAAAAACAAACAGCAAAAATTAAGCAAGAAAACAAACGAACAGAAATATATCAAACAAACAGTCTCTCAAACACTTATCAAAAAACACTTTCAAAGATCTACTAACAAACACTTGATCACACAGAACACTAATCTGACAAATACAAAACACACCGCAACGAACAACAGGACAAAAGCACTTGGTTAAATGGGAAGGGACAAAGGGATGTACTTTTGCAATGGAAGAGCGTTTGTGTCTGTGTATTTATGCTGTCTGCGTAGTCCTTAGTCCATTTCCAATTTCACTGATTGGGCTGTTCCCGAGTTGTGAGCATGCGCACAGCGGAGCTGACCATGGTCTCCTTCAAGCGCGCATGCGCGAGCCGGCCGGCCCTTCATTTGCATGGGGTCACGGCTCATTTCAATGTAACACGCCCACGTCCTTCCCAATTTGTATTACTCCGCCTTACGCCTCTGAAATAACGTTACGCATGCGCAATTTTCTGCGCAAAAGCTACGAGAATAGGGTGATTACGCGGCTACATTGCGCAAGTCTAACATAAAGGCGGTGCGCTACGCCGGTCCAATAATGCGCAGATGTACCTGAATCTGGCCCTGAGCCTTTAAATGGTTAAACTGAGAACTCTCCTACACAGAGTTCAGTTAATTGATAAGTAGCAACATTGTATCTCTTTTCTCAAAACTTGGCAGTCTGCCCAGAGTCTCCTCCACATGAAACTTCAGGCAACTTGCATTGACTTCTATTATAGAAGCTTTTTGCAAGTTGCGCTGCTGAAGTTTAAAATCGGCTTCCTAGGAGCACAAATCGGCCGATGCCGATTAATTAAAAAACGCAAAATATCGGCCGATATATCGGTCGACCTCTACTTAGAACCCCCAAACATTATGTATATTTTTTATCCTAACACCCTAGAGAATAAAATGGCAGTCGTTGCAATACTTTCTGTCACACCGTATTTGAGCAGCGGTCTTACAAGCGCACTTTTTTGGGAAAAAAAATACACCTTTTTTTATATTGTGAAAGATAATGTTACACTGAGTAAATTGATACCCTACTTGTCACACTTCAAAATTGCGTCCACGATGTCCGCCAGACACTCGCAATCGGCGGTTACAGGGACAAGGACATGGATCTCTGGCCCAGATTCACAGAGCGATTACGCCTGCGCAACTAGTGTTGCGCGTGCGTAAGTCTAAATGTGCGCGTGCGTTTAGATGCGCGCGATTCAGAAAACGATTTACGCCAGAAATCTACTTTTTTTTGTCCGGCGTAATTTCGTTAGACAGACGCATCCGTCCGCGCAAAAATGCGCTAGACACACCATTGATTTGCTAGTCAAATATGCTAATGAGGGAGTTGCGGGGATCCACAAAAAAACGTAGTTGCTGCGCAGGCTACGCGATGTGCGCACCCTCCTGCACATCTGTGGATGACACAAACCATTCACAGGTTGGAGGATCCACACACTTGCCACATATTCCCTTTCACCCCCTCCCCCACACATGCTACACACCTGATAGAAAAAAAAACCTTACCTGGCACCGCGGGGACCGGACTTGTGTCAAAGCCTGGCAGGCCCTCCACTTCATGCCGGTGAAAGGTCAGGGCCACCACATGCTCCGTCGCTGTAAGCCTAATACGGCATGGTGGGCCCCCTCCTGTGCCCCTGGCATGGGCATGCATTGCGGCCAGTTATTTTTTCACCAGACGCCGGAGATCATTTATTTTTTTGTCGATCCCAGACCGGGTCCGTGTCTCCCCCTCCCCCGATGAATTCACCTGCTCCGTGATCCTATCCAATATCTCCCTCCTCCTGGCCGGGGTGGTGGTGGCACTCTGCGGGCCGTGGAGGTAATGCCCATACTCGCTAATGGCCCAGGCAAGAATTCTTTTTTCCCCCACAGTAAAAAATTCTTTTTCTCTCAGTCATATTTCCAAACAAACTCACTCCCAGTCAACAAAAATCACTCACAAAAACAAGCACAACCAATCAAGCAAGAACACACACAAAGAGAAACCTACTCCGCAAGAAACAGTCACAAAAACAAACAGCAAAAAAACAGCAGGAAAACAAACGAACAGAAATATATCAATCAAACAAACAGTCTCTCAAACACTTATCAAAAACCACTTTCAAAGATCTACTAACAAACACTTGATCACACAGAACACTAATCTGACAAATACAAAACACAACGCAACGAACAACAGGACAAAAGCACTTGGTTAAATGGGAAGGGACAAAGGGATGTACTTTTGCAATGCAAGTGCATTTGTGTGTGTCTATTTATGCTGTCTGCGTAGTTCACAATGTTGCCCTAGTCCATTTCCAATTTCACTGATTGCGCCGCTCCCGAGTTGTGAGCATGCGCACAGCGGAGCTGACATGGTCTCCTTCACGCGCGCATGCGCGAGCCGGCCGGCCCTTCATTTGCATGGGGTCACGGCTCATTTCAATGTAACACGCCCACGTCCCTCCCAATTTGTATTACTCCTCCTTACGCCTCTGGAAAAAACCTTACGCTTGCGCAATTTCCTGCGCAAAAGCTACGTGAATCGGGGGATTACGCGGCTAGATGGCGCAAGTCTAACGTAATGGCGGTGCGCTACGCCGGACCGATAATGCGCCGATGTACGTGAATCTGGGCCTCTGTGTGTAAACACAGAGATCCATGTCCTGTCACGGGAGAAAGGAGACCGATCTGTGTCCCTTGTACATAGGGACACAGCATCGGTCAGCTCCCCCAGTCACCCCCTCCCCCCACAGTTAGAACACACCCAGGGAATACATTTAACCCCTTCCATGCCCCCCTAGTGTTAACCCCTTCACTGCCAGTCACATTTATACAGTAATCGGTGCATTTTTATAGCACTGATCGCAGTATAAATGTGAATGGTCCAAAAAATGTGTCAAAAGTGTCCGATGTGTCCACCATAACGTCGCAGTCCCAATAAAAATCGCAGATCGCCGCCATTACTAGTAAAAAAATAAAATAATTAAAATTAATAATTCTGTCCCCTATTTTGTAAGCGCTATAACTTTTGTGCAAACCAGACGCTTATTGCGATTTTTTTTTTTTACCAAAAATATGTAGAATAATACGTATCGGCCTAAACTGAGAATTTTTTATAATTTTTTTTAAATGGGATATTTATTATAGTAGCAAGTAAAAGATATTCTTTTTTTTCAAAATTGTCGCTCTTTTTTTGTTTATAGCGCAAAAAATAAAAACCGCAGAGATGATCAAATACCACCAAAAGAAAGCTCTATTTGTGGGGAAAAAAGGACGCCAATTTTGTTTGGGAGCCACGTCGCACGACCGCGCAATTGTCAGTTAAAGCAAAGCAGTGCCAGAAGCTAAAATTTCACCTGGTCAGGAAGGGGTATACGTGCCCAGTAAGGAAGTGGTTAAAAAATTCTACAGGTTGCATGTTTTGAGTTACAGAGGAGGTCTAGGACTAGAACTATTGCTATCGCTCTACCAATCACGGCGATACCTCACATGTGTGGTTTGAGTGAATGAGTGAGTAACTTGTATAGCGCAACAAATGCGAACTTAATCGCCTCAAGGCGCTTTGCGTCCAGTGTCGTCCTGGTCCTTTTAGAAGAGGTGGGTCTTTAGTTTTTTCCTAAAAGCCCGATGTTTTTTTTCTAAGCGGATGGTCGTGGGTAGAGCATTCCAGAGCCGTGGTCCTTGGACTGCAAATCTACGTTCTCCCTTAGATTTGTAGCAGGATTTGGGGATTTGAAAGGAGGTTTTGATTGGTTCACCGGAGCACGCGCTTGGTGACGTAGGGTTTTATTTTCTCACTTAAGTATTGAGGAGCGTTACCCTGTGTACATTTTGAACACCGCTTTCAAATGCCGGCGCTACTCATGTATGCGTTCGCTTCTGCACGCCAGCTCGCCGGGCGTGTTTTCTGGCTCTTAAATTTTTTAGCTGGCTCTTAGATTCCAAGCAAATTTGTCAAACCCTGTTCTAAGCAACCCCCAAGGGGGCAGTGCTACAACTTGATCAGGTGAGGCTTCTCTGGAGAGCACTAGCGGCGTAGCCTTCCCAGTGTGCACCTGTGAGGTCAGGGCTACTTCAGAGAAACCTGAAAGTACACAAAAAAATCTAAGCATAAAAAAATTGGATTTTTATAACATTGGGTTCAAACTGGTGTGGTGCGGGAACCAGCGTGAGTCCTGTGCTGGTTCTTGCAACCCATCTGACTCACAGGCAGTTAACATTGCTCTCTGCGAACTTCTGCTGGTGTCATTAAAAAGTAAATGACACCCCAAAATCAGTTTGCAGAACGCAGTGTGAACCGTGGAATCGGATCACATAGGTCTGAAAAAGGTGCTTTGGACCCATAAAGCTGTGACTTCAAATACCTTGGGATATAGAATGATATATTTGTTCATTTAATGACTGATATTATATTTGGCAAATGGCAATTACAAAGCTCTGTACCATACATAAGAACTTATACAGATGTGGTGTGTAATACAGGTGTGCCACAACCAAGATGGCGCCTGACATCTCACTGGCTGCATGTACCGATATCTAAACACCCCAGAACCCCCCATATAATACGGGATGACAGAACCCCTTAGTCTCTGGTTTTCTATCAATGCCGGTTATTGTATCATCAGGAAAGCAGCACCGGCTTCACTTCTCCTCGTAGACGTGCCACCAGAAAGATGGCAGAGGGGATTCCCCGCTGCAGTACCGAGCATGCGCGCCGGGGGTCGCTGGCTGATGACGGAAGAGCTCGCTCTGCCACGTCTCTCCTGGGCAGCTGCAGAAAGAGGGAAGAAGAGAGAGAGAGAGAGAGGGGGAGAGACAGGCTGCTGTACCGGTACCCCCCCTCCTCCACCTACACAACATGAGCCAGTCCGGAGCTCCCTACTGGGGGGAAGAGAAGAACCACAACTGATGTCTGAGCCACCCCCTCCCCCCACCTGTACATGTGTGAGTATGACACCCCCCAATAATGTATATATACCCCCCAATAATATATACCCCCTTCCCCACCTGTACATGTGTGAGTATGACCCCCCCCTCCCCCCAATAATGTATATATACCCCTCCCCCACCTGTACATGTGTGAGTATGACCCCCCTCCCCCAATAATGTATATATACCCCCCCCAATAATATATACCCCTCCCCCACCTGTACATGTGTATGACCCCCCCCCCCCCCAATAATGTATATACCCCCCACCTGTACATGTGAGTATGACCCCCCCCCCCCCCAATAATGTATATACACTTCAATAATCGATATAAACCCCCCCCCACCTGTACATGTGTGAGTATGACCCCCCAATAATGTATATACACCCCCCAAAAAATATATACACCCCTCCTTCACCTGTACATTTGTGAGTATGACCTCCCAAGAATGTATATACATCCCCACCCCAACAATGTATATACACCCCCCCCAATAATGTATATACTTCCCCATCTGTACATGTGTGAGTATTACCCCCCCCAATAATGTATATACACCCCCCCTCCCCCATCTGTACATGTGAGTATGACCCCACCAATAATGTATATACTCCTCCGAATAATATATACACCCCATCTGTACATGTGTGAGTATGACCCCTCCCCCCCAATAATGTATATACACCCCAATAATACACCCCCATCTGTACATGTGCGAGGATGACCCCCCCAATAATGTATATACGCCCCCAATATATATATATATATATATAATGTGTATATATACATCCCCCCCACTTGTACATATGAGTATGACCCCCCCCTCCAATAATATATACACCCCATCCCCCCCACCTGTACATGTGTAAGTATGACCCCCCCCCCCTCCCCCAATAAAATATATATATATATATATATATATATCCGCCCCCAATAATGTATATACACCCCCATATATATATATATATATATATATATATATATATATATACACACACACCCCCCCCCACCTGTACATATGAGTATGACCCCCCCCCCTCCAATAATATATACACCCCCCCCCCCCCACCTGTACATGTGTAAGTATGACCCCCCCCCCCTTCCCCCAATAATATCTATATATATATATATATCCGCCCCCAATAATGTATATACACACCCCTCCCCCCCACTTGTACACGTGAGTATGAGACCCCCTCAATAATGTATATACACCCCCCTCCCCCAACCTGTACATGTGGGAGTATGACACCCCCCCCCCCAGTAATATATATGCAACCCCCCCCCCCCCCCCCCGTACATGTGATTATTCTCTCCCTGCCTGTATATGTATTGCTTCCCCCCCCATATAATACACCCAGCCTAATTCCCCCGGTACACACGATCCGTATATCGGACGTCGGATCGTATGTTTTTTTCCGTGAAATAGTTGCAATAGTAGAAATTGAATGATTTACTTAAGCCACGAAAATTCTCGTCCGACAGAGAAAAAAAAAGTGATGTCACGTGTTGTGATTTATTTGTGATGTATTTTCGGAAGAAGACTGTACTGACTAAACAAAAATCGTACGGTCTGGTACCGTGCGAGGAAAATTTTCGCGATTGTCCGATCAAATAATATCGTCGTGATCGCCTCTCGAAAGTAGTGTACACTGGTTACTGATTCTCACTGTTGCTGTGATTGGCCTGGAAGTTATTAAAGAAGTGATCCTCAGACTGATACATTGTATAGAGCAGTGATGGAGAACCTTGGCACCCCCAGATGTTTTGGAACTACATTTCCCATGATGCTCATGTACTCTGCAGTGTAGCTGAGCATCATGGGAAATGTAGTTCCAAAACATCTGGGGGTGCCAAGGTTCTCCATCACTGATACAGAAGGTGCAATGTCTTCATATGAGTCCCCCACCCCCCCATATATTGTATGCCGGAGCGTCCCATCACATGAAAGAAATAAATCAGCCCAGGGACTGCCTCTGCCGAAAATACCATCTGCCTGGCAAACGTTCAGGGGCTTCAGTCATTTCTGAGTCACTGACCTGCAACAAGGACACAAGTGAAGAAAGTCAGAGAAAAGTCAGAAGTGCTTCTTTATATACTTGTTCCAGGTCAGTGACATCGAGGATCGAAGAGAGAGGCTCAGCATGACGGCCAGGAAACTACGAGGAGAGAACGAGACGTCGGCCATGGCAGAGGCGCTTCTCTTCTGACCAGTTTGTTACAGTGGTAATGTTGGTTGGGGGCGGAGCCATTTTTGACTTTTACAGGAAAAGTCATGTCTCTGGTGAATGGATAGGCTGCATTCTCAGTGATGTCACCGCTCTCTAGTGAATGGATAGGCTGCATTCTCAGTGATGTCACCGCTCTCTAGTGAATGGATAGGCTGCATTCTCAGTGATGTCACCGCTCTCTAGTGAATGGATAGGCTGCATTCTCAGTGATGTCACCGCTCTCTAGTGAATGGATAGGCTGCATTCTCAGTGATGTCACCACTCTCCAGTGAATGGATAGGCTGCATTCTCAGTGATGTCACCGCTCTCTAGTGAATGGATAGGCTGCATTCTCAGTGATGTCACCACTCTCCAGTGAATGGATAGGCTGCATTCTCAGTGATGTCACCACTCTCCCTAGTGAATGATTGGATAGGGTATAACGGAGGACTCTGTGACTAAGGTTGGCGAAAAAATTGATTTGAATCTTGAATTGAGTTGCGAGGGGAAATCGATTTTTTTTTTTTCTAGACCTCGGCTAAAAAATCCTGCCGCAGCTCGCGGCGATCCTGGGAAAAGGCTGCTGCAAGCTGCGGGCAGGATGTTTTAGGCGAGGTTGCGGCTTCGGCCTAGTCCGCGGCATTTTCCCAGGATCGCGGCGGACTAGGCGTCCATTGGGGAAAAAAAACTGGATTCAAATCAAGTTTTTATTTTTTTTATTACTATTTTTATTTTTTAAATCGCTGATTTTTTTTTGGGGGCCAAAATCGCCCAGCTCTATCTTTTACACCATGGAACTCTCGTGTCTCCTCTCGCCATGCTGTCGCACTTCCTGAGAATTTGGAGTTGAGTTTCGGGGAACCTGTTTGCAGTAATTCTTTGCATGCGTCCCGTGAGATTTAATTATATCTTGTCATATAGACAGCTGTTGGCCGCACTCCATTTTTGGTGCGGTTAGTTTGTGCCCGGAGGTGCTTTTTATTTGTGCTCCGGCCTTAATTTTTTATAATTTTTTTTTTTTTTTAACCACTTAAGCCCCGGACCAATATGCTGCTAAATGCCCAAAGGTGTTTTTACAATTTGGCACTGCGCTGCTTTAACTGGTAATTGCGCGGTCATGCAATGTTGTACCGCAACGAAATTCGCGTCCTTTTCATCCTACAAATAGAGCTTTCTTTTGATGGTATTTGATTGCCGCTGCGATTTTTATTTTTTGGGATATAAACGGAATAAGATCGAAAATTTGGAAAAAAAATTATATTTTCTACTTTCTTTTATTAGAAAAATCGAATAAACTAAATTTTAGTCAAACATTTAGGCCAAAATGTATTCAGCCACATCTAGTAAAAAAAAAAATCGAAATAAAAAAAAAAAACTAGCTACCTAGCGGCAACAGTGACACTAATACAGCGATCAGAAAACCGATCGCTTAGTGACACTGGCAATAGGGGGTGAAAGGGTTAACTAGGGTGGTGATCAAGGGGTTAAACCTTTATTAGGGGGGTTCGGGGGCTACCCTGGACCTAACACTAACTGCCTATCACACTAACTGTCACACTGACACTAAATGCAGTGATCAGTAAATATATCAGTGACACTGTGACAGGGGGCTGGGGGGGGGGTGATCGGAAGGGGATAATGTGCCTATGTGCACTGGTGTCAGTGTGCTGTTGTCCAACTCACTTGTGATGTCTTCTCTTCTTTCCTCTCGCCAGAATGAAAATACTGCCGAGAGGAGAGGTGACATCACTTCCTCTGCCTGTGTTTACATTACACAGGCAGAGGGGGGGGGGAAGCGGATTCGCTGGGAGTGATCGCGAGGGAGCGGACAGAAACGAACAGCTGCCCCCTCATCCCAGATCGGAGGCTTACCGACCGACGCATGTAGCGGGGGGGGGGGGTCCCGAGGTCCCGATCAGACCCCCGACCCGCGGGAAGGCAGGGCCGTGCCTTCACGTCCATCTGCCTGTACGTGCCATTCTGTGGACGTATATTTACATGCGGCGGTCGTTAAGCGGTTAATCTGTAGTTTGCAATCTGTTTAGATCTCTAGATATGAGCTGTTTGTTTTTATGTCTTCGGTGAACTTGGAAGGGCGGCCACAATGCAGATAAGCGGATTTCCCACTATCATGTATTGCCCGTCCTGGCCGGCTTTAACCCCTTCCCGCCATGCGTACGCACATATGCGGCCTCGGCTTTCGGGGGTTATACCGGTATGATGCCCGCAGCTGCAGGCATCATCCCGGTATCATTTTGTAGAGCGGGCGATTGGCTTTCCTGGGATAACCAACGATGTGGCTAAAAGCCAGTTGTTATCCCGGAGGAGCGGGACGGGACCTCCACCACTCCTCTTACCGGGCCTCCCTTCCAACCGGGAGATCTGATGCACGATCCTTTGCCCCCAGCGCTCAGCGAAAGACTGAAACAAAGCCGCCGAATGGCTCAGATCCAGTCTCTTCAATGTAAACATGGAAGTGACGTCATGACGTCACTTCCTGTTTACTCGGCTGATAAGGATGAGCTCCAGCGTGTTCGCATGGAACACATGCAGAGCCCGCCAGGAAGTGTGCACGGAGCTGCGCTAATTACAGCCAGGGAGACATTTCCCGATCTCTGCAGGCGAGCATCGGGAAATGTCTCCCTGGCTGTGATTAGCGCAGCGCCGTGCACACTTCCTGGCGGGCTTTGCACGTGTTCCATGCGAACACGCCGGAGCTCATCCTTATCGGCTGCCTATGGCACCGGTTTTAAAAAAAAATACACAGTATTCAGTATCTCCGTTTTCGGCGATCTAATAACTTTGAAGTTCAAAGGAGGGATCTTATAGATCCTCGATCCCTCCATAAAGAGGACCTGTCACAAGGGATGTTTACATTTCTTGTGACTGCAATAAAAGTGATCACATTTTTTTTTATTTTTTCTCTTTCGTTCATGGACGGACACAGCCTTAATCTTGACAAAGTGGGTACTAGCCTTCGTTCAGGAGTGACTAGGCAGAAACTTATAGAAAGTGTTAAACACACCATACAGCCCCGCCCCTGTCCCCGTGCAGCCAAGAAAACGCATACGGAAGTTGTGCCCGCATATGTAAACGATGTTCAAATCACACATGTGAGGTATTGCTGCGATCGTCGTAGCGAGAGCAATAATTCTAGCCCTAGACCTCCTCTGTAACTCTAACCTGGTAACCGTAAAAAAGTTAAAGCGCCGCCTATGGAAATTTTTAAGTATCGTAGTTTGTCCCCATTCCACGAGCGCATGCAATTATAAAGCGTGACATGTTTGGTATCTATTTACTCGGCGTAACTTCATCTTTCACATTATACAAAAAAGTTGGGCTAACTTTACTTTTATATATTTTTTTTTTTAAATTCATGAAAGTGTCTTTTTCCCAAAAAGTTGCGTTTAAGACACCGCTGCACATATACCGTGTGACATAAAATACTGCAACCATTGCGATTTTTTTTCTCTAGATTCTTTGCTAAAAAAAAACCACACGTGTGTGTGCATATATATATATATATATATATATATATATATATATATATATATATATATATAATATATATATATATATATAATAATGTTTGGGGGTTCTAAGTAATTTGAAATAAAGTGCAGTTGGCACTCTTGCCATGGGGCTGTCCTCCAAGTGAGCGGGCACCAACCCTTCCATGGATGTGGGCAATGGGCCCCCGGACTCTACGTTTGCATTTCACTTGTGGCCTCTGTCAGTGTAAACTGAATGGGCAAAATAAGTTTTTGTTGCGGAAGAGACGGGAGTATTTTCTTAAAAAAAAAGAAAAGAAAAGTTTCTTCTGGGACTTTAGTTCCGCTTTAAATAATCCGTGGGAGGCGCCACCAGTGACAGCTATGTCTTGTTGAGGAGGCGGGGCTCCTAACTATTTGACTCTTTAACCACTTCATTACCGGCCCATAGTCATTTGACGTCCACAGATGTGATCTCCCATCCCGGGTGGACGTCATATGACTTGTGCGGTGATATCTGAATGATGGTTGCAGCTAGAGGCATTATTTAGATATCATTCTTTCGTGCCGGCGATTCTGCGCACCATAAGAACAATCATAGTGGCAGTTCCACTGCTTGATCGTATTTATAGGCGTCGGGAGGGGACATCACCCCCAAAACATCCCCCGCCCCCCCCCCCCCCCCCCCCCGCCGCCATCCAGTACTTGCCAGGCTCTCGTGTGCCTTCAGGGGCCCCGGAGAATGAATCGTCCAGCGCCTGATGGGAAGCATAGAGATGACTGGTAACCAGATGGTCACCAGTCATCTCTATGACCGTCGGAGGACCCGGGCGCGATGTGATGACGTCACGCCCGGGCTCTCAGAAGTAAACAAAGCCGCGAATGCGGCTAGTAAGCATGAGATCGGTGACGTTTTTTTTTTCGCGATCTCATGCTTTCAAGCCTGGGGGAGAGATGTGAGGTCTTTTTGACCCCACCTCTCTCCATAAAGAGGACCTGTCACCCACTATTCCTATAAAAAGGGATCAGAAAATCAGCATCATATATCGGCTGCCCCAATTTCTAAATATTGGTCGACCTCTAATTCTTAAGAAATAAGAAAAAAAATAAAACCCTATACATCTCTTTTAAAAGTTTCTGCATTGTGCACATTTTCGATGCGTTTGACATGCAATTACATGTGTGTGCAGTGTGTTTGTTTTTTTTCCTCAGCATATTTGGCATGGGGAAGGACAGGTGTTCAGAGGAGCCAAACTTGTTTTTTCTTTTTCTTCCTCCACCCTCCAGGGTTGCATGCAGTAGCAGTAATATGTGTTTACACAGAAAAGAATGAAGCTTGCTTCAATGCAATGGTGTGAACTGTGCCATTGGCTGAAGTGGATTTAGGGCTGTCTATGCAGTGGTAATGTATTCAAAAACGCATCCCCCTGCATCTGGTTTGAATGGGCCACCGAGGCTGTATTTGCACCTCTGCGTTTTGAATTGCGGGCAGATTTGCTGCAGTTCTGCCCACCTTTTCAAAGCACCGAGGGGTGAACGACAAATCACCGAATGCACACTTGAGATGCCATTGGCACCTAAAATCGCGCTGGTTCTGCCGCAACTGTCACGCTGCAATCGCGGCAACCCACATCTTATGAAGCAAGTCCCCCAAAAGTAGCTCCTAAACTTTTTTTTTTGGCAACAAGCTTCACGCGATGCGGCTTGCTGTGGTTAATCGCACAGCAAAACTGCACCGCGATTTTTTTGGTGCTATTAAAACGAATAATGCCATCTTTGGGCCTGGTTCACACTGGTACGATTTGAGATGTCAAATCGCATCACAAAATCGGCGGCAATTGTCGGCAATGGCACCGTCTTAATCTGCGGCGCTGCACGGATTTCAAAAAGTAGTTCCTGTACTACTTTTTGCGATTTCGGCCCGCAATTTACATTGACATCTGTGCAGAGACCTGCACAGATTGTCTCTATAATCGTGGCCGTAATCGGGACTGTCGGTGGGAGTGAAATCGCACGAGTTCAGCTGAACTTGCACGGCTTCACTCCCGCAGCCCAGTGTGAACCTGTGCCACATGTGCGTTCTGCGATTTGTCATTCACACCTCAGTGCTTTAAAATCACAGGGAGAATCTGGGAAAATATGCCAGCGATTTAAAACACCGAGGGTGTAAAGGCAGCCTGAATGCATCGCATGAAGTGACATGATGGCGCCACTGAATGGGCTGTCGTTGGCTAAATCCTTTTTTTCACCGTAGTGTCTAAAGCAGGGGTCTCAAACTGGCGGCCCCTCCAGCTGTTGCGAAACTACAAGTCCCATTAGGCCTCTGCCTTTGGGAGTCATGCTTGTAACTGTCAGCCTTGCAATGCCTCATGGGATTTGTAGTTTGGCAACAGCTTGAGGGCCGCCAGTTTGAGACGCCTGGTCTGAAGTAAACGTGATGACATCACCCCCAAGACAAATGAGAAAAGCAAGATAGGAGCACTGACCTCTCAGCAGCGGTAGTCAGCCTTCAACAGGAAATAAGACGCTGGCAGGATCAACAGAAATATTTTAAAATGATGAGACTAATAATGGTAGCATGTTTTTTAAATTATTATTATTTTATTTAACCACTTAAGACCCAGACCTTTAGGCAGGTAAAGGACCTGGCCAGTCTTTGTGATTCGGCACTGCTCCGCTTTAGCTGACAATTACGCGGTCGTGCGACGTGGCTCCCAAACAAAATTCACGTTCTTTTTTCCCCACAAATAGAGCTTTCTTTTGGTGGTATTTGATCACCTCTGCGGTTTTTATTTTTTGCGCTAAAAAAAAACAATAGAGCGACAATTTTGAAAAAAGTGCAATATTTTTTACTTTTTGCTATATTAAATATCGACAAAAAGCATATAAAAAGAAAAAAAAAATTCCTCAGTCTAGGCCGATACGTATTCTTCTACATATTTTTGGTAAAAAAAATCGCAATAAGCGTTTATCGATTGGTTTGCACAAAATGTATAGCGTTTACAAAATAGGGGATAGTTTTATTGCATTTTTTATATTTTTTTTTTTTTTTTTTTACTACTAATGGCGGCGATCACCGTTTGTTTTTTTTTTTGTTTGTTTTTCGTGACTGCGACATTATGGTTTTGACACATTTTTGGGACCATTTTCATTGTTTAGGCCCCTTTCACATGTCCGATGATGCATCCGCTAACGTCCGCAAGATTTTCGGACGGAAGAATGTCCTATTTTTCTTCCGTCCGGCCAAACGGATCGGATGCAAACGGACAGACGGACCGTTTCCATCCGTTTCCCCATAGGGGAGAGCGGAGGAAAGACAGGGCGGTCCCTGCACAGTGTGCGGGGACCGCCCTGTCCACCTGACAGCTCAGCGGGGATCCCCCGCTGAGCTGAAGGACAAAAGGAGCCTTACTGTGAAAATGACAATTGCAGTTTGGGAGTTAACCACAAGGGGGCGCTGAAGGGGTTATGTGTGACCTCATCTGTGTTTCTAACTGTAGGGGGGTGTGGCTGTAGGTGTGATGTCATTGATCGTGTGTTCCCTTATATAGGGAAACACAATCAATGACGGCGCCGCAATAAAGAACGGGGAAGCTGTGTTTACACACGGCTCTCCCTGTTTTTCAGCTCCGGGGACCGATCGCGGCCCCGGTCACGGAGCTTTGGACCGCGTCGCGGGCGCGCGCCCGCGACCCACGGCTGGGCACTTAAAGAGGACGTACCTGTACGTGCTTGTGCCCAGCTGTGCCATTCTGCCGACGTATATGTGCAGGAGGCGGTCCTTAAGTGGTTAATAAAAACAAAAATAATTGCCCGGCATTCCGCTTTTATGTGGGTAAGGGTTACCTTCCTTTTTTCAAACTGGAGTCCGCTGTTATCTTCTTCTTTTGACCTTCCATCAGTTTCTAATTACTTTTCGTCGTTACCAAAGTGACAGTATTTAGCTAGAAGACAGGCTTTCTCCGAATCTTCCTCCCCCTACTCCTGTAATAGGATTATTGTCCTGTCACAGAAGTCATAATTAGGCTTGAGGTCAAACATCTAGGCAGCTCGTTGGTCAGAATATGACATCAGAGTCCTTCGATTTACTGCACAATCACAGAAAGGTGCAGAGGGAGTGCCGTGTTTTATATTACAGAATTTAGAGTGATATTGTAATAAAACAAAACTGTCACTGACCAAAGGCAATGAAGGAAAGCTCACCGGTAATGGCGGCTCTTCAGGTGTCTGGGCGTCTTCTGATTGCGACCGGAGGGCTTTAAAGTGCTTGTAGAGGGAGGCTTCAGGTCTTTTTACCTTCATGCATTCTCTATGCGCGAAGATTAAAAAAATAGTGATGCGGCAAAATTTTTGCCTAAAATAGGGTTTTCAGCATTGTGCCGAAAGGGAAAAAAAAGTGCCGATAATGGCAGCTAAAAAGCGCCAGTGATTTATTTTTATTTTTATTTTTTTATTGCCGCAATTTTACCCTGCTTATTTTTTTTTCATAGGCATATGACTTAACACAACACTGTTGCATTTTTTATTTGTTCTTGCTACGCTTTTAATGCATATCAAGGGGAGGCGTGTTTTTTTTCTTTTTTTTATATATCTATTTATCTAATTTTTTTTTTTTTTTTTTTGACCAAAGATCCAGCAAGCAGGATTTTTAACACCTCTTCAAAAAGTAGCGCTAAGGACCTACAATAAATTCATTTTAAATTTTGTGATATTAATTACTTGACGTGATCCAATAAGGTGAACGTGAGGGTGGGGCAAAGCAGCCCTTCGTGTGTAAATGTACACACAGGGCAGCGGCTCCCTCATAGGGGCCTCGGCAGGAGAAAATAAGGTTTTTCCTCCCACTGCCCACCAATGTAAGGGGCATTCTTCCCACTTGATATTAATTTAAAAAGTTGAATATAATACAATTATTTATGAAAAAATAAATATTTTTAACCCCTTCCATACAGGGCATTTTCACCCCCTTCCTGCCCAGACCAATTTTTAGTTTTCAGCGCTGTTGCACTTTGAATGACAATTGCGCGGTCAGGCAATACTGTACCCAAATTAAATCATTATGTTTTTTTCCCCACACAAATAGAGCTTTCGTTTGGTGGTATTTGATCATCTCTGCGGTTTTTATTTTTTGCGCTATAAACAAAAGAAGAGCGACAATTTTAAAAAAAACACAATATTTTTTCCTTATTATTTAATACATCTCACAATATTTTTTTAAAAAAAAACTTTTTTTCCCCTCAGTTTAGACCGATACGTATTTTACGTATTTTTGGTAAAAAAAAAAACGCAATAATCGTATATTGATTGGTTTGCGCAAAAGTTATAGCGTCTACAAAATAGGTGATAGATTTATGGCATTTTTATTTATTTTTTTTTACTAGTAATGGCGGCGATCTGCGTTTTTTTTTTTGTGACCGTGACGTTGCGGCGGACATATCGGACACTTTTGACACGTTTTTGGGACCGTTCACATTTACACAGCGATTATTGCTATAAAACTGCACTAATTACTGTGTAAATGTGACTGGCAGGGAAGGGGTTAACACTAGGGGGCGCTGAAGGGGTTAAAATGTGTCCTAAAAGTATGTTCTAACTGTAGGGGGAGGGGGACTCACAGGGGGAGGAGATCGATGTGTGTTCCTCTGTACTGGGAACACACATCAGTCTCCTCACCGCTGACAGGAGGTGGATCTGTGTGTTTACACACACAGATCCACACTCCTGCCGTGATTTCCGGAAATCGCGGGTGCAACGTCCTGTCTCATCGGCAAGGGGATCACCATGACGTGATTCCCCTATAGGCCGGTATGGAAGTGGTTAAAAAGGCGTCAATTTCAGTTTTGGCCAAGTGCATCCTGAATTTTCATTTTCAGTACTGAAATTAAAAATGTTGGTGCATGACTACTATACAAGACCTGTGTGCAGCAGCCCCCCCCCCCCCCAATACTTACCTGAGCCCTATCTCATTCCAGCGATGTGCACAAGAACAGCAGCTCTTCGGGTTTCTTCCTCCTGATTGTCTGAGCCATTGGTTACTGTCAGTCGCAGCCAGTGAGCCAATGAGGAGTAAGTGAGGGTGGGGCCAAGCAGCCCTGCATGTGTAAATAGCCTCACAGGGCAGCGGCTCACTCCCAGGGGCACTCGGGAGGAGAAAATAAGGTTCTTCCCACCATGTAAGGGGCATTCTTCCCACTTATCACCAGTGTTATAGGTTCCTCATCTCACTCTCTGCCAAGCTCCTGTGTCTTTCTCCGCTGATCGCTAGTGTAAAGGAGCACCATCATCACAGGGCCCTTCTTCTGTTAACCACCAATGTACACAGCATTTTTACCCCTAATGCAGGGGTGGCCCGGGGCCACATGTGGCCCGCGGAGGACTCTGATGTGGCCCGCGACCTCCTGCTATGGAATGGCGGGTTGGCAAGCCCATATCACAGGTTGCCGACCCGCCATACCGCAGCACCAGTGTTGTGAGTGAAGCTGGTGGTAGAGAAAGAAAACGACTGTGGTCCAGAGCCCCATAAGCTGATGCTGCCTCTACAGCGCCGGCTTTTGCCACAGGCAGAGCCTATGGCAAAGTTCAGCTAACCCGCAGGATAGACACAGGTGCACTACGCTGTACCTGCAGTGTGGGTAAACCGCAGCACATCAGTGTGAAAGCAGTCTTAGGCCCTTTTCACACAATCGGCCTGCCCAAACGGGACCCTCAATTCACCTCTATAGAGCGACAGATGTCCGTTTATGCCTGCCTACCTCCAATCTGTAAAACAGAAGGGAATTCGCCCCCTTCCATCTGGGCGGATCGGAGGCCCAATAGAGTAGCCATGACCTGTCATCCACCCGCTACGCTCATTGTGGCCCCTGACTGGTTACCAAGTTGCTCAAGTGGCCCTCGCTCTTCAAAAGGTTGGGCACCACTGCCCTAATGTAATGGAGTCCCTTCTTCCACTGACCACAAATGTCAGGCTATCCTTCTACCACTAACCATCTGTAAGTGGCATTTTTCCCAAAGACCACCATTGTAATAGGGTCCTTCTCCTCCCACTGACTGCTATTCTACTGGGCCCTTTTCCACTTCAGGTGTCCAAGAATATATTTTAGACTACTAGGGTTAGCGGAAAATTGCTTTGATCCCCTTTGGCTTGTGCATTGAAACAGTTGCTTAATGTACACACCATGGAAATTTTTGTTTTCCTCACTGATTTCCTAAATCTTTCGAGTCCTTCAGACCTGACAATGAGGCACGGCTGGACAGATTAGAGCAGGCATGTCCAAAGTCTGGCCTGCGGGTCAATCGCGGCCTGCGTTCCGGTTTTGAACGGCCGCCTGGTTATTTGGACATGTTTATCTTTTGTGGCCCCCAACGAACTCCCAGCGCCGGGGCCACAAAAGATGTATGTGCCTTGGAGGGGACAGGGAGGAGGCGGGACGAGCGCCATACACACACAGAATTGTATGTTTATGGGCGGCCTCTGTGATAGGAAGTCCCATCACTGGTGCTGCCGTTGGATGGCTGTTCGGTCTATCAAAGGAGGCGGGACTTTCTATTAGAGGCCGCTGTGTAAACCGAAGCTTCTCCTCTAGGTAATCTTTGGCGCTCGTAAGTACATTCCTGGCAGTGGTGGGTGCTGAGTTCCCGGCAGTGGTGGGTGCCGCATTCCTGGCAGTGGTGGGTCTGCAGATGGGCACTTGTGAGGCTGCAGATGGGCACTGACCCTTATTTTGCTTCACAGTAATTTATTTAATATAAAAATCCTGAAACTTCACTCTTAAAGGGAAGGTACGTGTTATACGCCAATAAATACGGTATATCCAAATAAAACGCCCAAGCTCATCTCTTTACACACCCACAGCCAACCAAGGCAATAGACAAACTCCCAGCGTTGGCGCTCCCAAAAGATGTATATGCCTTGGAGGGGACAGGGAGGAGGCATGACGAGCGCCGTACACACACAGCAGAATTTCCTGTTTACGGGCGGCCTCTGTAATAGGTAGTCCTGTCTCCTGTGCTGCCATTGGACTGTTCTACCAAAGGAGGCGTGACTTTCTATTAAAGAGGCCGCCGTGTAAACAGAAGATTCTCCTGTAGGAAATCTTTGGCGCTCGTAAGTGCATTCCTGGCAATGGTGGGTGCTGCATTCCTGGCAATGGTGGGTGCTGCGTTTCTGGCAATGGTGGGTGCTGCATTCCTGGCAATGGTGAGGCTAGATTCATGGCAATGGTGGGTCTGTAGATGGGCACTTGTGAGGCTGCAGATGGGCACTGACCCTTATTTTGCTTCACAATTCTTTATTTAAAATAAAAATCCCAAAACTTCGCTCTTAAAGTGAAGGTACGTGTTATTCGCCAATAAATACAGTATATCCAAATAAGTTCATCTCTTTACTCACACGCAGCCAACAAAGGCAGGGGAATTCTTGTTGGGCCGTGTATTAGTTGCTCGAACGAACACCCTTGGAGCAAATTTTTTAATGGTTCAAAGAATGTCAGGCAAAATAGTCAGCCCTCTCGCATGTTCACTTCATCAAATCTGACCCTCTTTGAAAAAAGTTTGGACCTCCCTGGATTAGAGTCTTGTGTTTAAACTGACTCTGTGAAAACTGACTCTGTGAAAACAATCTACCTGCTTGGTGTCTTTCCTCATTGTGCAGCCGGCTATTTTGTTTCCTAAACCCATAAAAGCTTTCGGGTCGCGTATCTGCTAAACATCTGCAAGTCTTCGAAAATTCACACTAGAGGTTGACCGATATATTGGCAGGTCGATATATCGGCTGATATTTGGTCGCTCTGGAGAAATCGTCATCAGCCTTTTTTTTTTTTTTACCCAAATTAGGCCTATATTTAACATGGCCGCTAGCGGTGCTTCAGATCCGGAGCTAGGCCAAAGCCGCGGCCTTTCCTGAGGCTTTGACCGCGAATTGCCGCCGCGGTCACAGCATCAGGAAAGGCTGCGGCTTCTGCCTAGCTCCGGATCCGCGGCCATCTTGGTACACCCAGTGCGGCGGCCCTCCTCTCTGTTTACACACAGAGGAGGAGGGGCCCGCACTCGTTGGACACACACCGCTCTCTGGTGTCTGTACTATGGGGGGCAGGGGGGTCTGTACTGAGGAGGGGGGTGTCTATAACTGTAGGGAGCGGGGGTCTGTACTGAGGGGGATGACACCATTTTTTTGCACCAGTGCCAATTAGTGACACTTGCCATCCAGTGCCATCTACCAATGCCACCTTCCATCCAGTGCCATCTACCAATGCCACCTGCCAGTGCCACATCCAGTGCCAATTAGTGCCACCTTCCATCCAGTGCCACCTGCCAATGCCACCTAGTGCCACCTGCCAGTGCCAATTAGTGCTACCTGCCAGTGCCACTTGCCAGTCTCACCTGTTAGTGCCATCTGCCAGTTCCAATCAGTGCCATCTGCCAATTAGTGCCACCTGCCAGTGCCAATAGGTGCCACCTGCCAATCACTGCCATCTGCTAGTACCATCTTTCAGTGCCAATAAGTGGCACCTGCCAATCGGTGCCTTATGCTAGTGCCATGAGCCAGTGCCACCAAAAAAAATCGGCCTAGAATATCGGCCGCAAAAATCAGCATCATACATCGGCCTCCCCGATTTTCCAAATATCGTCATCGGCCAGAGAAAAACCCATATCGGTCAACCTCTAATTCACACTATAGGTGTTTCCAGGTTTCAGCAGCGCCCTCCGAATTTCTTTTACTCTTTTAGCGTGGTTGCCATGCTTTCTGGGTGGGCTTTGCAGTCAACAGGTTGGCTTGTGCCCCGGAGCTGATGTTTTGTGTAAGATAACTACAACTGTCCTCGTAACCACAGTTCTGCTTCTATCAGTTCCTGATTGGCAGCCTCTCAGGGAACTCCATTCATTTACTATGTGCACATTAGTAATACGTGCTCAACTTGTTCTTTCAGCGAGTTTTTCTTTATTTGTTCCTGCTGGTGTTGGAGCAACTTTACCAACATCCAAGAAAAACACTGGTCTGTGTTCCGACCTCCACAATGACCGCCTAGCTCTGCCCAATGTTTATTTTTGGTTAAGCTTTTTTCAATTTAACTGACAATTGCGCGGTCATGCGACGTGGCTCCCAAACAAAATTGGCGTCTTTTTTTTTTTTTTTTCATACAATAAGAACTTTCTTTTGGTGGTATTTGATACCTCTGCGTTTTTTTTATTTATTTATTTTTTGCGCTAGAAGCAAAAATAGAGCGACAGTTTTAAAAACAATGCAATATTTTTTCCTTTTTGCTATAATAAATATCCCCCAAAAATATATAAAAAAATATTTTTTTCCTCAGTTTAGGCCGATACGTATTCTTTTACATATTTTTGGTAAAAAAAATCGCAATAAGCGTTTATCGATTGGTTTGCGCTAGGATTGTCCCGATACCAGTATCGGTATACCCCCGATACCTGAATAGAATACTTGTCGCCCCCCCCCCCCCCCCCCCCCGCGCCGGCCGCCGCCAATGAAAGCCGCCACCGGGGGGGGACCGCCACCGCATTGAAAGCCGCCGCATGGGTTAAGCAGCGTGCGGGAACAGCACAGCTTTCATTTGAATAGCTGTAGTGTTCCCGCTGCGTATAGACATTCCCCCTTGCTTGGGATTGGATGGGTGATCGTGATCTGCCCAATCCCGAGCAAGGGGGAGTGTCTATGTGCGGGGAAAACAGCTATTCAAATGAAAGCTGTGATGTTCCCCGTGCGGTGGCGGCTAGGTATGGGGGACATGGCTGGAGGGGCATGGCTGCGGGGGAAATGGCTGGAGGGGCATGGCTGCGGGGGAAATGGCTGGAGGGACATGGCTGCGGGGGAAATGGCTGGAGGGACATGGCTGCATATGTGGGGGACATGGCTGGAGGGACATGGCTGCATATGTGGGGGACAGGCTGGAGGGACATGGCTGCATATGTGGGGGAAGTGGCTGGGGGGAAATGGCTGCATATGTGGGGGACATGGCTGGGGGGAAATGGCTGCATATGTGGGGGACATGGGTGATTGGATGGGTGATCGTGATCTGTCCAATCCCGAGCAAGGGGGAGTGTCTATATGCGCGGGGAAAACAACAGCTATTCAAATGAAAGCTGTGATGTTCCCCGTGCGGTGGCGGCTTTCGGCGGCTAGGTATGGGGGACATGGCTGGAGGGGCATGGCTGCGGGGGAAATGGCTGGAGGGACATGGCTGCGGGGGAAATGGCTGGAGGGACATGGCTGCATATGTGGGGGACATGGCTGGAGGGACATGACTGCATATGTGGGGGACATGGCTGGAGGGACATGGCTGCATATGTGGGTGACATGGCTGGAGGAACATGGCTGCATTTGTGGGGGACATGGCTGCATTTGGTGACACATTTAAAAAAAGTATCGGTACTTGTACTTGGTCCTAAAAAAGTGGTATCGGGACAACCCTAGTTTGTGCAAAATGTATAGTGTTTACAAAATAGGGGATAGTTTTATTGCATTTTTATTAATAATTTTTTTTTTTTTTTTACTACTAATGGCGGCGATCAGCAATTTTATTTTTCGTCACTGCGACATTATGGCGGACACTTCGGACAATTTTGTCACATTTTTGGGACAATTGTCATTTTCACAGCAAAAAATGCTATACAAATGCATTGTTTACTGTGAAAATGACAATTGCAGTTTGGGAGTTAACCACTAGGGGGCACTGAAGGGGTTAAGTGTGACCTTATATGTGTTTCTAACTGTAGGGGGCGGGGCTGGACGTGTGACGTAATTTTTTATTATTATTACAGGATTTATATAGCGCTAACAGTTTGCGCAGCGCTTTACATCAGGGAAGACAGTACAGTCACAATACAAATCAATACAGGAGGAATCAGAGGGCCCTGCTCGTTAGAGCTTAAGATCGTGTGTTCCTGATGTAGGGAAACACAATCGATGACAGCGCCACAGTGAAGAATGGGGAAGCTGTGTTTACACACGGCCCTCTTCGTTCTTCAGCTCCGGGGACCGATTGCGGGACTCCAGCGCCGATCGGGGCCTCGGTCACGGAGCTTCGGACCGGGTCGCGGGCCCGTGCCCACGGCTGGGCACTTAAAGAGGACGTACAGGTACGTGCTTGTGCCCATCCCTGCCATTCTGCCGACGTATATGTGCAGGAGGCAGTCCTTAAGTGGTTAACCGATTGCCGGCCACTGGCCGTCAAATGACGGCTGGATGGTGCGGCTCTTGTTCTGGTCGGGTGTCATATGACGTCCTCACCTTCCCAAGCCACTAGGGGGCTGCCATGTCACTGGGAACCCAATGCGTGTGCCCGGCAGCCGCGATGTTCGCCGGGCACCGGCGATTGCCCAGTAATGGAGCAGGACCGTGTGTGTGTGTGTGTACACACACAGATCTACGTCCTGTCAGGTGAGAGGACAATGATAGTGTGTTCCCAGTACAGAGGAACACTGATCGGTCTCCTCCCCTTGTGAGTCTGCTCCCTCTACAGTTAGAATTTCTAGTGAGAATTAGTCTCTCTTGAGGGCTTAATCATCAAGATTACAGTTCCTGCTTTCTTGAAAGAATAACTCCCTAGGACACATTTAACCCTGTGATTGCCCCTAGTGTTAACCCTTTCCCTGCTTGTCACATTTATACAGTAATCAGTGCATTTTTCTAGCGCAGATCGCTGTATAAATGTGAATGGTCCCAAAATAGTGTCAGAAATGTCCGATATGTTTGCCACAATATGGTAGTCACGATAAAAATCACAGATGGCCGCCATTACTAGTAAAAAAAATAAAATGCTATAAATCTATCCCTTATTTTGTAGACGCTATAACTTTTGCACAAACCAATCAATATACGCTTATGGCGATATTTTTTTTTTTTTTTTTTGTACAAAAAAAATGTAGAATATGTATCGGCCTTAAGTGAGGAAAATAAAAAAATTTATATATATTTTTGGGGGATATTTATTATAGCAAAAAGTAAAAAATATTCATTTTTTTTTTCAAAATTGTCGCTCTATTTTTGTTTTATAGAGCAAAAAATAAAAACCGTGAGGTGTTCTAATACCAATACCAATGTCAATTTTATCACGTCGCACGGCCGCGCAATTGTCAGTTAAAGAGATGCAGTGCCAAATCGCAAAAAGGGGCAAGGTCTTTCACCAGCAAACTGCTCCGGGGCTTAAGTGGTTTAAACTTTTAAACAAAAAGTTCCAGGAAAAGCCTGGTCTTGAAGTGGTTAATTAAACGATATACCTTTTTGTGTAATTTGGCGTGCATCATCGGTTGTGTAGTACAAGTAAACGCTTTCGACAGAACACAAACGGCTTCTGATTGCCAAGTGTGTGCCGCCATATTGCTTATCCCAGGGCGGGTAAACCCTGAGCTTGTTGTACAATGAACCCCTTCAGGCCTTTGTCCTTTTTTGTATGTTTGTCTTGGGAGTTTTCTTGTGAACATCGGCCCGCCGCTGTGTGATGGGTTTCACCACCTCCCATTTATTAAAGGGATATTATTTGGTTTATGGGAGATTATATGCAATGATGCCTGGCCACGCCGTATAATTATAATGGTAAGGATATAGATCATCGGTAATCCTGTGAGAAACCTGGGCAGTTCAGACTGATCGTTCAAGACAGGGTTTGACAAATTTGTTTGGAATCTAGAAGCCAGCTAAAAAAGTTAGGAGCCAGAAAACGCGCCGAGCTCGCGTACAGAAGCAAACGCATACGCGAGCAGCGCCTGCATATGTAAACTGTATTCAAACCACACATGTGAGGTATCGCCGCGATTTTTAGAGCGAGAGCAATAATTCTAGCCCTAGACCTCCTCTGTAACTCAAAACATGCAACCTGTAGAATTTTTTTAAACTTCGCCTATGGAGATTTTAAAGGGTAAAAGTTTGTCGGCATTCCACGAGCGGGCGCAATTTTGAAGCGTGACGTGTTGGGCATTCATTTACTCGGCGTAACATTATCTTTTACAATATAAAAAAAAATTTGGATACTGTTGTTTTATATTTGTTTTATTAGAAAAAGTGTTTTTTTTTCCCCCCAAAAAAAGTGCACTTGTAAGACCGTTGGGCAAATACGGTGTATTTTATTTTTTGCTTTTTAAACAAAAAGTGACAATTGAGAAAACCCCCCCCCCCCCCCCCCCCCGCTATTTTGTACATTTTGCTATAATAAATATCCCCAATTTAAAAAAAACAAAAAATATATATATATTTTTTTTCAGTTCAGGCCAATACGTATTCTTCTACAAGTTTTTGGTAGTAAAAATCGCAATAAACGTATATTGATTGGTTGGCACAAAAGTTATAGCATCTACAAAATAGGGGAAAGATTTATGGCATTTTTATTATTAAAGTGGAGTTTCCATCCCAAATTTTTTTTTTCATTATTGTGCTCATTAGACCTAAAAAAAACAAAAAAATGTTTTTTTTTTTTTTTTACTCCTCTGGAAATGCCTGTTGCTATGCGGTCCCACGAAATCTGCCTTTGGAATCACCTAGGATTCTGACATCTCCCTCTAATGCTCCTGGGAAATGTGTGTCATCATTTCCCAGGATGCAGTGCGCTGCCCAATTATCACTTTGCCCACAAGCAAAATGACAACCGTGTGGACATAGTTTATAAACTTTTTTGAATAACTATGCGGAGCGGCGGCGGATTGTAAAATAGTAAGTGACCGGATTTATAGTATAAAAACGCATGATGAAAGGACATACATTTAAAAAATGCTAATTGTGGTTGGAACCCCGCTTTAATAATAATAAAATAATATTTTTTTTTTATTTTTTTTTTTTACTGGTAATGGTGGTGGTCACCTTTGACACAATTTTGGGACCATTTGACATATATACAGCAATCTGTGCTATAAAAATGCGCTGATTACTGTGTAAATGTCACTGGCAGAGAAGGGGTTAATACTAGGGGGCGATCAAGGGGTTAACAGTGTTCCCTAGTGTGTGTTCTAACTGTAAGGGGAGGGGACTGACTAGAGGAGATGACAGATTGTTGTTCCTAGGTAGTAGGAACACATGATCTGCCTCTTCTCACAGAACAGGGATTTGTGTGTTTACACACATGTCCCTGTTCTAGCTCTCGTGCCCGCGATCGCACATGGCCAACGGTCATCACATCGGTCACGCGCATCGGCACCCCCGCACTGCAGTGGGCACACGTGTGGCTGCTATCCGTACGCGCTGCTGGCGTACAGCTACAACGGTTTGCGGGAATGTGTCGACCTTCTGCAGTATAATGACGGCGGCTGGTCGGCAAGTGGTTAATCACCACTGAGTTTTCTATTTTGACGATTTTTTTGCATAAAAAAAAAGACAGGACGTGTTTTTTTTTTCCTTAGTTTTCTATTTCTAAAATTTTAAATAAGTAATTTTTCTCTTTTTTTTTTACTGATGTGCCCTGATGAGGCGGCACTGATATGCAGCACTGAAAAGTGGCACTTATGGGCTGCACCGATGAGCAATAATTGGCATCACTGCTGGGCACTGTTGGGGCTGCACCGATCGGCGCCCTGATTATCTGCGGAAGTGCAGTCGCTGTAAATCTGAGGAGTAGATTTGAAATGAGGGGAAGCTCTGCTGATTTTATTATCCAATCATGTGCAAGCTAAAAATGCTGTTTTTTTTTTTTTTTTTCTTTGCATGTCCCCCTCGGGTCTACAGCAAGTGCACTTTCAGGGCGATTTCAAGTGCACTTTGCACTTGTAGTTTGCACTTGAAGTGCAAAGTGGATTTGCATTTCGTAAATAGCCCCCAATGTGTCAGAACGGGAACCCCCCCCCTCCCATAGGGGATATAAGGAGCAACAAGAACTTGACACAGGTTCTAACACTTGCCCACTCTATCAAACAAAATTGGCCTTCAAGCCTTTTGCTGCTGCCATAACCCGCACAGCAGTAAACACCTGGCAGGGTTTCTTATCCTTCCTCCATCCAAAACTAGAGAGTCCTATTTGGTTTTGCATCCATTTTAAAGTCCTAACTGTTGATCGTTCCCCTCCTTGTACTTTTAGTGACTCTTTGCTTCGACTCAGTTGATTCTTTTTTCCCTTGCAGCATCCTCTTCTGGGGTTACACACAGGAAGTCTGCGCACACACACATAAGATAAGTGTAGTATTTTAGTCTCACCATCTTCTCTACTAAACGGGGGTGACGGTGTCAGAAGGAAACCACAGCCAGGGGGGTTAGGCTCGGCCTGTACAGGCGCACCATGTAGGTGTGAGATAAACCGTCACTTACCGGAATGTAACACCAACAGTCACTTTTGGTTCCAAATGACTTGTCATTTTTAGATTTGTATATCTTCTATTGTAGCCAGATGTGAGTGTTTGATTGTGTTGTTTAGGTTACACACTGTCTTTTTGTCATTGCGTTTTTATTAGGGATGCGCCGAAAATAACTGCAAAAAATTGTGTTTTCGGCACATTGCCGAAAGAAAAATATTGCCAATATTGGAGCTGAATATGCGATGGGGGGCCCTGCTCCTGGTGCCACCCATTGCGTGGGGGTCATCAGTCCTCCCCTCCCTCCCTCTTCCTCCCTCCCACAGTCCGGCGATCTCTGTGTGTCACGGAGCTGAATTGCCCGGGTCGCAGTAACAATGTCCCGCCTCCTGTGACAGACAGAACACTGATCCAGTGGTGGAACATTGAATCGGTGTGGCGTGATTACAAGAGGCGGGACATTGTTACGCCGATCCGCAATTCAGCTCCGTGACACATGGAGATCATTGCTCGGACTGGTGGAGGCTGCGTCTGCTGGGCGCTGGCTGCGTCTGCTGGGCGCTGGCTGCGTCTGCTGGGCGCTGGCTGCGTCTGCTGGGCGCTGGCTGCGTCTGCTGGGCGCTGGCGGAGGCTGCGTCTGCTGGGCGCTGGCGGAGGCTGCGTCTGCTGGGCGCTGGCGGAGGCTGCGTTGATCTCTTGTATCGTGTCTGCAGTCTCTGACCATCTCCGGTATCATGTCTGCTGGAGGCGCACCGAATGGAAATTTTGCTAATACTATTAGAAATGTGTGTAACAGATTTCAAACCTGCTACAAGAGATGGTTGGAGACTGAGGACACGCTACGAGAGAGGGTTGGAGACTGAGGACACGCTACGAGAGAGGGTTGGAGACTGAGGACACGCTACGAGAGAGGGTTGGAGACTGAGGACACGCTACGAGAGAGGGTTGGAGACTGAGGACACGCTACGAGAGAGGGTTGGAGACTGAGGACACGCTACGAGAGAGGGTTGTAGACTGAGGACACGCTACGAGAGAGGGTTGTAGACTGAGGACACGCTACGAGAGAGGGTTGTAGACTGAGGACACGCTACGAGAGAGGGTTGTAGACTGAGGACACGCTACGAGAGAGGGTTGTAGACTGAGGACACGCTACGAGAGAGGGTTGTAGACTGAGGACACGCACGAGAGAGGGTTGTAGACTGAGGACACGCTACGAGAGAGGCTTGTAGACTGAGGACACGCTACGAGAGAGGGTTGTAGACTGAGGACACGCTACGAGAGAGGGTTGTAGACTGAGGACACGCTACGAGAGAGGGTTGTAGACTGAGGACACGCTACGAGAGAGGGTTGGAGACTGAGGACACGCTACGAGAGAGGGTTGGAGACTGAGGACACGCTACGAGAGAGGGTTGGAGACTGAGGACATGGGGCCATCTTGATTGGGCCCCACTGGGTTGTTGTAACTCCCCACACTAAAGTAACAATGCTGACAGTCAGAAGCAGCATTGACACCGTAGGAGGTAGGGACTATTGACTAATAGCTGGAAGAGAAGCAGAGGGCCGGAGAGCCTGTGTGCATTTTTATTTTGCAAATAAAGTTAATTAAAAAAAAAAAGAATAAAAAATGGTGTCTATTTCTCTATTGACAAAGTCTTGTGGGTTTAGCTTTGTCCCTGTGTGGTGTGAGGCCCCCCCTCCCCCTCTCTATTGGAGGACAGACCAAAGATTTATGACTTTTATTACAAATTTCGTTTTCCGAACAGTTTTGCCAAATTTTACATCTTTTTGCCAAAATCCGCTCCAGGATTTAGTTGTCCTCATTGGATTCGGCAGTTGCTGTTGAACGGTATTATTCTGTTTGTTGTTGTTTCTGAATTTGTGGCCCCCGCGGTGTGCCTGGGTTGTGTCTCAAACCGTCGCCGTGCCTTGTATGCATGAGAGAGGAAGTGAGCGGCGCTCGCACGGCCGTCCTGTCCCGCTTCCTCCTCCTTTTATCACACATCAAGTTGCACATAAAACCCCCCTAAGCAACCAGTATGAAGATCTGTGACGGTGACGTGGTCTTTTCCTATTCACATCACTTTCATTTTACTCCAAGCAGATCCAGAAGACGCAAATGAATCGGGCTTTGTAGTCATGTAGTCAGTCGAGGTGCAGTGCTTGTATAGGCTAAAGTAGAGCATGCTGATAGGAGGGGGGAGCAGAGTGATGGAGAGATGAGCAGCTGCTACTTTCATTGTCCTGTCACACCTGAGTGTGTTACTGAAACGCAGCAGAGAGAAATCAAGACTGGATGGACAGGAACACAAATACTTTCACAGGTAACAACGTATGTCGTAAAATGTGCCCCCCCCCCCAATGTTATCATTTATTTTCCTTTTGCCTTTATTCTTGGTGGCATAGATCCCCCCCCCCTTATCAGAGGATATTCCCCCCCCCCCACATAAGAGGATATTCCCCCCCCCCACATAAGAGGATATTGCTCCCCCCCCCCACATAAGAGGATATTACCCCCCCCCCTTATCAGAGGATATTAACCCTCCTCCATAAGAGGATATTGCTACCCCCCCCCTCATAAGAGGATATTGCTACCCCCCCCTCATAAGAGATATTGCTACCCCCCCCCTCATAAGAGATATTGCTACCACCCCCTCATAAGAGGATATTGCTACCCTTCCCCCCACTCATAAGAGGATATTGCTACCCCCCCCCTCATAAGAGGATATTGCTACCCCCCCCTCATAAGAGGATATTGCTAACCCCCCCCCCTCAAAAGAGATATTGCCTCCCCCCCTCATAAGAGGATATTGCTCCCCCCCCTCATAAGAGGATATTGCTCCCCCCCCTCATAAGAGGATATTGCTTCCCCCCCCTCATAAGAGGATATTGCTCCCCCCCCCTCATAAGAGAGATTGCTCCCCCCCCTCATAAGAGGATATTGCTCCCCCCCCTCATAAGAGGATATTGCTTCCCCCCCCCCCTCATAAGAGGATATTGCTCCCCCCCCCCCCCTCATAAGAGGATATTGCTCTCCCCCCTCATAAGAGGATATTGCTCCCCCCCCTCATAAGAGGATATTGCTCCCCCCCCTCATAAGAGGATATTGCTCTCCCCCCTCATAAGAGGATATTGCTCCCCCCCCCTCATAAGAGGATATTGCTCTCCCCCCTCATAAGAGGATATTGCTCTCCCCCTCATAAGAGGATATTGCTCCCCCCCCCCATAAGAGGATATTGCTCCCCCGCCTCTCATAAGAGATATTGCTTCCCCCCCTCATAAGAGGATATTGCTCCCCCCCCTCATAAGAGGATATTGATTCTCCCCCCCCTCATAAGAGGATATTGCTCCCCCCCCCCTCATAAGAGGATATTGCTCCCCCCTCATAAGAGGATATTGCTTCCCCCCCTCATAAGAGGATATTGCTCCCCCCCCCTCATAAGAGGATATTGCCTCCCCCCCCTCATAAGAGGATATTGCTCCCCCCCCTCATAAGAGGATATGCTCCCCCCCCCCCTCATAAGAGGATATTGCTCCCCCCCCCCCCTCATAAGAGGATATTGCTCTCCCCCCTCATAAGAGGATATTGCTCCCCCCCCCTCATAAGAGGATATTGCTCTCCCCCCCCTCATAAAGGATATTGCTCCCCCCCCTCATAAGAGGATATTGGCTCCCCCCCCTCATAAGAGGATATTGCTCCCCCCCCTCATAAGAGGATATTGTCTCCCCCCCTCATAAGAGGATATTGCTCCCACCCCTCATAAGAGGATATTGCTCCCCCCCCTCATAAGAGGATATTGCTCTCCCCCCTCATAAGAGGATATTCTCCTCTCTCCCCCTCATAAGAGGATATTGCTCTCCCCCCTCATAAAGGATATTGCTCTCCCCCCCTATAAGAGGATATTGCTCTCCCCCCTCATAGAGAGGATATTGCTCTCCCCCCCATAAGAGGATATTGCTCCTCCCCCCCCTCATAAGAGGATATTGCTCCCCCCCCCCCTCTAAGAGGATTTCTCCCCGCCTCTGGAGGATGCCCCCCCCCCCCTCATAAGAGGATATTGCTCCCCCCCCCCCTCATAGGATATTGCTCCCCCCCCCCCCTCATAAGAGGATATTGCTCCCCCCCCCCCTCATAAGAGGATATTGCTCCCCCCCCCCCCTCATAAGAGGATATATGGCTGCTCCATGAGGATATTGCTCCCCCCCCCCTCATAAGAGGATATTGCTCCCCCCCCCCCTCATAGAGGATATCTGCTCCCCCCCCTCATAAGAGGATATTGCTCTCCTCCCCCCCCATAAGAGGATATATGCTCCCCTCCCCTCCCTCATAAGAGGATATTGCTCCCCCCCCCCCATAGAGAGATAAGATTTGCAAGATCTATTGCTCCCCCCCCCTCATAAGATTGATATTGCTCCCCCCCCCTCATAAGAGGATATTGCTCCTCTCCCTCCTCCCCCCCCCTCATAAGAGGATATTGCTCCCCGCCCCTCATAAGAGGATTGCATTGCTCCCCCCCCCCCTCATAAGAGGATATTGCTCCCCCCCCCCCCCATAAGAGGATATTGCACCCTCTCCCCCTCATAAGGATATTGCTACCCCCCCCCCGCCCCCCCCATAAGAGGATATTGCTCCTCCTCCCCCGCCCCCCCATAAGAGGATATTGCTCCTCCTCCCCCTCATAAGAGGATATTGCTCTCCTACCCCCCCCCCTTAAGAGGATATTGCTCCACCTCCCCCGCCCCCCCATAAGAGGATATTGCTCCTCCTCCCCCGCCCCCCCCATAAGAGGATATTGCTCCCTCCTTCCCCCCCCCCCCATAAGAGGATATGCTCCTCCTCCCCCCCCCCCCCATAAAGGATATTGCTCCTCCTCCCCCGCCCCCCCCATAAGAGGATATTGCTCCTCCTCCCCCCCCCCCCATAAGAGGATATGCTCCTCCTCCCCGCGCCCCCCCCATAAAGATATTGCTCCTCCTCCCCCGCCCCCCCCATAAGAGGATATTGGCTCCTCCTCCCCCCCCCCCCCATAAAGGATATGCTCCCTCTCTCCCCCCGCCCCCCCCATAAGAGGATATTGCTCCCTCCCCCCCCCCCCCCATAAGAGGATATTGCTCCTCCTCCCCCGCCCCCCATAAGGATATTGCTCCTCCTCCCCCCTCATAAGAGGATATTTGACTCCTCCTCCCCCGCCCCCCCCATAAAAGGATATTGCTCCCCCCCCCCCCCCCCCCTCGAACACATGGCTGAGTTTCCCGTGGGGAAAACTGCGAGGAAAGCTTTTGGCAGGGATGCTCCTCACAGTTTTTCAGATGGGGAAATTGGCCAATAACCACCGGACAAGAAGAAGAGAACCTGCCCTCTCTTTTTTTTTTTCCCCACCGGGATTCCCAACTGACTTTTTTTCCTGGCGGTTTTTCTATTGGGGAAAAACTGCGATGGAGCATACACACGGTCGGGATTCCCGACCAAAGCTCTCATCTGAGTTTTCCCGACGGAAAACCTCTCGCGTGTATGGGGAAAATGTTACCGAGCAGGTTCTTGGTTTTCCCCCCGGATCTTTTCCTGTCGGGCATCCCGGTCATGTGTACGAGGCATCACTGTCGCATTTTGTTTGGGCACTCGCGACACCATCAAATGGCCGGTGTCATAACTGATCACATGAGCAGCACCATGGCCGTTGCAGATCGGAGGCCAAGATGGCAGCTTGCTTGGCTGAAAAGAAGAGGGTTTAGTTCCGCTTTATGGCAGCAGCAAGTCCTGTTTTGCGATGGAGCCAGAATACAGGTTACTGGAGGAGCCTCTGAGATTGTTATAAAAAGATAATTACTGAGTTATTAATGTTTACTCCTCGCTAACGGTGGTAATTACTCCATGAAGGAATAATACTTGGCTTATTTTTTCTCTTGGCACTCTGTTGCTCAGGTAGTATTTATTCATCGTTTATATTATCCAAGTCTTCGGGATATCTATCGGGATATGCAAAACTTTACAGGGAATGCAGAGCCGTCCATTTAAGGGCCATGTGGCAGTGCGGGCTAAAAAAAAACACAATGGCACACCGCTGCACCCCACAATGGCACGCCGCCGCACCTGTTAAAGAAAAAAAAAAGAAAGGTTTTTCCCTTTCATAATAAATGGCCCCGCCTCCTGGAACTGCAATTTAGCATGCACTTTTGAGATTTGCTGGGGCAGTAAAACTGCAGCTCAACTACAGGGTTATAGATTTTAATTGTATATGCACATGTGGGCGGTTGTGGATAGTTGGAGGTGGGGTTAGAGCCCCTGACAGGTTTTATTGTTGTGCATGGCTTATTACACTCATCACAGCATGTGACAGTGGTTTTTGCCAAGCAGGAAGTAAATGAAAAAACGTCACAGTGGTGATAGTTTTACCAGACAGGAAGTAATGGAAAATCTCCACCTGTTAGGGTGATGATTGCTTTATCAGGCAGAGATTTTCCCTCACTTCCTGTCTATCGGGGTAATAATTGCTTTACTAGATGGGTAGTAAAGTAAAGAAAGACCTCCAATTGTCAGGGTGATCATTTTTTTTACAGAACAGGAAGTATGGGTAAATCTCCACCTATCAGGGTGATAATTGTTTTACTAGACAGGAAGTAAGGGAAAAATCTCCTCCTTTCACAATGATAACTGTCTTACCAGGTGGGATGTTGGAGATTATCCCTCACTTCCTGTTATACCGCATACACACGATCAGTCCATCCGATGAGAGCGGTCTGAAAGACCGTTGTCATCGGCAAACCGATCGGGTCAGAACGCGGTGACGTAAAACCCAACAACGTGCTGAAAAAAATTAAGTTCAATGCTTCCAAGCATGCGTCGACTTGATTCTGAGCATGCGTGGATTTTTAACCGATGGTCGGGCCTACTAACGTTTTTTTTTTCTATCGGTTTTTATTAACCGGTGATTAAATAACCGATGGCGCCCACACACGATTGTTTTGGACCTATGAAAACAGTCCATCAGACCATTCTCATCGGTTTAACCACTTAACAACCGCCCGCCGTCAAATGACGGCGGGCGGAATGCTCTATTCTGACAGCTAGGGGGCGTGCGTGCCCGTCGCGTTACTGGGAACACTGTACGTGTGCCCGGCGGTCGCGATGGCCGTCGGGCACCTGCGATCGCCCAGTAACTAAGCAGGAACGTGGAGCTCTGTGTGTAAACACAGAGCTCCACGTCCTGTCAGGGAGAGAGGAGACTGATCTGTGTCCCTTGTACATAGGGACACAATCGGTCACCCCCCCCAGTCACCGCCCTCCCCCTATAGTTAGAACTAGGGTTGTCCCGATACCACTTTTTTAGGACAGAGTACAAGTACCGATTTTTTTTTTTTTTTTTTTCATGTACTCGCCGATACCGAATGCCGATACTTTTTTTAAAATGTCATGTGACAGTTTTCAAACCACAATACAGACTAAGGGTATTTTCTTTAGAATTATGAAGAACTCTAACTCAAGACATAATAAAAGAATAAAAATGAGTAAAAATTAATAAAAATGTTTTATTTTCTTGTCACGCAGTAGTAAAAAACTCAAAGAATTTTCACAGAACATGTTGATAAATACAAAAAAAAGTATTCTATTTAGGCATCGGGAGCATTTGCGCGAGTACAAGTACTCCCGCAAATACTTGGTATTGGTCCCGATACCGATACTAGTATCGGTATCTGGACAACCCTAGTTAGAACACTACTTAGGACACAAATTTAACCCCTTCCCCTGCATATTTATAGCACTGTTCACTGTATTAATGTGAATGGTCCCACAAAAGTGTCTGACGTGTCCGCTATAATGTCGCGATCCCGGAAAAAATCGCAGATCGCCGCCATTCCTAGTAAAAAAAATCATAATTATGTCCCCTATTTTGTAGGCAATATAACTTTTGCGCAAACCAGTCACTATACGGTTATTGCAATTTTTTTTTTTTTTAACCAAAAATATGTAGAAGAATATGTATCGGCCTAAACTAAGATAATTTTTTTTTATTTTTTCAAATGGGATATTTATTATAGCAAAAAGCAAAAAATATTGTGTTTTTTTTTTTATTTTTTTTTTATGTACGCTATTTTTTTGTTTATAGCCCAAAAAATAAAAACCGCACGGGCGATCAAATACCACCAAAAGAAAGCTCTACTTGTGGGGAAAAAAGGACGCCAATTTTGTTTGGGAGCCACGTCGCACGACCGCGCAATTGTCGGTTAAAACGACGCAGTGCCGGAAGCTAAAATTTTGTCTGGGCTGGGCAGGAAGGGGGTGTAGGTGCCCAGTAGGCAAGTGGTTAACCGATCGTGTGTACGCGGCATAACTGTTGAGTAAAGTGCTCTAACATCCAAAGTGGCCCATAGATGATTGGATGTCCATGTCACTGATTATATATATGCCAGGACAAATTTTTGGTTGCAATTTGGTGGCAATTTCAAAACCAGTGGTTTGGAGATGATCATCTACCTACTCCCTAAAATGTTAAATTAAAGGGCCAATCCATGCTACTATAGGGCGATTCTAAATAGAATGATCAGATTTGTAAATTTTAGTGGGGGGGGGGCAAAAACATCGGTATCACCGGATCTTCCACATACAAATATTCTACAGTTTTGGGAGATAAAATGCTCATATCCTTCCCTCTGCAATAATGGCAACAAGGTAGACTGATGCCTTGTACACAAGACCGGAATTTCCGATTGGAAAAAGTCCGACGGAATTTTTTCATTGGATATTCCGACCGTGTGTGTGCCCCATCGGAGTTTTTCCGTCTGATATTCTGACGGACTTGGAAAGAGAACTGGCCCGATCCACAAAGAACTGCCTATCTTTAGGCAGGCGTAGCGTATCGAAGATGCACTACGCCGCCGTAACTTATAGCGGCAGGTTCCTTATCCACAAAGAGGTTGTGCCGTAAGTTATGGCGGCGTAGTGTATGTGTGTTGGCGTAAGGCCGCGCATTTCAAATTTCTAAGATGTGGGCGTGATTTATGTTAAAGGAGAGGTTCACCCTCCAAACAAATTTCTAGCATGCCATGGAGCCCACCCATCCGACCGGCAGTATGCCGGTGTTTTTTTTTTTTTATATACATACCTTTTTACGGGCTCTCACAAAATCACGTCGCAAATAGTCAATGTATTCGACGTGAACGTAACTTACGCAAATCCCTATTCGCGAACGGTTTACGCAAACAACGTAAAATTCGACGCTGGCCCGACGTCCATACTTAACATTGAGTACGCCTCTATACAGCAGGGGTAACTTTACGCCGGTAAAAAACGTACGCAAACGACGTAAAAAAAAAAAGCGCCGGCCGCAAGTACGTTCGTGGATCGGCGTATCTAGCTCATTTGCATATTCTACGCGGAAATTCTACGGAAGCGCCCCTTGCGGCCAGCGTAAATATGCAACTTGGAATACGACGGCGTAAGAGACTTACGCCAGTCGTATCTAAGCAAAATTCTGGCGTATCTTGTTTTGTGGATACAAAACAAAGATACGCCGGCGCAGATTTGAAATTACGGCGGCGTATCTGGATATACGCTGCCGTATAGTTTTGTGGATCTGGCCCAATATGTTCTTTTTTTTTTTTTTTTTTTTTGATGATCGAAAATTCCGTTCGTATGTATGGAACTCCGCCTGAGAAAAAGACACGCATGCTCAGAATCAATTCTTTGAAGTATGCTCGGAAGTATTGAACTTAATTTTTCTCGGCTCGTCGTAGTGTTGTACGTTGCCGCGTTTTGCGTTTTGGATGATCGGAATTTGGTGTGACCGTGTATGAAAGGGGACTTGAACAGAATTTCTTCAGAAGAATCAGTCGGTGTTTATCCCAACGGAAATTCCGATGGTGTGTACAAGGCATGAGACTTGGCTGTAGGATCAGTAATCGGAGGAGAATCGGTGGCAGAATCACTAAGTTGTTTTTGTATATGCATTTAATTCATTACTATAGCGCCAGTTTTTTGGCTTGTTTATTCATTTATTTTTTATTTTTAAACTCCTTGTAACATCCTTTTGTGAGCTCCCAAACCTCTCCTGTTTCCTCCTCACTTCCTGTTATGCACAAGCAGTGCACATTAGTAAATTAACACTAACTAGCATTATAGTTGGTGGTCATGTTCACTGCTCTATGCATTGCACACTACAAGTTCTATAGTCCATCTCAAGAGTGAGCAAGAGATCTTGGCTGCGTTCCTACATACAGCGGGATCGTGGAGAATGAACGTAGCCACCCTCTAACAGGAAGTGAAGTTGCAGCAAAAAAGGGAGTTTGGAGAGCACTAGAAGGGAGTTTTTGAGTGAATTTTCTTTCTTTTTTTCACTGTCAATTGACGTGGCTCGGGTTGTTGACCGGCTTCCTGTATCTCCTAAGCTACATATCCGGTTGTGTGCCCCCCCCCCCCCCCCCCCTTGCGATTTTATATATTTAGCAAACCGTTGGGTAAATGACTGCCAAGATAAGATTAGATAACAGCAGACTTATGGTTTCAGTCAGTGAGACCAGATGTGAAGGTTCGAATAGAAAGCGAGAGAGAAGGGGGGGGGGGGGGATTCATCACTACGCAGCACCATGGAGCATAAAGCACAGCCTGTGTATGAAAAGGGCAAATACACTAGGTGGCCAAAGAGCATCAAGACCCCTGACATTCACACCTACCTGTATGGCCAATCCCTATGAATCCAAAACTGGTTTACAGGCACTTTGCAGATCCTCCTCAAGTCATTAAAGGGGCTGTAAAGGTACAATTTTTATAAATTTTTTCCTCTAAATAGCTTTTTTTTACCTTAGTACAATCCTCCTTCACTCGGACTACAGGAGAGTCAGGACACCCACTAACACACAGCTCCTTTCTCTATCTGAAACATAGAGAGTGTCCTGACTCTCCTGTAGTCCAACGTAGGGGGCGAGCACAACACTCCACACCAGGGAGAAAGCCTTGCATTACTGTGTGGAGTTACAGACTGAAGAACAGGAAGTGAGGATTTCTCAGAAGAAATAAGGACATTTAAAAGCAAAATGGAAGGATGAGGTAAGTGAAGGAGGACTGTACTAAGGAAAGGAAGCTATTTAGGAAATAAAAAATAAATTGTACTTTTACAGCCCCTTTAATGACTTGGGGAGGAACTGCAAAAGTGCATGTAAACCAGTTTTGGATTCATAGGGATTGACCATACAGGTAGTGAGGTAAGTGAAGGAGGACTGTACTAAGGTAAAGGAAGCTATTTAGGGAAAAAATGGTACCTTTACAACCCCTTTAAGGGGCTTGCGGAGGAGGCAGATCAATACAGCTGTGTTTTTATTGATGAAGCTCAGTCCAGTTTCCTCAAGATCCCTTTTTAAGACCGAGTACAAGTACTGATACTTTTTTTCAAGTACTCAGCGATTTCCGATTACCGATTTATTTATTTATTTTATTTATTTTTTATCCCATGTGACAGTGACACATGTGTCAGCATTTTTTTCCAATTTTATATATTTATTTTGTTTACAATGTTTTTTTTTTTTTTAAGGGGCGGGGGTGGACAGTGTCAGTGTGTGTTGTTTTTTTTTTATTATTATTATTTTTTATTATTTATTGCAATTTTTTTTTTTATCAGCCCTGTTGGGGGGCTTTGGTGAGATATCAGGGGTCTTGACAGACCTCTGACATCTCCCCTTTTGAGATAGAGTCCCGCACACATGCGACATCATTGTGGCTCAAGCCAATTACAGCGCAGGAGACCACGATACCTGCAAATAAATCTGGGAGAAATGTCGATGGCTGGACCAGTGTACGGGGATCGCTGCGGGGGCTTCGATCTAAGGTGAGTATTTCATAATGAGCTAGTGCATACTAGCTTTATGCCTTTTTGTCTTGCAGGGTTTTTTTTTTTTTTTTTGTGGAGTGGGTTTACAACCACTTTTAACCTTACTGATCACCATCCATAAAGACATGGTTTGGTGAGGAGGAACTCTAGTCTCCTACACAGAGCCCAGACCTAAACCCTACTGACCCCCTTCCATAACACAGTTTGATGAGTTTGGTGTGTAGGAACTTGAATGGCCTGTACAGAGTGACTGATTTCAACCCTACCCAACACAAATGGCCTGTACAGAGGGACTGACTTCAACCCTACCCAACACCAATGGCCTGTACAGAGTGACTGACTTCAACCCTACCCAACACCAATGGCCTGTACAGAGGGACTGACTTCAACCCTACCCAACACCAATGGCCTGTACAGAGGGACTGACTTCAACCCTACCCAACACAAATGGCCTGTACAGAGGGACTGACTTCAACCCTACCCAACACAAATGGCCTGTACAGAGGGACTGACTTCAACCCTACCCAACACCAATGGCCTGTACAGAGGGACTGACTTCAACCCTACCCAACACAAATGGCCTGTACAGAGGGACTGACTTCAACCCTACCCAACACCAATGGCCTGTACAGAGGGACTGACTTCAACCCTACCCAACACAAATGGCCTGTACAGAGGGACTGACTTCAACCCTACCCAACACCAATGGCCTGTACAGAGGGACTGACTTCAACCCTACCCAACACCAATGGCCTGTACAGAGGGACTGACTTCAACCCTACCCAACACCAATGGCCTGTACAGAGTGACTGACTTCAACCCTACCCAACACCATCCATAAAGACATGGTTTAGTGTATAGGAACTTGAGCCCTTACCTAGGGCTGGGAAAAAAATCGATTTGAATCAAGTTACGAGGGCAAATCGATTCAAATTTTGATCAAATCGATTTTTTTTTTCCCCATAGGTCGGCTCTCCGCGGACTAGGCCGAACCTGCAGCCTCTCCTAAAAATCCTGCTCGCTGTGATCCTGGGAAATGGCCGGGAGGCCGCTCGCGGCCTTTACTCGGGATCGCGGCGAGCTGCGGGCAGGATTTTTTTAGGCGAGGCCGCGGCTTTG
>CM056050.1:600054811-600080528 GCA_029574335.1 Rana kukunoris | reverse complement strand
CCCTCCCCCCTCTCTCTCTCACCCCCTCTCCCTCTCCTCTCCCCCCCCACTCTCTCTCCCTCCCCCCTCTCTCTCTCCCCCCCCTCTCTCCTCTCCCCCCCTCTCCTCTCTCCCCCCGCCTCGTCTCTCCCCTCTCCCGTCTCCCCCCCCAGCTCCCCCCTAACTAGTCTCTCATCGCTCCCCCCAACTTCTCTATCTCGTCTCGCGGCTGCTCCCCCTCTCCTCTCTATCTCCACACCTCCCCTCCCCCCCCCTCTCTCTCTCTCCCCCCCTCTCCTCTCTCTCTCTCCCATCACTCTCTCTCCTCTCTCTCTCCCCCCTCTCCATCTCTCATTCTCCCCTCTCTCTCTCTCTCCTCTCCCTCTCCTTCTCCCTCTCCCTATGTGTGGTATAGTCTGTGGGGTTGATTTACTAAAACTTGAGAGTGCAAAATCTGGTGCAACTTTGCATAGAAACCAATCGGCTTCCAATTTTTTTTTTTTTAGTCAACGTGTAAAATGTTTTGTTAACCAAAAAATAGGATCCTGCTTGTTTAACCACTTCAATACCAGGCACTAGGCAGCACTGATAGGCCGTGATACGTGGCACTGGTAAGCGCCACTGATAGGCATCACTACAGGTAGGTATTGGGAATGGGCACTGATTTCCCTGGCGGTCTAAGGTGGCATACCTTGTGGTCCTGGCGGCATCGTGGTGGTCCTGGGCGGGGCATCCAAGGTGGGGACTGCGCTGATAAACAATCGGCACAGACCCCTCCCATCAGGAGAGTTGCCAATCGGCTCTCCTCATGTCTGTCAGACGCCAGTGAGGAAAAGCCAATCAACGTCTCTTCCTGTTTACATCGTTATCAGCCATGATTGGACGAGGCTGAACACGTAGTAAAGAGGCTCTTTACCAAGATCAGTGAAGCGGTGTGTCAGACTGACACACCACCGATTGACGCGATGTGTGCCCTCACGGGTGAGCGGTGGCTGTTATCCTGCTGGACGTCATATGACGCCCAGTCAGGATAACTGAACCACTGCCCGGCCATCATTCTGCTATAGTCTGGGTGGAAAGTGGTTAAAGCATGTTATACAGCACAGCACAGTGCTGTGTAATTTGGCCCCCTGTAACACATAAAATACCTGGCTGATCCTGCCTGGCTATGCCCTCCCCTCTGTAAACTGACCATGGTGTATCATGGCTGCTGAACCCTGACACTGGTCAGTTTACGTGCCTCTGTCATCCACAGCTCTCCTCTATCTCCTGTATCCTCCTCTGTCCCCCTCCACCCTCTCCTCTCTGCCTGTCAGCTTTTGCCAATACCCTTTCCCCCTTCCTGCTCCTGAAATACCTTTTAGGCAATGCTCAAAATTCCCCACTGTTATAAAGCCTCCTATTGCTGCAGTGTATCTTCTTTGTAAAAGGCTACCCATTTCTACCTGAGTTGGCAGTCACGTGACTCCTCGAGGCTCCCCTCCTCCCTGTCAAACCGGGAGCCTCGAAGAGTCGCATGACCAGCCATGTTAATTCAGGTCTACAACCACTTTCACCTACAGATAAGCCTATATTAAGTAGGTGCTGGAAATATCTCCTAAACCTATACGGTTTAGGGGATGTTTACAATAAAGCCATGTACCGATGTCTAGGGCGCACTTTAGAAAGGGCAGATTGTGCCCTTTGGAAGAACTAGTGTCCCCATTGGAAGATTTTTCCTCTATTACTTTTCTGAAGACAACCCTAAATTTGGGGTTTTCTTTTGCTTTCACTTTCAATGATCATGCTAAACAGTACAAATCTAGAGAGGAGGGCGAATCTCCTTAACGGGAGCACAGACATCAATTAAAAACTGACAAGTGTTCTAATCCCTCTCCATTCCATCCAAAACTAAAAAAACAAGCTGAAGTTAGAATCTGATTGGATACCACGCAGAGCTGCACCAGATTTTGCACACTCCGGTTTTAGGAGATCAACCCGTGTGTGTTGTGTTGTGTTTTGTTTTTTTCCCCCCAACAGTGAAGCTAAGGAGAGTCTGGAAAATGTGAAAAAAGAGCAGAGGGCTCCACCTGGTGGCTAGATATGGAAATATAATATATTTTTAGCACAATAGGAAAAGAAAATAGAAATTGTAATTTGTGTGTTTTCTTTTCTTTTTTTTTTTGGCCATAGTAAAGAAAATGGGCACAAAACACTACAGTCTTTTATAAGGTAAAGTTGAGTGTTAGGCTGATGATCTTGCTTTTGTTCCCCTTTTACTCCAATCTGATTGTTTTTCTGACCTTTTGTTATTGGTCATAGAGAAATTTAATCTAAATGCATTGCATTAGAAAGCTCTTAATGTCTAAATTTTAGATAAAAAATCTAAAAAATCATCACAAGGGACAGCACTTAAGTTCCATACATAGTAGGTGAGGTTGAAAAAAGCCACAAGCCCATCAAGCCCATCAAGTCCAACCTATGTGTGTGATTATATGTCAGTATTACATTGTATATCCCTGAAAGTTGTGGTCATTCAATGCAAAGTATCACTTGTGTCGTTGGCCAGTCTCTCTAATGATTGACCCCCAAACCCCTCAATCCCACGTGTGTTGATAAATTCACTGGCCCCGTCACAGGCACTTATCAAAGAGTGTTGACTATGCCTGCCCTTTCCACCCCCTTCTCCGTTCCATCAATGAAAGGTGCTCTATAGAGGACGGGCAGATGAATGAAAGGTCTGCCTCCCGCATTTTGTAAGACTTTTTAAACTTTCATTCATGACAGCTTGTGACCTGTGATTGGCTACAGCTTACCACATGGTACAGGGTGCTGTGACTGGCCCAAGTATCATGTGATGGCTGCGGGCCAATCACAACAGTAATTGAAAACGGTCACAAATGGAAGCCATTCATGGCTGTTTTTTGTATTTATTATAATCATGTGATTGCTACAACCAATCATAGCGATCACATGATACCCCAGCCTCTCACAGCGGTCACAGGATCGCTATGTGCTCAGTGACAAGCCAATACGTCACTGAACCTGCAGCTGCCGCCCTGCTGCATTAAGTGTACTGTGGCGAGGCGACAAGTGGAAAATTAATAATAATATCCAGAAAACAGAGAAACAGACTGTGAAAACTGTAGTATCTCCTTACACTGGTGGCCAGTGGAGAAGTGGTCTGTTGAAAGGCGCCCCCTTAGATTGGTGGTCACTGTAGAAAAGACTCCTTCCATTGGTGGTCACTGTCGAAGCGGCTCCTTCCAATTGGTGGTCGCTGTCGAAGCGGCTCCTTCCAATTGGTGGTCGCTGTCGAAGCGGCTCCTTCCAATTGGTGGTCGCTGTCGAAGCGGCTCCTTCCAATTGGTGGTCGCTGTCGAAGCGGCTCCTTCCAATTGGTGGTCGCTGTCGAAGCGGCTCCTTCCAATTGGTGGTCGCTGTCGAAGCGGCTCCTTCCAATTGGTGGTCGCTGTCGAAGCGGCTCCTTCCAATTGGTGGTCGCTGTCGAAGCGGCTCCTTCCAATTGGTGGTCGCTGTCGAAGCGGCTCCTTCCAATTGGTGGTCGCTGTCGAAGCGGCCCCTTCCAATTGGTGGTCGCTGTCGAAGCGGCCCCTTCCCGTTGGAGGTCGCTGTCGAAGCGGCCCCTTCCCGTTGGAGGTCGCTGTCGAAGCGGCCCCTTCCCGTCGGTGGTCGCTGTCGAAGCGGCCCCTTCCCGTCGGTGGTCGCTGTCGAAGCGGCCCCTTCCCGTCGGTGGTCGCTGTCGAAGCGGCCCCTTCCCGTCGGTGGTCGCTGTCGAAGCGGCCCCTTCCCGTCGGTGGTCGCTGTCGAAGCGGCCCCTTCCCGTCGGTGGTCGCTGTCGAAGCGGCCCCTTCCCGTCGGTGGTCGCTGTCGAAGCGGCCCCTTCCCGTCGGTGGTCGCTGTCGAAGCGGCCCCTTCCCGTCGGAAGGTTCTGTAGCCAGAAAATTAGCGTGGCAGACAGGCAGTTAGCATTTTTAGAAGACGTTGGCAATGACAACCTAATTAATGACAACCCAATCAGTAGAAGTGACCTCTAATTTTCCCTGTGAAAAAAAAAAATGACCTCTAATAAAACTGAGCCGTTATATGACTTATGTGTAACTCTGTTTCTTTCCCAGGAATGGTAGTGCAGTTGGCCTATCCGCCCCTCCGATAACTGCCTTGATAACCCCTGAACCCGTGCGTCACTGCCGTATCCCTGACCTGCCGCTGGACGGAAGTCTCCTCTTTGAGTTCCTCTTTTTTATCTACCTTCTTGTGTCACTCTTCATCCAGTACATCAATATATACAAGACCGTGTGGTGGTACCCATATAACCACCCTGCCTCCTGCACCTCTCTGGTGAGTCAGTGGGCAGTGAAATGAAACCATTCTAATGTACTGTATGTGAGGGTAGAAGAGGCAGACGCTGTGCTTGGTCCGCCCAGATATAGAAGGTTTAGCGTCATTCTAAAAGGTCACCATAAATTCCCATTTAACAGAACTTCTCCCACATTAAAGCTGAAGGAAGCTAGATCCTTAAAAAAAAAAAAAAAAAATGAAGGCACACTATAAGATAAATCCAAGGAGGTGCATGTCATCTCCTGGGCTCATCTCTATTATTTTAACCACTCAAGGACCGAGCCTCTTTCTGAGATTTGGTGTTTTGCTGGAAATATCTTAGAACCCCCAAACATTTATACATTTTTTTTAAACACCCTAAAGAATAAAATGGCGGACGTTGCAATACTTTTTGTCACTCCGTAATTGCGCAGTGGTCTTACAAGCGCACTTTTTTGGGGGGAAAAATACACTTTTTTGATTAAAAAAAATAAGACAACAGTAAAGTTGGCCCAATTTTTTTTTAATATTGTGAAAGACAATATTACGCCGAGTAAATTGCTACACAACATGTCGCGCTTCAAAATTGCTCCTGCTCGGGGAATGGCGACACTTTTACCCTTTTAAACGTCCATAGGCGATGTTTAAAAAAATTCTACAGGATGCGAGTTTTGAGTTGTAGAGAAGGTCTAGAGCTAGAATTATCGCTCTCGCTCTACCAATCGCGGCGATACCTCACATGTGTGGTTTGAATACCGTTTACATATGCGGGCGCTACTCGCGTATGTGTTCGCTTCTGCGCGCAAGCTCGTCGGGACGGGGTGCGTTTTCTGGCTCCCAACTTTTTTAGCTGGCTCCTAGATTCCAAGCAAATTTGTTACTCCTATGGTGTGAGTTAAAGAGGAGTCTAGAGCTAGAATTATCGCTCTCGCTCTACCGATGGCGGCGATTCCTCACGTGTTCATTTTTGTGCGTGAGCTTGTAAGGACGGGGCCTTTAAAAAAAGAAAAAAACGTTTTATTTATTTTTCTTTTTATTCTATTTTTACACTGTTTTAACCAAAAAAAATTGGGTCACATCTCATATTTACACTAAAATGCAATGAAAAAAATTGGCATTTAAGAGCTATGGGCGGAAGTGATGTTTTGACGTCGCTTCCGCCCTGCTATGGTATGGAGATGGGCGGGGGCCATCTTCCCTTCACTCGTCTCCATACCCAGCCACAGACAGGACCTGATCGCCTCCGCCGCTACAGACGGCTCCGGTAAGCGGCGGAGGGTGGGGGAGAGCAGCGAATTCGGATACAAATTTATCCAAAATTAATTATTACTTGAAATAATGAATGCCGCATCTAAAGAATGGAATGCAACAAATTAATAATAATAATAAATAATAATTAAAAAAAAGTTTTATTATTAATTTGTTCCATTCCATTTGTTTAGATGCGGCATTCATTATTTTGGATAATTTGTAACTTCGGATACATTTTAAGTTTTCGTTGCATTCACTAACAGCCAAATCTGAAAAGAAATTACAATCCCTATAAATGTATTAGTTGGTTATTAGTTTGCCAGCTATTTATTTAATTTTTTCGGATTTTGTTTATTTTTTTTATTCTTGGAATATACAAATTTTTTTGATTTACGCGTTTTGATCATAACGAATAACCCGAAAAATGTAAAAAAAAAAAATCAGCATCGCACATGTCTAGTGAAAAGTCCCATAGGATTAAAATGGAAACATTTTTCTCGCAAAGAAAAAACGCAGGAAAAATGTATCGGTTTGAAAGGCCCAACTATGGGCTGGCAGCTAAAGAACCAGCTTTCTATGTCTGATAAAAACTTCCTTCTAATGATGTGAAAAGTGGACTAGAGCTCCATCTGTTGGCTGAATAGAAGACTGCATTTCAGTATGTAAGACTTCAGAAAAAAAAGAGTTGAGCTGTCCAGTAAATATGAAGTCATGTGACCTGCTTGGTCCTCTTCTTCTCTGGGTCGGGTGGTCCTCGGTAATGTCTTCTCTGGGTCGGGTGGTCCTTGGTAATGTAGTGAGCAGCTTTAAAGTGGAACTACACTGCATCTGAACACCAAAAACACTATTTATTGTTAATTTTTTTTTAATCAAATTTGCCTATCCATCCATGTCGCCAAGCTTTATTTTGCTGAAACCCCCTCCCACCTTAGCATTTCTAGCTGTGGCCATCTTGAGTAAGGGCAGATGTAGCGTTTACTTCCTGGAATCCATCTGCCCTTAGCTCAGGCATGCAGGCAGGAGAGTGCATTTAGATGAGAAAGACCCCTCCACTCCTCCTAAAGACTCCTGGGATGTATGACATCAGTTGCCTAGGCATGGAAACCAGGAAGTAACTGAAAAAATGTAGTAAAAAAAAAATCTAATTTTTTTGACCTTTTTTTCTTCTTTTTTATTCCTTTATTTTCAGAGGGTACGGTTTTATTAAAACTTTTCATATAATGTACAAAACCGTAAACATTTCAACCTCCTTCACTAAAGAAATATACATCACATAAAACATATCACTGTAATCTAATATAATTACTACAGTGGAACCTCGGATTCCAAGTAACGTGGTTAACGAGTGTTTTTCGCAATACAAGCTTTTTTTTTATTTTTTTTTTTTTTTAAATCCTGACTCGGTTTGCGAGTGTTGTCTTGCAAAACCAGCAGGATCCGAGCCTCTGTGGTGTGCAGTGCCGCATTTGGCCTGAGGTGCGGTGGGGGCGCCAGTGACACTCGGAGGCTTTCAGAAACGCTCCGTTCCCGAGTGTTTCAGACTGCATCTGAATGGTCTTGGAGTATTTCCAAGTCTCTCTGGCACCCCCCCCCCCCACCTCTGGCCACATGCGGTATTGCATGCTAATGCAGAACAAATTATCTTTGTTACCATTGACTTCTACGGGGAAACTTACTTTGGATTACAAGCATTCTTCTGCCACGGATTATGCTCGTAATCCAAGGTTCCACTCTATATAAACATATACAAACCCCATTGCCCAAATAATGGCCTTTGGTTTAATTAAAGTATTATTGGGATAAGTCCAACAATATATTCGCTTCGATGTTATGAAAAATAGATAGAATAGTCTACCCGACTACACAGATTGCTGGGCCCTTAGAGAGAATAATCATCATATTAAATCTCCCTCCCCAACCAAATGAATAGCCTATGGCTACTGCTCCCCCCTATTCTACTCCCGCAAGGGTGTAAGACATACAAAACCACAAAACAAAAAAAAGGGGGGGGGGGTGGGGGAAACACATTTTTCCCATCTATTTACTAATGCTATCGCCATGAGGATTAAAAATAGTCGGTGTTGATTCAGAGAGTGAAGTCCAGCTGTAATATGGTTTTTGTCATTAAGACGCACATACAGTGTTGTTCCCGGGTTTAGATACGTTTTAATTTGTAAACCTAAACAAACTACATATACCTGAACCCAGTTGTCATGTTTGACTGTAGTACCTCTTTTTAGCCACTAGGCTGCCATAAAGATTGGAGATATTCACATTGAGATTTGTGTTTTTTTTTTTATTCTGCAGAATTTCCATCTCATCGATTATCACCTGGCAGCTTTTATTACCGTCATGTTGGCCCGGCGACTTGTCTGGGCCCTTATTTCTGAGGTGAGCTCTCTTTCTCTTTCTTTTTATCTTTATTTCTTTCTCTTTCTTTCTCTTTCTTTCTCTTTCTTTCTCTCTTTCTTTCTTTTTTTTTTTCTTTCTTTTTTTCTTTTTTTTTTTCTTTCTTTCTCTCTCTCTTTCTTTCTTTCTCTCTCTCTTTCTTTCTTTCTCTCTCTCTCTTTCTTTCTTTCTCTCTCTCTTTCTTTCTCTCTCTTTCTTTCTCTTTCTTTCTCTCTTTCTTTCTTTCTTTCTTTCTTTTTCTTTCTCTCTCTTTCTTTCTTTCTTTCTTTCTTTCTTTCTTTCTTTCTTTTTCTCTCTCTTTCTCTCTCTTTCTCTCTTTCTTTCTCTCTCTTTCTTTCTTTCTCTCTCTCTCTCTCTTTCTCTCTTCTTTTTCTTTTCTTTCTTTTTCCTCTCTTCTTTCTCTCTCTCTCTTTCTTTCTTTCTTTCTTTATTTCTTTCTTTCTTTTTCTCTCTCTCTTTCTCTCTCTTTCTCTCTCTTTCTCTCTCTTTCTCTCTCTTTCTCTCTCTTTCTCTCTCTCTCTTTCTCTCTCCTTTCTTTTTCTTTCTCTCTTTCTCTCTCTCTCTCTCCCCCCCCCCCCTCCCTGACTGGTTTATTGCTCTGCCGGAGAGACACTCCAGGATTCAAATGGAGACAAGCACAGAGCAGCTATACCCACCCCCACCCTATCCCTCTGCTGCCCATTCACAGAAGCCTTTGTATTTTGTGTTTTATATAATATCAAAGCTTCTGTGAATGGGCAGGAGGAGGGTAAAGGCGGGTATAACTGCTGCAGTGACTCTCCTATTTAGAATGCAGAGCTCAGAAGGATCAGTGTTGGGCTCACGGAAGACCACTATCGCTCTCATCCTCTATACCTGTCAGATATAAATACAGCCAAGCCCAGAAGGTGTCAAGCACCTTGCATGACTTAACTCATAGTGTGCCTTCTTTATTTAAGTTTAAGGGCTCTTTCACACGGAGCGGGGGGGTCTCCGCTGAGCTGTCGGGCGGACAGGGTGGTCCCCGCACACTATGCAGGGACCGCCCTGTCTCTCCTCCGCTATCCCCTATGGGGAATCGGATGGAAACGGACCGTATGTCCGTTTGCATCCGAACCGTTTGGCCGGACGGAAGAAAAATAGGACATTCTTCCGTCCGAAAAAACGGATGCGGATCTGGCGGACGTTAGTGGATGCATAATCCGCTAACGGATCCGCTCCCATAGGGGTTCATTACAAGTCCGTTAACAGACTTGTAATTAGCGGACCGTTCGTCCGCTAGTGTGAAAGGGCCCTAAGTTTCAAACTTCACTTCCTGAGGCAGACTTTTTGGCTAATTGTTGTTTCTCCCTCTTTTACAGGCTTCTCAGGTAGGATCAACCTCCATGGTCCACTACAGCGCTTTGATCACCGCCCGCCTGGTCCTGCTCACGCTGTGCGGGTGGGTGTTCTGCTGGACCCTGGTCAACCTGTTCCGCAATCATTCAGTCTTGAACCTCTTGTTCTTGGGCTACCCGTGAGTTGATGCTACAACCCGTTTGGTGTGTGAGTGTGTGTCAGTGTGAGAGACAGTGGGTCTAAATGATCAACTTTAGGCAGTGCCTATAAAAAAATATTCACCCTCGAGGATTTGTTTTATAGTCATAGACCGCAAATACGAATGAACGATCCAACGGAAATACGACAAAACGAAAACGGCAAAAGAACGAAAATGAAATCTGTAACAAAAGATTTGCATGCTGTATTTTGTTTGAATGCCTTTTCTGTTTGGCATTCTGTATTTTGAATACAAAATGCAATCTTCTGTTTATAGTAGAGTGTAGTTAGTGAAGCAGCTTTTTTTTGTGCTGAGTAAAGCCAAATAAACTTTTCTGTGGATTTTCATCTGAAGGGAGATCAGTTGGCCAGACTTTTGAACCCAAAAATGGTTTTCTGATGGAGTTTAAAAACGAACGAATTTTCTGAGAACGATCGGAACACGAACGTTTTCATGTTTGTTGTTAAAGTCTGACCAAGTGTATGGGGCTTAACAATAGTTACTATGGATGAGCCGCGTGTTGAAAGTGCCGCGAATCCCGCAATATATTTACGAAAGTACAAAATGACGAAAATTCATGAAAATTATTGTCTAACAAGAAACGACAACAAATTAAACAGAATAACGAACCATCCCGCATGTACGAAAATAAAACGGTAACGAAAATACGAAACGATCGGAATACGAAAAAATCGCGTCGTACGAAAAACGAACCGGAAAAACGGGCGTCTTACAAAAAACGAACGGAAACGAACCTACGGAACGATACGAAACGGAACAAAAAACAAAAAAAATGTCTTATGACCATCATGTCTACCTATATGGCATAAAGTATATGGACCCTTCTCCAGTTCAGGTGTTTCCAAAGAAAGGTACTATCTATGCTGAAGCATACAAAGTCATTTTAGATCAGTGGTCCTCAATCTCACTAGTGCCGTGACCCCTTGATAACATTTTCCAAGTTGTGGGAACCCCTAACGGCAACATTTTCGGAAGGGGGTTGTCCGCACCCAAGACAAGACAAGTAACTTTCGCCTCTAACCCATGGACATTTAGCACTCTCTGAGTCCCTTCCACTCAAACAGTATTAAAACCCTTTTTGGCACATTTTAGGATGTACCACTCTTTCTTTGTTCTCCTTACTTTCCCTTTTGATTCTCTCTATCCTAATTTCTTGTCTTTTTTTTTTTTTTTCCCCATCCCTCTCTCTAGCAGTCTTTCTTGTTCTTTCACTTAGGGCTCTTTCACACGGGGCGGATCAGTAGGGAGATAGGGTCTCCCCCAGCCCCTCCCACATTCCTCATCAGTCAGCTGACCTCTAGTCTCTGCCCCCCAGCCATGCCGTGAACTCAATCGGCGGCTACAAAGAGGCTGAGTGGGTGGCCGCGGGCTCTAGGTACAGCCCAGCTGGGCGGCTGTGAAAAGGCTGGGTGAGTGGTGCAGGCTTCAGGAATAGACCTGGCAAATCATCAATCAACCCCTGGTTGAAAACCACTGTTATAGATAATGGTGCCCTTCCAACCTTGTGGTAACAGTTTGGGGGAGGCACCTTTTCTGTTCTAGTATGACTGTGCCTCTGTGTACAAAGCCAGCTCCATAAACACATGGTTTGATGTGGAGGAACTTGGGTGGCCTTCACAGAACCCTGACCTTAACCCTACTGGTCACCATCCATAAAGACATGGTTTGGTGTGGAGAAGCTTTGGTGGCTTTTACAGAACCCTGACTTCAACCCTACTGATCACTGTTCATAAAGACATGGTTTGAGGAGTATGTTGTGAAGGAACTTGGGTGTCCTTCATAGAACCCTGACCTCAACCCTACTGATCACCATCCATCAAGACATGGTTTGGTGTGGAGAAGCTTGGGTGGCCTTCGCAGAACCCTGACTTCATCCCTACTGATCACCATCCATAAAGACGTGGTTTGATGAGTTTGTTGTGAAGGAACTTGGGTGTCCTTCACAGAACCCTGACCTCAAACCTAATGATCACCATCTATAAAGACCTGGTTTGGCTAATTTGGTGTGGAGGAACTTGAGTGGCTTCTACAGATTCCTGACCTCGACCCTACTAAACACCTTTGGGATGCCAAGTGTGAGGCAGGTCTTTTCCTCAAACCTCAGTACCTTACCTCACAAACTCTTATGGTTGAATGGGTACAAATTCCCACAAACTTGTAGAAAGTCTTCCCAGAAGAGTGTGAGATGGTATAGCCTCCAAGAGGGGACACTTCCATATTAATGGCCATGGTTTTGTAATGGAATATCCAACAAACTGATAGAGTTGTGATTGTCACGTGTCTGCCAATTGTTAGCCATTGTTTGGAAGTATTTTTTTGTTTCACCTGTATTTATATTTCCCTTGTGTTTCCTTCATCTATTTCCAGATTCGGAGTCTACGTACCTCTTTGCTGCTTCCATCATGACAACCGCTCCCAGCCTCTGCCCACGGATTGTGGATACCTCGTACAGGATTCATTAGTAGAGGACGGTGCTAATGACGTGGCCAGCCTTGTCAGACCCAAAGACTTTTTATCCCTCCTCCGGGAGTCCCTGAGAGAACAGTTCAATTCCCCCCCTTCTATCCCATCCCACAGCTGTCCGCTGTCCCCAGACCTCATACGTAACGAGGTGGAGTGTCTGAAAGCGGACTTCAACCGCAGGATTAAAGAAGTCCTGTTTAATTCCCTCTTTAGTGCCTACTATGTGGCGATTCTGCCACTGTGCTTTGTAAAAGTAAGTTTCTTCCTTTGTATTGTTTACTTGTTTTGTCCTTTACCCATTCAATTGTTTTATCCAGTTGTATTTACTCAATGCAACTTATAACATCCATTAAAAGATACAACACCAACAAGTCAGAAATGTTTTCTTACAACATTCAAAAACAGAATAACGGAGTTGGAAAAAGGATCACCCCCCTCCTAAAAATGACTCAATCAGGTGTAGCTAATTACCTTCTCAATGGCTTACAAAGCCACTTGACTTTCAACTAACTGTGATCACCTGTGGTTATTTTGATTGGTTCAGCAATAAAAGAGCTTTCCTGGAGCATTTCATTTCCTTATAGTGCAAGTGAAGCAAACAATCAATTAAGGCACTGTCACCGGGATAAAGTTGTGGACCGGCACAAGTCAGGAGATGGATACAAAGGCTTTCTCAATGCCTAGAAGCACAGTAAAGAAGTGGAAGGTGTTTGGTAGAACACAGACCCTCCCTGGATCAGGACGTTGCTCCAAACTGGAAGGAGCCAGGAGGAAACTGGTCAGTGAGGCCACCAAGAGCTGTTGCAGGAACTTATAACAAAGTTTTGTGTGCATGTGACAACAATATCACAAATTCTCCACAAATGTGGCTTGTATGGGACGGTTGCAAGAGAAGACGCTCAAAAAGGCCACTGAGCCTTACCAAAACGCACCTTGAAGATTCTGAGGCCACATGGGGGGGAAAAAAGGTGTTATGGTCAGAAGAGACTAAAGTGGAATTATTTGACCTCAACACCAAATGATATTTCTGGCGGAAATCCAATACAGCTCACCATTCCTACTCTAACGCATGGGGGTGGTAATATCCTGTTATGGGGTGGGGGTGGGGTGGTAATAGCCTGTTATGGGGGTGGTAATATCCTGTTATGGGGTGGGGTGGTAATAGCCTGTTATGTGGGTGGTAATAGCCTGTTATGGGGGTGGTAATAGCCTGTTATGGGGGTGGTAATAGCCTGTTATGGGGGTGGTAATGGCCTGTTTAGGGGGGGTGGTAAATGGCCTCTTATGGGGGGTTTGGTAATGGCCATGGCCTGTTATGGGGGGCTGGTAGTGGCCTGTTATGGGGGGCTGGGTAGTGGCCTGTTATGGGGGGGGTGGTAATGGCCTGTTATGGGGGGGGTGGTAATGGCCTGTTAATGTGGGGGGTGGTGGTAATGGCTGTTATGGGGGGGGTGGTAATGGCCTGTTATGGGGGGGGTGGTAATGGCCTGTTATGTGGGGGGGGGGTGGTAATGGCCTGTTATGTGGTGGGGGGGGGGGTGGTGGTATGGGCCGGTAATGGCCTGTTATGGGGGGGGGTGGTAATGGCCTGCTGTTATGCGGGGGGTGGTAATGGCTGTTATGCGGGGTGTGGTAATGGCCTGTTATGCGGGGTGTGGTTAATAATGGCCTGTTATGGGGGGTGTGGTAATGGCCTGTTTGGGGTGGTGTGGTAATGGCCTGTTATGGGGGGGGTGTGGTAATGGCTTATGGTTATGGGGGGTGTGTGGTAATGGCCTGTTATGGGGGGGGTGGGATGTGGTAATGGCCTGTTATGGGGGGGGTGTGGTAATGGCCTGTTATGGGGGGGTGTGGTAATGGCCTGTTATGGGGGGGTGTGGTAATGGCCTGTTATGGGGGGGTGTGGTAATGGCCTGTTATGGGGGTGTTTTCTCTGCTGCAGGGACTGGAGAACTTGTCAGGATAGAAGGAAATAGTAGATGGGGGCAAAATACCCTCAAATTCTTGAGAAAAATCTGCTGCCCTCTACCAGAAAGTTGTCAATAGGAAGAAGGTTTACCATCCAACATGACAATGACCCAAAACACCCAGAAACAATGAGCATGTCCATGCATGGCCTAGTCAGAGCCCAGACCTAAACCCCATTGAAAATCTGTGGAATGACTTGAAAACTGCAGTCCACAAACATTCACCATCAAATGTAACTTAACTTGAGCAGTTCTGCAAAGAAGTGAGGGCAAAAATTGTCAAGTCGGTAGAGACAAATCCCAACAGACTAAAGCAATCAAAGTAAATACAAAATACTGAGATAAGGGGGTGATCCCTTTTCCGACTCTGTGATTCTGTTTTTTATTTTTTTGCTGTATACAGGGTTCCCCCTTCACACCTCCCCAGCAGCTACCTAAGAGTGGAGGAGCTGCACCAGCACAGACAGTAATTGGATCCTCCCAGAGGAGGAGAGGGCTATTGCATGCAGGGAGGGGGAGGGGCTAAATAATTTACTTTTTCCTGGAGTAGCCACATTTCCTAAGCACACTGCTAGTGAATAAAAAAAAAAATAAAAAAATTAAAGCTTAAAATCATTAAAAACCAAAACAATATATATTGCAGCCGACCCATTCTCAAATGATGTTGGTGCATTCGTTTTTTTTTTTAATGATTTTCGCACAACTATTTTTAACCTGGTGATCCAAGATGAAGATTTTGCAAGAATAAATAAAAGCCAGTGTGGTTTTTCTCCTCCTATGTAAACTGATACATTCTGCTGGAGAGCTTGTGCTTTTGAAAAATAGACTTGCTGGTTGGATCACCAGATGAAAATAGAAAAAAAAAAAGAAAACGAATGCAGCCATCACATGAAAGAGTTGGTAATCTGCAATATAATAAATGCTTGCTTTTGGGTTTAATGCCTCTTTAACCGCTTGCCGACCATCACACAACGATGCACGAGGGCACGGCTGCGCAAATGGGCGTACAGGTACGTCCCCTTTAAATCGTGGCTTAGTGGGCTATGTCCACTAATATATATTTTTATTTTATTTAAAAAAATTGCACACACACACATATATATATATATATATATATATATATATATATATATATATATATATATATATATATATATATATATATATATATATATATAATGTTTATATGTATGTTTGTGGGTTTTAAGTTATTTTCTATAACTACAGATTTTAACTTGTAAGCAACAAATGTCAGAAATAGGCTTAGGCATGAAAGGGTTAACCACTTCAGACCCGCGGTATAGCCGAATGACGGCTACAGCGCGGGTCTGAATATCCAACACGCCTTTGGGCGTTCCCAGCGCGCGCTCTAGAGCGCGCTGCGGGGAAGCCCTGTGTTGGCCGTGTCCCTTGGACACAGCCAATCACAGATCGCGGCGAACGGCCAATCAGAGTAGCCGTTTGCGATGCGATCTGTGCGGCGAATGAGAGATGATCTCACAGATCATCTCTCATTGCCGTTTTTACACAGAGATCCATGTCCTGTCTCTGGAGAGGAGGAGCCCGATCTGTGTCCCTTGTACATAGGGACACAGATCGGTCACCCCCCCTCCCCCACAGTTAGAACACACCTAGGATGCATTTAACCCCTTCCTCACCCCCTAGTGTTAACCCCTTCAATGCCAGTCACATGTATACAGTAATTAGTGCATATTTATAGCACTGATCGCAGTATAAATGTGAATGGCGCCAAAAATGTGTCAAAAGTGTCCGATGTGTCCGCCATAACGTCGCAGTACCAATAAAAATCGCAGATCGCCGCCATTTCTAGTAAAAAAAAAAAATAATAATAAAAAAATAATTCTGTCCCCTATTTTGTAAGCGCTATAACTTTTGCGCAAACCAGTCGCTTATAGCGATTTTTTTTCTTTTACCAAAAATATGCAGAAGAATACGTATCGCCTTAAACTGAGAAAAATTTTTTTTTTTTTTTTTTTAAATTGGGATATTTATTATAGCAACAAGTAAAAAATATTGTATTTTTTTTCAAAATTGTCGCTCTTTTTTGTTTATAGCGCAAAAAATAAAAACCGCAGAGGCGATCAAATACCACCAAAAGAAAGCTCTACTTGTGGGGAAAAAAGGACGCCAATTTTGTTTGGGAGCCACGCTGCACGACCGCGCAATTTTCAGTTAAAGCGACGCAGTGCCGGAAGCTGAAATTTCACCTGGGCAGGAGGGGGGTGTATGTGCCCAGTAAGCAAGTGGTTAAGGATTGTACAGTCCGGGTTGTAACGCATCTTTATAGCTCCAATGCGTTTTTCCTGAATGTATTCGATGTCCTGACGTTGTGTCTTTCCTTGCAGAGCACTCAGTATTATGACATGCGATGGTCGTGTGAGCACCTCATCATGGTGTGGATCAATGCCTTCGTCATGCTGACCACACAGCTGCTGCCGCCCAAGTATTGCGACTTGCTGCACCGGTCGGCGTCACACTTAGGAAAGTGGCAGAAGCTGGAGCACGGGTCGTACAGCAACGCACCACAGCACATGTGAGTCCTTCCTGTCTTCATTTTATACTTGGGGATTTGGGGTTACATACTGTGTACATTCGCATCAACCGATCACGTGACGTGGCTTCCGGTATCTCACGATCGCCTTAGTAATAAATTACGGAGACCAAAAATTACATTTTAAATTGCTCGACCACTCGCCGCCCGTGGACGTCTGAGTCGCAGTGGTTATACCAGGATGATGCCTGTAGATAAAGACATCATGCTGGTATCTGTTTGCCAGTTCTCTCTTTTTTTTTTTTTTTGTAAAAGCGATCCTAACAGCTAATTAGCCACTGGATGCTGTTTTTCAGGAAGTTATTCTCTTTTTTTTTTTTTTTTTTGTAAAAGCAATCCTAGCAGCTAATTAGCCACTGGGTGACGTTTTTCAGCAAGTTATTTTCTTTATTTGTGAAAGCGACCCTATCGGCTAACTAGCTACTGGATCACGTTTTTCAGCAAGTTATTCTCTTCTTTTTTTTTTTTGTAAAAGCGATCCTAGCGGCTATTTAGCCACTGGATGACGTTTTTCAGGAAGTTATTCTTTTTTTGTAAAAGCGATCCTAGCGGCTATTTAGCCACAGGATCTCGTTTTTTAGCAAGTTATTCCCTTTTTTTGTAAAAGCGATCCTAGCGGCTAATTAGCCACTGGATGACGTTTTTCAGGAAGTTATTCTCTTTTTGTAAAAGCGATCCTAGCGGCTATTTAGTCACAGGATCTCGTTTTTTAGCAAGTTATTCCCTTTTTTTGTAAAAGCGATCCTAGCGGCTAATTAGCCACTGGATGACGTTTTTCAGGAAGTTATTCTCTTTTTTTTGTAAAGCGATTCTAGTGGCTATTTATCCCTTCTTGTCCCCCTCCCTCCTGACCACCCTTCTATTTCTGCCCTCTCAGGCTCTCCCATCCCACCCAGTGCTGACCATAGAGATAGCCGAGGACTGGCAGGTCCCAGATGATCTCTATGGTATAGGAAACTGGAAGCAACAAGCATTTTCGACTCTTCTGGTTTCCCAGATGTAAACGGCACCATTTTTTAAATTGGTAAAGCATCTGGACACCCTGATCTTGGTATGAGTAGATGCTTGTAAGGTCAGAGGAGACATCTGGGGTCTTATAGACCCCAGGTACCTGTCACATACCTATTGCTGTCACAAGGAGTGTTTACATCCCTTGTGATAGCAATAAAAGTTTTTTTTTTTTTTTTTTTTTTTTTTAAAGAAACAGTGTTAGAATAGAAAATACATCTTTTAAAGTGCCCTGCCCCCCGATGCTTGCACACAAAAGCGAACACATACGTAGGTTTCCAAAGATGTTCGCACCACACATGTACAGTATCGCTGCGAGCAGTATAGAGAGAGCAATCATTCCCACTCCAGACCTCCTCTGTAACGCTAAACTGGTGGCCTGTAGAGCAGAGGTCTCAAACCGGTGGCCCTCCAGCTGTTGTGGAACTACACTTCTCATGAAGCTTTGTAAAACTCTGACATGACTAGGCATGATGGGAATTGTAGTTCCCGAACAACTGGAGGGCCATAGTTTAAAGACCCCTGCTGTAGAGCAAGGGTCTCAAACCGGTGGACCTCCAGCTGTTGTGGAACTACAAGTCCCATCATGCCTCTGCCCATGGGAGTCATGCTTGTAACCTTTAGCCTTGCAATGCCTCATGGGACTTGTAGTTATGCAGCAGCTGAAGGGCCTGCTAGTTTGAGACCCCTGCTGTAAAGGCTTTTAAAGCACCACCTATGGAGATTTTTAGTTGGTGCCGTTCTATGGGGCGTATGTAAAGAATACCATGTTGGGTATTCTATTTACTCGGCATAACATCACCTTTTTATCTTTTGCCAAACAATCGGGGTATTATATTGTTTTTGCACATTAAAACTCATAAAATAAAAATTTTTCCCCCAAACAAAATTGTGTTTTGCGAAAACCACTGCGCTAATATGTTACATAAAAATAATATGCAGCATCCACTATTTTATTCTCTAGGGCTTAGAAAACTATATATAATGTTTGGGGGTTCAAAGTAGTTTTCTAACAAAAACATGACCCCCCAAATCTTTTCGGAGGGGGGGGGGGGGGGATACCTGTTTTCCACTGCTAGGCCATTCACAAAGCACAGCACGCTTTTGCTCATGCGCAGTAATTATTATTTTTTGGGAGGGGCAAACAGTATGCCAACCCCCAATCCCCCCCCCCCCCCGTTTGGTTGGATGGTAGCACTTATCCCATTACTGGCAGCGTCCCGCTCTCCATGGGGTCATCACGGTGACTTCCGTTTTCTCCCTCCTCGGCCGTCAATTGGGAGTCTTCTCTTTTCAGGAAAACGGGTCTCGCACCCCCACTTCTGATTGGCCGGATTGAGGATCAGTGTTTCAACAGCCAATATTCAGTCGCTGTTGTAACACACCCGGGTGTGAGCGTGCATTCTCTGCGACCCGAGTCCACCCTATATTGAAGCCTATTGGAGCCTATGAATCGGGTGCTGTAATTCATGCGCCCGGTGCCCTGAAAGGGGCCGGCTGCATGAATAGGGGGTGGCCGTGGATAGATTCATGCTTTGCCCGGGCGCCGCTAATGGACAGGCTGCCAATGCCGGTGTCTTGGCGAAAATGTTTGCCCGGCGGATTAGGATCCCCCTGTACTGCGCAGGAGCGGCGCTTGCGCCGTACGACTCTCAACTGAGCCTCCGAAAACAGCCTAACATGTAGAGCTGAGTCGGCTCTAAACGGCGGATGCGCAATCACTATCGCACGTGCCGCACGCTCCCGATGCTAGTGCTACTCTGCAAGTACACATCTTGGCAAAATCCGCTCATCGACCTTGCAAGACCAACCCTTCATTTGTTTGAACACGCCCCGCTAAGACGTGTACTCTATTGCTAAAATCACCCCCGCCCCTTGCAGAGTAGCACTAGGATCGGGAGTGTGCGGAATGTGTGATAGTGATTGCGCAGGCGCCGTGTAGAGCGAACTCTCGGCTCTACATCTTCGTCTAATTTTCGGAGGCTCGTTTAGAGGTTTGTACTGCACCTGCGCAGTACAGGGGGGTCCTTATCCACCGGCCGGAACTTATTCGACAGAACACCAGTTTCCCTTAGCGGAGTTGGTGGCGGGACCACCTGACAGCCAATTGAAAAATCTGCTCGGGTGAAAACGCTGCGGGATCCCTGGACAGGTAAGTGTCCTAATATTAAAAGTCAGCAGCTACAGTATTTGTAGCTGCTGACTTTTAATTTGTTTTTGTTTTAAGGCCCCTACCACACGAGGCGGACTCCGTCACTACGGACTCCGCCAGCTCAGCGGGAGATCAGTCCGCAGATCTCTGCTGAGCTGGCGGATGACGAGCTCCTCTCTGCTCACTGAGCGGGGCGGGGTTTGTCGGGCGCTGCTGTTTCCTTTGGAGCGATCTAATGAAAACGGACAGCATGTCCATTTTCATCAGATCTCAGCCGATCCGATCTGTTTTTATCGGGTCGGATGTCAGCGGACATGTCTCCACTGACATCCGACGCTCCATAGAGATGCATGGAGCGGCCATTCAGGTCCGCCGTCAAAACTGACAGGCAGACCTGTACAGTCCGTCCGTGTGAAAGGGGCCTGCAGCATATGAAAAGCAAAGGAAAAAATTCAAGAAATATAGTGCAGCTTACCAGCCTTTAGATGGCGGCTGCGTTCGTTTTCTCTGGTCAGGTTTTCTTTCCTTTATTCTCAAGCTTCCTGTTCTAGGCTGACAACGTTCACTCGCTGTACTGTGGAGGAGAGCAACGTTGTCCCTAGGTTGCTCTCCAAATTTGGACTTTAAATACTCCCCCAAACCCCCCCCCCCCCCCGACACACACACACACACACACACACCTTCATTACATTGGGGGAATTCGGTAGCTGATAACTTGTTTTGAAATTTCCGTTCAGTGTGCAGGAACTTAAAAAAAGCATACTGGATTTCTGGCAGGATCAACTGATAATTTTTCTGTAATTTCAGAAAGAAAGGTCTTAGCCTGAAAAAGAAAACAAATACAACCACCACATCTAAGGACCGGTATGCTGCAGTATATTACATTTTTTTTATTAGGTTAAGATAAACTTTAAAGCCGAAGTGTAGCGCTTTTTTTATTTATTTTTTTCCCGTTGGGCCCACTCGCCTGTTTTTAAAGCCGCCCTCAATGGATTTGCAGTGTGGTCATGTGAGGTCACTCTTCTGCCGCTGTGGGCGGGGCCTAAATGGTGCAGAGCGCTACCTTGCCATGACACAGGCAAAGGAATCTTCTGGCGATAATGATCCTATAGTGACAATACATGGGTCAATTGTAGTGGAACCTTGGATTGCGAGTAACGCGGTTAACAAGCGTTTCGCAATACGAGCCTTTTATTTATTTTTTAATCCTGACTCTGTTTGCGAGTGTTTTCTCGCAAAACAAGCAGGATTCAAGCCACGGCGATGTGCAGTACCACGTTTGGCCAGAGGTGCGGGGGGCGACGGAACTGAGCAGAGTCATTTGGAAATACTGAGGAAAAACTCAGAAATACTCAGTTCCCAAGCCTTTCAGAGGTTTTCTGAGTTCAGCCGAGCGATCCCCGAGTATTTCAGAGGCTCTATGGCGCCCCCAACCTCTGGCCACATGTGGTATTGCATGCCATAGAAGTCAATGCGGAACAAATTATTTTCGTTTCCATTGACTTCAATGGGGAAACTCGCTTTGCTATGCGAGTGCTTTGGATTACAAGCATTCTCCTGGGACGGGTTATACTCGTAATCCGAGGTTCCACTGTATGATCTATCAAATCTGCAAAAATCTAACTGCCATTCACTTACGATCAATTTTAAACTCAATTTAGATTGGATTTGACCACCTCCAGTCTGGGCCAATTCTGACATTTTCTTTTATACGTGTAAAAATCTGCATTTTTTTTTTTGCAAGAAAATTACTTGGAACCCCCAAACATATATATTTTTTAAGCAGAGGCCCTAGAGCAGGAATCTCCAAACTGCGGCTCGAGGGCCAGATGGTGGCCCTTTGCTAGCCTTTATCCAGCCCTTGGGGAACAATTCCTCCCACTAATATGAGGCTCTATTCCTCCCACTGACATCAACAAGGGGGCACTATATCATCCACGATACCAATGATGGGATACTCTTCCTCCTACTAATAGGGGAAAACTCCTCCTCCTATTGACCACCAACCCTGAGGCCATATTTGTTCTCACTGATGCCGGGCCCGGGACATTTTCTGCCCCTGCTGGCCACAATCCGGCCCTCCTATTGAAGGGCAATAAAGTGGCCCTTTGTCTGAAAAGTTTGGAGACCCCTGCCCTGGAGAATAAAATGGTGGGCTTTGCAATTTTTTTTATGTCCTATCGATGTTTGCCCAGCTATTTCTCAAATGCATATTTTCAGGAGAAAAAAAGCACGATCATAAATTTTAGTGCCAACATCATACAGTGAGGGAGAAAAGTCTTTGACCCCCCCTGCTGAATTTGTATGTCTGACAAATTATAGGTCTATAATCTTATTGGTCGGTTTATTTTAACAGCGAGAGACGGAATAACAACAAAAATATCCAGAAAAACACCATTTCAGAAAAGTAATAAATTGATTTGCATTTTAATGAGTGAAATAAGTATTTGACCCCTTCGCAAAACATGACTTGGTACTCGGTGGAGAAACCCTTGTTGGCGATCACAGAGGTCGGACGTTTCTTGTAGTTGGCCCCCAGGTTCGTACCTCTCAGGAGGGATTTTGTCCTCTTTGCAGATCATCTCATTAAGGTTTGGAGGCTGATGTTTGGCAACTCGAACCTTCAGCTCCCTCCACATATTTTCTATGGGCTAAGGTCTGGAAACTGGCTAGGTCACTCCAGGACCTTCAAGTGGTTGTAAAGGTACAATTTTTTCCCCCTAAATAGCTTCCTTTACCTCAGTGCAGTCCTCCTTCACTTACCTCATCCTTCCATTTTGCTTTTAAATGTCCTCATTTCTTCTGAGAAATCCTCACTTCCTGTTCTTCTGTCTGTAACTCCACACGGTAATGCAAGGCTTTCTCCCTGGTGTGGAGTGTTGTGCTTGCCCCCTCCCTTGGAATACAGGAGAGTCAGGACCCTCTCTACATTGCAGATAGAGAAAGAAGCTGCGTGTCAGTGGGAGTCCTGACTCTCCTGTAGTTCAAGGGAGGGGGCAAGCATGGCATTCCACACCAGGGAGAAAGCCTTGCAATCTGATTTCTTCTGTGGACAGGTGTCTTTTATCCAGGGAACAAGCTGAGATTAGGAGCATTCCCTTTAAGAGAGTGCTCCTAATATCAGCTCGTTACCTGCATAGAAGACATTTGGAAGCCAGAAATCCTGCTGATTGATAGGGGATCAAATAATTATTTCACTCATTAAAATGCAAATAAATTTAGAACTTTTTTTGAAATGTGTTTTTCTGGATATTTTGTTTTTATTGCGTCTCTCACTGCTAAAATAAATCGACCAATAAAATTATAGACAGATCATTTCTCTGTCAGCGGGCAAATGCACAAAATCAGCAGGGGATCAAATACTTTTTTTTCCCTCACTGTAAATGTAAAAAGCAACATTTTTCTGCTAGAAAATTATTTAGAACCCCTAAACATATATATATTTAAGTAGAGGCCCCAGAGCAGGCATAGGCAACCTCGGCACTCCAGCTGGGGTGAGACTACAAATCCCATCATGCCTCTGCCTCTAGGAGTCATGCCTGTAATTGTCAGAGTCCTGCAATGTCTCATGGGACTTGTAGTTTCACCACCGCTGGAGGGCCGAGGTTGCCTAACCCTGCCCTAGAGAATAAAATGGCGAGTGTTGCAATTTTGTATGTTGCGCAGCTATTTATGAAATGCATATTTGCAGAGAAAAAATGCCCCATAATGAAATTTAGCACAAACACAATATTATACCCTTTCTTTTTATTCCAAAAAAAATATTTTGGCTGCGTTGAGTAAATAGATACCAAACATGTCAAGTCTTAAAATTGCACACACCCGTTTTCATCCCCTTCCTGCCCGGGCCAATTTTCAGCTTTCAGCGCTGTCACACTCTGAATGACAATTGCGCGGTCGTGCGACGTGGCACCCAAACAAAATTGACATATTTTTTTTCCCACAAATAGAGCTTTCTTTTGGTGTATTTGATCACCTCTGCGATTATTATTATTTTTTATTTTTTTTATTTTTTAGCTATAAGCAAAAAAAGACTGACAATTTTGAAAAAAAAACATAATTTTTTTACTTTTTGCTATAATAAATATCCCAATTTAAAAAAAAAAAAATATGTATTTTTTAGGGCTGCAACGAACGATTATTTTCATTAGGGTTGTCCCGATACCACTATCTGTATCGGGACTGATACCGAGTATTTGCGGGAGTACTTGTACTCCCGCAAATACCCCCGATACCTAAATAGAATACCCCCCCCCCTCCGTCGGATCCGTCCAATCCAGAGAAGGGGAGTGTCTATACATGGCGCGGCAGGCATTACAAGTATTCAAGCGAAAGCTTGTAATCCAGGGGGATTAACGCGGTGGTATCATATCTACTACAGGTATGGGGGACATACATGGCTGCAATATGTGGGGGACATACATGGCTGCAATATGTGGGGGACATACATGGCTGCAATATGTGGGGGACAGGACATGGCTGCAATATGTGGGGGACAGGACATGGCTGCAATATGTGGGGGACAGGACATGGCTGCAATATGTGGGGACAGGACATGGCTGCAATATGTGGGGGACAGGACATGGCTGCAATATGTGGGGACAGGACATGGCTGCAATATATGTGGGGACAGGACATGGCTGCAATATTGGGGGGACAGGACATGGCTGCAATATGTGGGGGACAGGACATGGCTGCAATATGTGGGGGACAGGACATGGCTGCAATAAATGTGGGGGACAGGACATGGCTGCAATATATGTGGGGGACAGGACATGGCTGCAATATATGTGGGGGACAGGACACTGGCTGCAATATATGTGGGGACAGGACATGGCTGCAATATATGTGGGACAGGACATGGCTGCAATAATATGTGGGGGACAGGACATGGCTGCAAATATATGTGGGGGACAGGACATGGCTGCAATATATGTGGGGGAACAGGACATGGCTGCAATATATGTGGGGGACAGGACATGGCTGCAATATATGTGTGGGACAGGACATGGCTGCAATATATTGTGGGGGACAGGACATGGCTGCAATATATGTGGGGGACAGGACATGGCTGCAATATATGTGGGGGACAGGACATGGCTGCAATATATGTGGGGGACAGGAGGACATGGCTGCAATATATGTGGGGGACAGAGACATGGCTGCAATATATGTGGGGGACAGGACATTGGCTGCAATATATGTGGGGGACAAGGACATGGCTGCAATATATGTGGGGGGACAGGACATGAGGCTGCAATATATGTGGGGGACAGGACATGGCTGCAATATATGTGGGGTGACAGGACATGGCTGCAATATATGTGGGGGGACAGTGACAATGGCTGCAATATATGTGGGGGACAGGACATGGCTGCAATATATTGGGGGACAGGACATGGCTGCAATATATTTGTGGGGGACAGGACATGGCTGCAATATATGTGGGGGAGGACAGGACATGGCTGCAATATATGTGGGGGACAGGACATGGCTGCAATATATGTGGGGGACAGGACATGGCTGCAAATAATGTGGGGGGACAGGACATGGCTGCAATATATGTGGGGGACAGGACATGGCTGCAATAATATGTGGGGGGACAGGACATGGGCTGCAATATATGTTGGGACAGGACATGGCTGCAATATATGTTGGGGGACAGGACATGGCTGCAATATAGGTGGGGGGACAGGACATGGCTGCAATATATGTGGGGGACAGGACATGGCTGCAATATATGTTGGGGACAGGACATGGCTGCAATATATGTGGGGGACAGGACATGGCTGCAATATATGTGGGGGACAGGAACATGGCTGCAATATATGTGGGGGACAGGACATGGCTGCAATATAATGTGGGGGACAGGACATGGCTGCAATATATGTGGGGGACAGGACATGGCTGCAATATATGTGGGGGGACAGGACATGGCTGCAATATATGTGGGGGACAGGACATGGCTGCAATATATGTGGGGGGACATGCATGGCTGCAATATATGTGGGGGGACATGCATGGCTGCATCTGTGGGGGGACATGGCTGCAATATTTGT
>CM056050.1:599937311-600047311 GCA_029574335.1 Rana kukunoris | reverse complement strand
TTTTTTTCTTGTGGTCACCGGTTTGGGGAGAGCTATCCCAGCAAATGTACCAAAACGTCTTTTGGTTTTATAATAATGCAGGTATTATTGTATACATATACGATTGTGTATGTGTATGTCCTAGGAGGAGACATCGCAGCCTGACCAGCCTCCCAATATCATCCCAAAAAAAAAGAGGAGGGAGGGCGGGGCAGCGCGGTGTTATAAGCGGCCCTGTAGAGGGCGCCACTCTGTGCCCAGCAAATTTCAGTGCCACTTGCCTGTGTTAATGATGGCAGAGCTTGATAGTATTGACAAAAAAAACAATAATAAAAAAGACAAATAATTTTCATAATTCTTTGGGTGGTGTGTGTGCTTAAGAGAATGTTCATGTGTTTTGCTAAAGTATCTTTTTACATTTATTTTTCCCTTTTAAAAAAAATATATTTTGTACAGTAAACGTTTATGGGGAACTGTGTACAAATGTTTTTGCAAAATCCAGCCGCACCACATCTATGGGCCTTCCTTTATCTAGATGACAACTCGCCTCCTCATAGAAGGTTAATAGATTGGTTTGGCAAGAACGATTTTTCATGAATCCATGCGGATTACTGCTTATGCATCTATACTAAAATCTTATCATCCCCTCTAAGAGCTTACATACTATTGATGTCAGGCTAACTGGTCTGTAATTACCAGGGATTTATTTTTGACCTGGTGCCAAATGATCATCTTTCGGAAGCCAATGACCCATAGGAAGACCTGCTACCAAATGAGCATCTTCCGGAGCCAATGACCCATAGAAAGGCTGGGTGCCAAATGAGCGTCTTCCGGAGCCAAGGGTCTATAGGAAGACCTGGTGCCATATGAGCGTCTTCCGGAGCCAAGGGTCTATAGGAAGACCTGGTGCCATATGAGCGTCTTCCGGAGCCAAAGACCCATAAGAAGACCTGGTACCAAATGAGCATCTTCCGGAGCCAATGACCCTTCGAAAGGCTGGGTGCCAAATGAGCGTCTTCCGGCGCCAAGGGTCTATAGGAAGACCTGGTACCATATGAGCGTCTTCCGGAGCCAAAGACCCATAAGAAGACCTGGTGCCAAATGAACGTCTCCTGGAGCCAAGGATCTATAGGAAGACCTGGTGCCAAATGAGCGTCTTCTGGAGCCAAAGACCAATAAGAAGACCTGGTGCCAAATGAGCGTCTTCCGGAGCCAAAGACCCATAGGAAGACCCGGTGCCGAATTAGTGTAATTTTTATTGGTCGTTGGCTGCATCATTGCACCCCACTGGTTTTCAATTGAGTCCTCAGGGTTGATGTGATAGATGAGCAGGCTTCTTCTGGCTGTGCCTCAACTTTACTTGTCCACTGTTCCTTATCCCCTGGGGTACATTCGGGCCTGCTTTTCTTGTTTCCACAACCACCGGGAGAGATGTTTCTTTTGTGGGTTCCATTAGATGCCAAATGAGCGTCTTCCGGAGCAAAGGACCCATAGGAAGACCTGGTGCCAAATGAGCGTCTTCCGGAGCCAAAGACCCATAGGAAGGCCTGGTGCCAAATGAGCGTCTTCCGGAAACAAGGACCCATAGGAAGGCCTGGTGCCAAATGAGCGTCTTCTGGAGCCAAAGACCCATAGGAAGACCTGGTGCCAAATGAGCGTCTTCCGGAGCCAAAGACCCATAGGAAGACCTGGTGCCAAATGAGCGTCTTCTGGAGCCAAAGACCCATAGGAAGACCTGGTGCCAAATGAGCGTCTTCTGGAGCCAAAGACCCATAGGAAGACCTGGTGCCAAATGAGCGTCTTCCGGAGCCAAAGACCCATAGGAAGACCTGGTGCCAAATGAGCGTCTTCTGGAGCCAAAGACCCATAGGAAGACCCGGTGCCGAATTAGTGTATTTTTATTGGTCGTTGGCTGCATCATTGCACCCCACTGGTTTTCAATTGAGTCCTCAGGGTTGATGTGATAGATGAGCAGGCTTCTTCTGGCTGTGCCTCAACCTTACTTGTCCACTGTTCCTTATCCCCTGGGGTACATTCGGGCCTGCTTTTCTTGTTTCCACAACCACCGGGAGAGATGTTTCTTTTGTGGGTTCCATTAGTTGCCAAATGAGCTTCTTCCGGAGCAAAGGACCCATAGAAAGACCTGGTGCCAAATGAGCGTCTTCCGGAGCCAAAGACCCATAGGAAGGCCTGGTGCCAAATGAGCGTCTTCCGGAAACAAGGACCCATAGGAAGGCCTGGTGCCAAATGAGCGTCTTCCGGAGCCAAAGACCCATAGGAAGACCTGGTGCCAAATGAGCGTCTTCCGGAGCCAAAGACCCATAGGAAGACCTGGTGCCAAATGAGCGTCTTCTGGAGCCAAAGACCCATAGGAAGGCCTGGTGCCAAATGAGCGTCTTCTGGAGCCAAAGACCCATAGGAAGGCCTGGTGCCAAATGAGCGTCTTCCGGAAACAAGGACCCATAGGAAGACCTGGTGCCAAATTAGTGTCTTTTTATTGGCCGTTGGCTCCATCATTGCACCCCATTGGTTTTCAATTGAATCCTCAAGGTTGATGTGCTAGCTAGATGAGCAGACTCCTTCTGCCTGTGCCTCAACCTTACTTGTCCTCTGTTCCTTATCCCCTGGGGTACATTCAGGCCTGCTTTTCTCACCGGGAGAGATGTTTCTTTTGTGGGTTCCATCAGATGCCAAATGAGCGTCTTCCGGAGCAAAGGACCCATAGGAAGACCTGGTGCCAAATGAGTGTCTTTCGGAGCCAAAGACCCATAGGAAGGCCTGGTGCCAAATGAGCGTCTTCCGGAGCCAAAGACCCATAGGAAGGCCTGGTGCCAAATAAGCGTTTTCTGGAGCCGAAGACCCATAGGAAGGCCTGGTGCCAAATGAGCGTCTTCCGGAGCCAAAGACCCATAGGAAGGCCTGGTGCCAAATGAGCGTCTTCCGGAGCCAAAGACCCATAGGAAGGCCTGGTGCCAAATAAGCGTTTTCTGGAGCCGAAGACCCATAGGAAGGCCTGGTGCCAAATGAGCGTCTTCCGGAGCCAAAGACCCAAAGGAAGGCCTGGTGCCAAATGAGCGTCTTCCGGAGCCAAGGACCCATAGGAAGGCCTGGTGCCAAATGAGCGTCTTCCGGAAACAAGGACCCATAGGAAGGCCTGGTGCCAAAACGAGCGTCTTCTTATTAGTCATAGGCTCCATCATTGCACCCCACTGGTTTTCATATGAATCCTCAGGATTGATGTGCTAGATCTCCCTGTGTGGTGAGTGGGTTATTTCTGACTGTGCCTCAGCCTTACTTGTCCACTGTTCCTTATCCCCGGGGGGCCCGGGGTACATTCGGACCTACTTTTCTTGTTTGCACAACGCTCGGGACAGATGTTTCTTTTGTGGGTTCCATCAGATGTTGGGAATACCGTTCTGGATCCCTGGCTTATGTGATTAGCTGCACCCTGTCAGCAACATCAAACCTTCCTGATGAAGTGAACTGTTTCGCAAACCACGTTGATGTTTACCTTCTCTTTCTGCTAAGAGGCGCACTGATTACTGGATATCTGTTTGAAGGATGATGTATTGAAAAGAGGAAAATATATAAATATTTTTGGTGCATTTCATGGTTTTTAACTTTTTATTTTGCTATATTCTCTATAAAATGTATGACTTTTATGTAAACTTTTTTTTACTTTTATATATGTGTTTGTGTGACCCAAGGGCAATTGATTTTTACTTCTCTGGAAGTTTTTGGGGATGAAGGTACAAGGTACCTGTTTTTTTCTATATGGTGTTCAGTGTCAGGCACGGCTACACAATGCATATTTCAACAATAGGGCAGAAGGTAGGTATTTAGGAAGGTGGCACCAGTCAGAAGAGTCTGCAGAACATTTATATGACAGCTCTGTTTTGAATAATGAATATATACAAAAATTTTTTTTTAAATACTTCATTTGTAGCAATTTTCATATATTAGCAGGCATATTGAAGGATATACTGTCACCCATTTCTTTTGACTTTGGCTACAATTTCTGCCAATTTGCCACTTTTGTGTCTTGCATCTCCTCTGAATGTTCACTAGGTGGCGCTGTTGATTTATAGCTTTCACAAGACACTATCCTGCCCTAAAATCCAAATCTACATTCATTGGTTTGAGATTTTTGGAAATTTAAAGGAGTTTTCCAATGCAAAAAAAAGATAAATTGTTAAATTTGCCTTTCTAGACAAGCACAGCTTGGCCACTATTTCTTCTGACCGAAGATCTTTAGAGGTCCATAAGGAGATTTTGCTTGTTTGGACCTATGGGGAATGAGCATCGTCTTTAAGAATGTTGATTGACCACCCCAGACATTTTTTTTGCAGGTCCCCAGGCCTCATCTAGAAGTGAGGAGGGACCTACAATCATGCAAACCTTTTCTGATCAACCATCGTGAACCTGTTGCTAACTTAAATAATTGAATGATTAGCAATCTGTAAATTTAACGCTTAACATATTTTTCCAGCAGAGGGCGACTCGAGTCTTCCCTCTCCTGAAGAGAATACTGCTACCAATGTTTTCCGGTATGCTGTACAGCGCCCCCCAGTGGACTGTGGTTCTTCCCACTGACCACTATGTCATCATTGTGTCCTATAGTGACAAAGCAGTCTGTGTAAGGATCCACAGGACGCAGATGGGGACATGCTATCCCACACCCAATGATATAAGCCAAGGGTGCCCAAGCAGTGGCCCACGGAGCCCTCTGATGTGGCCTGCGTCCTGCTCTGGGATGGAATAGAATACTGTTATTAAAGGTACGTTTATTACTAAAATGACAGGGTACATAGGGGCATATCTGTTCTGCAGTGGTTACTGGGCTGCTTTCAAACTGATCTGCAGGTGCAGAGAACTGCACCTGTGGGTTACCTGCACTGAGCCACAGACTTCTATTACCTGCGAGTTTGGCGTGCTTTCTAAAAGTGCACTACTACACCTACAGGGTATAATAGAAGTCTATGGCAAAGTGCAGCTAGCCTGCAGGAAAGCCACAGGTGAACTGTGCTGCACCAGTGGTGTGGATGAACAACCGTGCATCAGTGTGAAAGCAGCCTTAAGCCCCTTTCACACCGTCAGTCTGACCCAATCAGACCCTTCATTCACCTGTAGGGAATGGCAGATGTAAATAGACTTGTGTCCGATCCACCTGCTCCACTCATTGTGTCCGCGACCGGTTACCACAATGCTTAAGTGGCCCTCGCTCTTCAAAAGGTTGGGCACCCCTCATATAAGCCATGGATCCAGAACGGTATTCCCAACATCTTATGGATCCCACAAAGATAAGCTTCTGTACCAGGCATTGTGGAATTAAAGATCAGGCCCGATTGCACACCAGGGGGCGGGAATGAGTAGACAAATAGGGTTAAGGCACAGCCAGAAGGAACTCATTCATCCCAAATTGAAAACTAGCACTACTAACAGGATTCATATTAAAGTCAGCGGGGTGCACGGATGGAGCCAACAACCCATAGGAAGACCTGGTACTAAATTGGCATGTTCTGGAGCCAAGGACCCATAGGAAGACCTGGTACCAAATTAGCGTCTTCTGAAACCATTGACCCTTAGGAAACCCCTGGTACCAAATTAGCGTCTTCTGGAGCCATCAACCCATAGGAAGACCTGGTACCAAATTAGCGTCTTCTGGAGCCATCAACCCATAGGAAGACCTGGTACCAAATTAGCGTCTTCTGGAGCCATCAACCCATAGGAAGACCTGGTACCAAATTAGCGTCTTCTGGAGCCATCAACCCATAGGAAGACCTGGTACCAAATTAGCGTCTTCTGGAGCCATCAACCCATAGGAAGACCTGGTACCAAATGAGCGTCTTCTGGAGCCATCGACCCATAGGAAGACCTGGTACCAAATTAGCGTCTTCTGGAGCCATCGACCCATAGGAAGACCTGGTACCAAATGAGCATCTTCTGGAGCCAAGGACTCATAGGAAGACCTGGTACCAAATTAGCGTCTTCTGGAGCCATTGACCCTTAGGAAAGACCTGGTACCAAATTAACGTCTTCTGTAGCCATTGACCCTTAGGAAAGACCTGGTACCAAATTAGCGTCTTCTGGAGCCATCAACCCATAGGAAGACCTGGTACCAAATGAGCGTCTTCTGGAGCCATTGACCCTTAGGAAGACCTGGTACCAAATGAGCATCTTCTGGAGCCAAGGACCCATAGGAAGACCTGGTACCAAATTAGCGTCTTCTGGAGCCATTGACCCTTAGGAAAGACCTGGTACCAAATTAGCGTCTTCTGTAGCCAAGGACCCATAGGAAGACCTGGTACCAAATTAGCGTCTTCTGTAGCCATTGACCCTTAGGAAAGACCTGGTACCAAATTAACGTTCTTCTGGAGCCATCAACCCATAGGAAGACCTGGTACCAAATTAGCGTCTTCTGGAGCCATTGACCCTTAGGAAGACCTTGTACCAAATTAGCATCTTCTGGAGCCATCAACCCATAGGAAGACCTGGTACCAAATTAGCATCTTTTGGAGCCATCGACCCATAGGAAGACCTGGTGCCAAATGCGTGTCTTCTGGAGCCATCAACCCATTGGAAGACCTGGTGCCAAATGAGCGTCTTCTGGAGCCATTGACTTATAGGAAAACCTGGTGCCAAATGCGTGTCTTCTGGAGCCAAGGACCCATAGGAAGACCTGGTACCAAACAAGCATTTTCTGGAGCCATCGACTCATAGGAAAACCTGGTGCCAAATGCGTGTCTTCTGGAGCCAAGGACCCATAGGAAGACCTGGTACCAAACGAGCATTTTCTGGAGCCATCGACACATAGGAAGTCCTGGAATTTGTCCAGCAGATGGTGACTGAAGTCTTCGTTCTCCTTAAGAGAGCACTGCTATCAATGTTTGTTAGCATGCTTTCCCATTGACTATTGTGTCACCACAGTGTCCTTTAGTGATGTGAGAAAAAAAGGTGGTGATACTGCGCTGTCTATGTAAATGGTCTAAAAAAATGCTAGCAACTTAAAATGTGAGATACACACAAAAATAATACTATAAAACAAGAAAAAGCTGCGCAAATATAAACACTACAGTGTAGAACTCAATTGATAGTCCAGTGTAGGGTAAATGAGAGTCCCGTCAAGCAAGTAATGAAAGAAATATATATAATATATAAAATCCATTAATCAAGTGCGGAACATGTTATGCTTCTGATGGAAACTGATAGCAGAAAACAAATGTTCTTTCCTCCAGATAGATAGTGACATCAAATGCAAAAACCTCAGAAACAGTGCATGGATAGATAAACACTTCCACCTTTCAACCACACCGCCCCTTACCAGAGGGGAAGATCCCAACTAGAGATCTTCTGACAGCAGATGGCTTAATCCCCAGCCAGGGGTTAATGTGACAGGATATCCAAAGGTCAGGTTTTCTCCAGCAGTGGACCGATGATCCGAGTTGTAATGAAATTTAAAAGCTACTGGCTTTTTTATAACGTTATGTTGAGGTCCAGTTCATGAATTTTGTTGTGTAAACAAGCGACAGATAACAGGGGAGACCTACTAAGATGATGACATGGCATAGCAGGTAACACGTTGGTCAGAGCACCCAGAACGCATTCGTCTTAGTACATCCGGATGGAGGATTACCTGCGCCTTTGTAGTCAGTACAAATCAGTTTCTAGATCAAGACATTAAGCCATCTGCTGTCAGAAGATCTCTAGTTGGGATCTTCCCCTCTGGTAAGGGGCGGTGTGGTTGAAAGGTGGAGGTGTTTATCTATCCATGCACTGTTTCTGAGGTTTTTGCATTTGATGTCACTATCTATCTGGAGGAAAGAACATTTGTTTTCTGCTATCAGTTTCCATCAGAAGCAAAACATGTTCCGCACTTGATTAATGGATTTTACATATTTTAACATGTTCCGCACTTGATTAATGGATTTTACATATTATATATATTTCTTTCATTACTTGCTTGACGGGACTCTCATTTACCCTACACTGGACTATCAATTGAGTTCTACACTGTAGTGTTTATATTTGCGCAGCTTTTTCTTGTTTTATCCTTTAGTGATGTAGCAGTCTGTGTAAGGAACCACCAGAAGGGGATATACCTGGTGACATCATAAGGATGTCTGCTTCATGTGGGTAACACCCACATGTGCTGCTGAGCCTCCATGACAGTACTAAAAAACAATGAATGAGAGGGGTGGGCCGTCCTTCACTTTGATGCCGCTTCTAATGCACATGGTGAGAAGCTCACAGTGTGCAGTGAAATCAGAGGAAGCAATCTCAGTCCAGGAAAGGAGCCGCTACAACTGTGCAAGACTGAAGGGAAGGCCGAGGTCAACGTTGAGTACAAAGCTTCTAATTTTTACCGGCTGACTCTCATTTAATGAGCATCGGGGTCGCTAATGACTGTATTTCAGGGGCTGGTATGTAGCGCTGTTATTATCTGCTCCTCTGTCTTTAGAAGCGTGTTCAGGCGGACATCTGATGCCTGTGGGGCATTGATAATTATTGGGTGCTTCTGGACTGAGTTTGCAAACAGACATGTAAATAGTCTGCATTACCCTGCTTCACCACCAGGTGGCAGGAAAGCTCTGTCTGTATACAGTAGGTAGTGCTTATAAACATACTTGTGTATTTGGGGGTATCTGCACAGTGACATGGGGACTGCGGTGGTGGCCAAGGGGATAGGTGCAGCCAAGCCTTTCTGCTCCAATGGGGACCTGGACTGCTCCCCCCCACCTTACTCTTATGCCCCGTACACACGATCACTTTTTGTGATGAAAAAAAATGTAATTTTTCTTCATGAAAAAAAAACAACATTTTTCAAACTTAATTTTCAAAAATGACGTTGCGTACACACCATTATTTTCGGAAAATGATGAACAAAACGACGGCACTCTAAAGGGGAAGTTCTATTTGCCTTGAGGCTGCTTGTTAGTAAAAGACGATTCCTGCTTTGTTGTCTGTTACAGCGTGATGAATGTGCGATCTCCATTATGAATGGTAGTTTTACCTCCCGTCTCCTAACTTGCTTCTGGGCATGTGCGGGTTTAAAACGTCATTTGTTACGTCGTTTTGCCCACACACGATCATTTTTTATGACACAAAAAATGACATTTTTAAAAATGACATAAAAAATTTGAGCATGTTCGAATTTTTTTTTGCTCGTTTTTCAGAAGACATAAAATGACGTTTTGCCCACACACCATCATTTTAAATGACATTTTTAAAAATGTCATTTTTTTTTCCATCACAAAAAGTGATCGTGTGTACGCGGCATGACAGAAAAAAAAAAACTATTTTGCAAAGCATGCCAGGTGAGGCTGGAAAAAGTTCCTCCATAGCAGAGCTGTGGCAGACAAGTATGGCGATGCCCGGTATATACCTTGCACTTCTCTGCTGCTGTGCTCTTTAGAACTGTAAGTCTAAAGATGAACTTATTTTATGCTCCATAATGTGTCACTTCCAGGTATTTATTACCTATCGCCAGTCGTTTGCCTTGGGCAAAGTTTTTTTTGGGGGGGTTGCCGTTCCCCCAGGCAGAAGAGATGCTATGAGGACTGCAGTGAAGTCGCTCTGGAGGTGTGGGCTGCACATGGGTGATACCCACCAGAGGCGGCCACGGATTAAGTGGTGATAGAGGAGTGAAGCAGAAGGTGGCTGCAGCCTTTGATCCTGAAAGTAGCTTAACTGGCAGAGCAGGTCGGAGTCCCGGGCTATGGTTGTGACTCGGAAGCCTCGCTACCCACAGCTGGTAAGAAGGAGCCGGCGGGAGGGTGAGAGTCTGGTGTAGGTTTTTTTGAAGGGGGGGGGGTGGGAGAGTCTCCTGATGAGTATGGGGGGGATAGGGGGAGCCCCCCACCCCTCTCTCTACCTCTTTCACCCCCCCTCACTTCTCTCTCTCCCCCCTCACTGCCCTCTCTCTCTCACCCCCCTCACACTTTCCCCTCATTGCCCTCTCCCTCTCTCAACCCCCCCTCACTTCCCTCTCTCAATCCCCCCTCACTTCCCTCTCTCACCCCCCCCTCACACTTCCCTCTCTCAACCCCCCCTCTCACACTTCCCTCCCTCTTTCTCAGCCCCTCACACTTTCCTCTCTCTCACCACCCCCCCTCACACTTTCCTCCCTCTCACCACCCCCCCTCACACTTTCCTCCCTCTCACCCCCCCTCACACTTTCCTCCCCCTCACCTCCCCCCCCTCCCACTTTCCTCCCCCTCACCCCCCCCCCCCCCCCCTCCCACTTTCCTCCCCCTCACCCACCCCCCCCCTCCCACTTTCCTCCCCCTCACCCCCCCCTCCCACTTTCTTCCCCCTCCCACTTCTCTCTCTCGATTTAGCCTTGCAGCACAAAACCAAAATACACCATTGCCTACCACAGAGAGATCACAGTACTCCCCCTGACAATGCCTTTTTTCTGGTTTTCTCTACAGAAGGACATCTTTTATTCAGGTATCACCCAGGGTCACCATCTACTTCCGCTCTCAGAGATGACACAACCATGTAAATCCAAAATGACACAGATAAGCCCCTGCTTCAGACTTACTACAAGATTACAATATAGCAGCCTGATCATTAGAGGAGACTGTGGAAATAATTGCTCCTTCCTGCAGCAGACTGATGACATCACTTTAACCCAAACACTGGACTAAAGCTCAAGGATGACGTTATAGCATTAAAAGATGGAGATTTGTTTAATTGTCTTGGTCCAGGCATCCTGCCTCCCCCCCCTTAAAGTGTTGCCAGGGTCTGCTCTCCTCTGGCCTCTCTGTATGGAACCTGCAGCATCCTGGGATATGTGATGTGCGTATACCAGGAGGCCAGAGACGTCATTTTCTTCCATAGTCTCCAATCCATCTCCGGATAGTACAGAGCCTTGGGACACAGAGCTCTCCTAATGGAGATACAATCTGCTGTGTCAGGCATTATAGGATGGCGTGATTCTTGGCTGATAAGACTCCAGGTCTGTGGACAGTGACAGCCTGCAGGCCAGGAGAGTGTGAAGGAGGCACTGGAAATGTGAGATAAGGCCGATCACAGGCCGAATCCTTGGAATAGCTGAGATTCCTCCTCTACTAATCCGAGAAATCCACAGGAGACCATCGCCTGGTCCGGGCACCAAACCCTGACACCTTTCATTAGAGAAATATCTGGGCTGTCATTACTTCATGCCAGCTGTCATGGTGATGCATTCCTTTAACCACTTCCATACCGCGCCTATTTTGGCACTTCTCTGCTACATGCAAAAATCATAATTTTTTTGCTAGAAAATTAGTCAGAACCCCCGAACACTATATATGTTTTTGTTTTTTTTTAGCAGATACCCTTGGAAAAAAAATGGCGGTCACTGCAACTTTTTATCTCGCACGGTATTTGCGCAATCATTTTTCAAACGCTTTTTTTTGAGGAAAAAAAAAACGGTTTCACGATTTAAAAAAAAACAGTAAAGTTAGCCCAAATGTATAATGTACACTGAGTAAATAGATACCCAACATGGAATAGCGCCAAACTTCAGTACTTAAAAATCTCCATAGGTGTTGCTTATTTTATTTTTTTACAGGTTACCAGTTTAGCGTTAGAGGAGGTCTAGTACTAGAATTGTTGCTGGCGCTCTAATGCACGCAGCGATACCTCACGTGTGGTTTGAATGGCCTTTACATAGGTGGGCGGGACTTGTGTGTGTTCGTGAGCTACCAGGGACAGGGGCATTTAAAAAAAAATGTTTTCATCATTTTATTTTACTTAATTTATTTTGTTTTAATTTTTACACTTTTAAAAAAATCACTTTTATTCCTATTACAAGGAATGTAAACATCCCTTGTAATAGGAAGTGTGTGTGTGTTGACAGGTCCTCTTTAGGGAGAGATGTGGAATCAATAAGACCCCACATCTCTCCTCCAGGCTGGAAAGCACGAGACCGTATTTGCCGACTCCTGCGCGCAGCGACGTCATCACCGCTCTTGCCAATCACAGCCCCGGAGCAGCAAAACCCTGGAAGTAACCTTCTGTGAAGCGATGTCTGCGGCCGGAGGGGGAGAAAAGGACGGCTTCGATCCAAGGTAAGTAATGCATGAGCTAGTATGCTAGTCATACTAGCTCATTATGGCTTTGTCTTGCAGGTTTTTTTTATCCAGGTTTACAACCACTTTAAATGCAATGTCCCAGCATGCAATGCAGCACTTTTCCTCTGCCAATAGCCAGGACTAATACTGTGCACTCACTGGCCAGGTCCCCTCCCACTGTCCAATATGCCTCCCTATTGGATCAGTGTGGGACAGTGACAAGCTGAGCGGCACCTGAGCACAATGAGCAGACCCAACAGTGGCAGTGCGTCCAGAAGGGTGCACAGGCTCTGCCCCCTCTCTCCTGCCACCCCTCTATCATTAATAGATAGATTAATGCATTGCATGAATCCATCTATGGTTGCCACTGCCGCCCAGCCATAGGCTCCAATAGGTGTCCAAAAAGGTGCACAGTGGGCACCATGCTGGGCGCTCACAGTTCACTCAGTGTTGTGTTAAGAAAGTGAATGAATATTTGCTTTCCTAACACTGAACCGCCTTCTCAGCCAAACAGGTGCTCGGGTCTGTTACCTGCCACCTGATTGGCTGAAACGACAGGCACTGTGATTGGACACCTATCAAGCATCCAACCATAGGAGAGGATGGGAGAAAGATACCATAGAGCATGAAGGACCCCGCTGCCCCACTGAGACAAGGCAAGTGTTGTGCGGGCGGGGGATGGACACAGTGGCTGCGTTGGACGAGGGAACAGTGGCTGCGTTGGACGAGGGAACAGTGGCTGCGTTGGACGAGGGAACAGTGGCTGCGTTGGACGAGGGAACAGTGGCTGCGTTGGACGAGGGAACAGTGGCTGCGTTGGACGAGGGAACAGTGGCTGCGTTGGACGAGGGAACAGTGGCTGCGTTGGACGAGGGAACAGTGGCTGCGTTGGACGAGGGAACAGTGGCTGCGTTGGACGAGGGAACAGTGGCTGCGTTGGACGAGGGAACAGTGGCTGCGTTGGACGAGGGAACAGTGGCTGCGTTGGACGAGGGAACAGTGGCTGCGTTTGATTTTTTTTCTTCGTTTGTTTGCGCCCCCCAAACATTTTAAGCACCAGCCACCACCAAGACCCAACCAATAGATCCTGCCCCCTGGAGAGCACCAAGTTTTACCCGTCAATCTTCCTGCTAATCAGAAAGACCAAAAACTATCCACTCTTCTAGCACCTACCTAGGGGGTGCTATGATATATGAAGACATCTTGGTATTTTTAGCACTTCCTGCAAGTCCAGACCAGGAAAGGGAGACGCAACACATTGGGGCGGATTTATTAAAGGCAAAAAAGACATCTCAGCAACCCCCTGCCCCCCTCCCCCAAGGATCTCGTGACAGGCAAGCAATATGTTCAGGAGATGGTCATAAACGGACACCTATAAATTTCTCTCCCATAACCTCTTTGGATGTGGCTGATTGATTTGAGAGGCACCTCCACTAAAGCTTAAGCATTACCCAAACAGAAACACCACCACACTGCAGGGAAGTTTTAAACATAGTTTATTCCAGTATAATTACCTGTAAAAAATACAGAAAATATATTTTTTTACAATTGCATGAATACGGAACGCACTGCATAGGCCGGCCCGGGGCAGCCTCCTCCACTGAGGCCGAGTGTTCCAACATCCAAAGTCTAGGCCATGCAGGTTTTCACAGAAGGCAACATATAAATGCAATCCCAAAAAACAAAAAAAATATACAATTCCAGTTAACATATGTGAATTGGAACCCAGCAAAAATAAAATAAAAAAAAAAGTGAAAAAATAAAAAAAAGGCAGATATGGCAACATTGAAACAAGGCAACAGCCAAACTGATACTTTTGCAAAAAAAAAGTAAATAATGAAGATATATTCCCAACCGTGATACATGACATAGTATTCTGTCACATGGACTCATTATTTTATCAAAAAGCGCCTGTGAAATTTTTTTGTCCCATAAAAACGGTCAACGGGGTCACCTGGCTGCTTTTCAGACTTGCGCGGATCGACGCACAGAGGTCATCCGATCAGAAGTTTTTATATCGTGGTTGTCCCTTCTTCTCCATATATATCCAGAAGATGAAGATACGAGGGAGATTCTGCAACCTTACTGACCAAACACAACGCCATTGGACTACCCAAAAATAACGAAGGCGCGAGAAGTGACATAACAGACAACGAAAAACAATCAGGTCCAATTTCTCGGTGTACGAGGGCCCTTCAAAAAGGTTCCCGCACTACTTTTTTTTAGCTCCATTATATTATAAAAGTGCGGAAACGTTTTGAAGACCCCTCGTTAATTATTGTATCGGTTACTTCATTTTTTTTGGGGGGAGGATCTGCAACGATATTGCAGAAATCAGAAGTGTTTTCAAAAAATCTACAGCTTAAAAAGACAAAAATTATCACAAAGGCTTGCAGGGGAAAAAAAAAAAACACAAAAATACCAGATACAAGTGAAAAAATAAAGGCATTGTACAATTTTACACTACTTACATGTTGCCTTTTGGCACCAAAGCAACCTATATATAGTTTACACACATCAGAAGCTAACATTTTGGACGATGAAAGGGCTTCCTTTTCCTTTTTAGCAAAGAGCCAAGCTGATTGGGTTAAAAAAATAAAAAAAAAAGTATAAAATCAGGAGGATGATGAGAGAGCTATCTATGGGTTGTACCAAGTCAAGAAAAAGTTTATTTCCAATAGGTCAGAGGATACAATACATTCGCTAAGAGTCCCATTGTGAAAATCTCTATATTATTAATTGCCTGTGATAAGACTGGTCTTCCAATATTCTTTATGGTGCTGTAACAAAGACGAAACGCGTTGAGAAACATCACTCTGGAACCAGAAGTTGCGTCATTTTGCCAGACATTGCAGCGCAGCCATCTTTCTTTTTCCTAGAGGTATATTTCCGTTATGCAAGCATACAGTTATGCGTAAAAGTTTGCATAGCCTGGCAGAAATTGTGACATATTGGCACATTATATTGAAAATATGACCATGCCAAAAAACTTCAGGTTAGTATTAATATTAGGGGTTGTCCCGATACCGATACCAGTACTCCCGCAAATACCCCAGATACCAGAATAGAATACTTTTTCCGTGTCCCCCCCCCCCCCCCCGCCGCCGCATCCAAACCCGCCGCATGGGTTAAACATTGTGCGGGAACATCACAGCATTCATTTGAATAGCTGTAGTGTTCCCGCCCGTATAGACACTCCCCCTTGCTCGGTATTGGATGGGTGATCGTGATCTGTCCAATCCCGAACAAGGGGGGGAGTGTCTATATGGGCGGGAACACTACAGCTATTCAAATGAATGCTGTGATGTTCCCCGGGCGGCGGTAGTTAGGTAGGGGTGACATGGCTGCATATGTGGGGGACATGGCTGCATTTGTGGGGGACATTTAAAAAAAGTATCGGTATTCGGTATCGGCGACTACTTGAAAAAAAGTATCGGTACTTGTACTCGGTCCTAAAAAAGTGGTATCGGGACAACCCTAATTAATATGAAGCCATTTATCATCACATAGTTGCTTGGCTCCTTTTTAAATCATAACAGAAATCACCCGAATGGCCCTAATCAAAAGTTTCCCTACCATGGAATGTTTAGCCCGTATGTGTCTGTACCAAAGTGGGAATTAAAGGGTCATTTCCCATAACTGTGGCTTTTTAAATTGCAAATGGTGTCTGTGTATAAACAGGAAGTGAGTGTGTTCACTCTCACATGATGTATTGAGTGTGCTAGATACTGAGCCATTGGGAGCAGAAAAGAACTGTCGAAATGACCTGCGTAAGGTAATGAAACTTTATAGAAAGAGGGAAAAGGACATAAAAGAAATTCAAAGTAAAACCTTCCAAGGCATGTAAACACAAAGTGTATGCCAGGGCATGCAAACTTTTGAGCTCAACTGTACACTAAATTAACCACTAGAGGTCCGCGCTATTGACAGAATACGTCAACAGCGCGGACCTGAGGCACCGGGGTCACGTCTTTGGACGTGATGTATTTGTAATTCCCGGCATCACCGAGGATTCGATGCGTGTACCCGGCGGCCACCAGGTACACGCGATCGGCGGTGACAGAGCAGGGACGTGGAGCTCTGTGTGTAAACACAGAGCTCCACGTCCTGTCAGGAAAAGGAGACAGATGCTGTTTCCCTTGTACATAGGGACACAGCATCAGTCACCTCCCCCAGTCACCCCCCACACAGTTAGAACACACCCGGGCAATACATTTAACCCCTTCCTCACCCCCTAGTGTTAACCCCTTCAATGCCAGTCACATGTATACAGTAATTAGTGCATATTCATAGCACTGGTCACTGTATAAATGGCGCCAAAAATGTGTCAAAAGTGTCCGATGTGTCCGCCGCAATATCGCAGTCCCAATAAAAATCGCAAATCGCCGCCATTACTAGTAAAAAAAAAAAATCACAATTCTGTCCCCTATTTTGTAGGCGCTATAACTTGCGCAAAGCAGTCACTTATTGTGATTTTTTTTTTTTTTTACAAAAATACGTAGAAGAATATGTATCGGCCTTAACTGAGGAAAAAAAATATATTTTTAAAAAAAAAATTGGGATATTTATTATAGCAACAAGTAAAAAATATATATTTTTTTTTAAATTGTCGCTGTTTTTTTGTTTATAGAGCAAAAAATAAAAACCGCACGGGCGATCAAATACCACCAAAATAAAGCTCTATTTGTGGGGGAAAAAAGGACGCCAATTTTGTTTGGGAGCCACGTCGCACGACCGCGCAATTGTCAGTTAAAGCGACGCAGTGCCGGAAGCTGAAATTTCGCCTGGGCACGAAGGGGGTTTATGTGCCCAGTAAGCAAGTGGTTAAAAGTTATAGGCTTTAAAAAAAAAAAAAAAACAGTATAGAATTACTTTGAGGTTCATTGGAGGTCCCAAGCAAAATATTTTTTATGAAGAAGGGCTTTTATTAATAGTTTGTATTAAAGTTTAGAAATATAGTTGCACAGAAAAGGTATGCATTTCCAACAAGGCTTGTACCGAAGTTACAACACAGAGATTGTCCATAATTTGACATTAGAGAGCAGTAAAAGGGTGCCAAGGGTTACAAAAAAATTGTATACCTGGAAACTGGATCAGGGAGGCTCATACCCAAACAAGGACAGCTTTTTTTCCCCCTGCTGTACAGGACCTATTGTGGTCATCTCTATCTGGTGAGACTCCAATGCGTGGTGGTGGAAGGAAGGATAGAAGTACATTGATGGCTTGACGTTTAACCACTTAAGACCCGGACCAATACGCTGGCAAATGACCCAAGGGGTTTTTGCGATTCGGCACTGCGTCGCTTTAACAGACAATTCCGCGGTCGTGCGACGTGGCTCCCAAACAAAATTTGCGTCCTTTTTTTCCCACAAATAGAGCTTTCTTTTGGTGGTATTTGATCACCTCTGCGGTTTTTATTTTTTGCGCTATAAACAAAAATAGAGCGACAATTTTAAAAAAAATGCAATATTTTTTACTTTTTGCTATAATAAATATCCCCCAAAAATATATAAAAAAAAATTTTTTTTCCTCAGTTTAGGCCGATACGTATTCTTCTACATATTTTTGGTAAAAAAAATCGCAATAAGCGTTTATCGGTTGGTTTTCGCAAAATTTATAGCGTTTACAAAATAAGGGATAGTTTTATTGCATTTTTATTAATTTTTTTTTTTTTTTACTACTAATAGCGGCGATCAGCGATTTTTTTCGTGACTGCGACAATATGGCGGACACTTCGGACAATTTTTACACATTTTTGGGACAATTGTCATTTTCACAGCAAAAAATGCATTTAAATTGCATTGTTTACTGTGGAAATGACAGTTGCAGTTGGGAGTTAACCACAGGTGGCGCTGTAGGGTATGTGTACCTAATGTGTGTGTTTACTACTGTAGGGGGGTGTGGCTGTAGGTGTGACGTCATCGATCGCGTCCCCCTATTACAGGGATGACGCGATCGATGCTCCGGCCACAGAGAAGCACGGGGAAGCCGTGTGTACACACGGCTCTCCCCGTTCTTCCGCTCCAGGGACGGATCGCCGCACTGCAGCGGCGATCGGGTCCGCGAATCCCGCGGTCCCGGAGCTTCGGACCGGGTCGCGGGCGCGCGCCCGCGACCCACGGCTGGGTACTAAAACCAACGTATATATACGTTGATGTGCCCAGCCGTGCCATTCTGCCGACGTAAATCTGCAGGAGGCGGTCCTTAAGTGGTTAATCACTTACACAAGCACAATTAATTGGGTTTTGGTGTTTTTGCAGTAATTTTGTATTATTGCACTACGATGTTTTGTTTATTTTTTGTACATCCACGAGGGAAACTGAAAAAAGAAAAGGATTCCCAATGGTGGATGCTGAAGCCCCGCGGCTACTTGTATTATTACACATGCTTGATTTGACCCAATCATGTACGAGGGTCAATGCTTCTGGTGAGCATTTAAAAATGTTGAAGTACCATAAAGAAGGTTGGAAGATTTTTTTTTTACAGACAATATATAGAGAAATTACACCGGAATGCTTAGCGCTGGGAATATATTGCGTTGATTTGAAACCTTTTTGGGGTGTAAAGATTACTCCAGCTGTGGGAGATCATTTGGGGGGGGGGGGGGGATGGGTAACATATTATATTCCAGCTGCTAGGAATTTGAGTAAAATCTTAAACCGCTGATTTTGCAGATTTGCACTAGTTCAGAAAATATTCAACGCATTTCAGCGGCTCACATTTCCTTTATCAGGGCTCAAGCTCTGAAAAATTCTTGGCGTATTCTGGACAGCAGTTGTGTAAATGAAAGAATGATTGCAAGATGACAAATAATGCCAGTTGTCAAGATAAATACAAAATTCTTGGACTTGGTGTAGTCTGTGGTGTGCTATATATATATTTTTTTTTGAGCACTTTAGGGACCCTTAGTTGACAGAGAGCTTCCCTTATAGTGGTAGTTCATCTTTACAGAAAAAGATGCAAAGGTGAACACCCCACATCCTCCCAGTCCCCTCTATACTTGCCCCGGGGATGTGGAGCCGTCAGTGCCCCCATAGCTGCTCCAGTGATTTTGAAGATTAGAGCAATGCTGTGACAGTACTGACCAATCAAAAATGTCTCTGGTCTGTGCCGGAAGCACTGCACAGATGAGAGGGAGAAAAATGGGGATTTTGAATCTCTGGACCGACAGCAGGGGCACCGATTGCTCACTGTACACCCTCCCTACCCCCTTCCCAGTCCTCTATACTAGTCTCCGGGGATGTGGAGCCGTCAGTGCCCCCATAGCTGCTCCATTGATTTGAAATCAGACCGATGCTGTGACAGTGCTGAACAATCACAAATGGCTCTGGTCTGTCCCACAAGTGCTGCACAGATAAGAAAAATGGGGATTGAACCCCTCAACTGTCAGCAGGGGCACTGATAGCTCAGCATCACTAGAGACAAGTATATCAGGGAGGGGGGGTATATAGTGTTAGTGTTCAACTTTTACAGGAAAAAAAAAAGATGTAAAAAGGTGAGACCCAAGAACTGTATTGTGAACTTATTCTTTAAGGATGTGGAGCTGTCAGTGCCCCCATAGCTGCTCCATTGATTTGAAATCAGAGTGATGCTGTGACAGTGCTGACCAATAAAAAATTGCTCTGGTCTGTCCCGGAATCGCTGCACCGATAAGGAGGGAGGAAAATGGGAATTGTAAATCCCTGGACTGTCAAGCAAGGCTCAGCAATTACTAGAGGCAAGTATATCAGGGACCGGGGGGGGGGGGTGTACGGTGTTAGTTCACCTTTACATTTTTTTTTCTCTAAAAGGTGAACACCAAGAACTGCATTGCAAACGTATTCTTCATCAGTGGGCTCAGTGCACCACCAACAGGCTTCTTCAGGCTGATTGGGGAGGAATCAGGCACTGAGAGCTTGCAGCTCCCCAACCTGCCTAGTGCCCAGCCACTAAGAGAAAAAAAAAAAAAGGATGCCTTTTACATTTTTTTTTTATTTATATCCTGCAACACGCCCCTCAAAGGGTGCACACGACTAGCGCCACATCCACAAAGCGCTCAACATTTCAATGCAAGTTTGTGATTCAGTCTGCTTGATAGCATGGAAAACCTGAACCGTACTTCTCCTCTCATCAGATCTCCCATGACCAGTTCTACTTCCTTAACCCCCCCCCCCCCCCCCAAAAAAAAAAAAAAAACACTTAAAAAAAATACTTTCCAGTTTAACATTTTGACTTTTTATATTAATTAAATATTTTATAAAAAATATGGCAAAAAGCACACTCATGCATCATCGGCCTTTGTGATATTAAGATTAAATAGCTTATTTACAACACGTTTTATAATTCAGTCCATAGACAAGAGAGGGCAGGAAGTTTGACCTGGGCAGGGCACTTTTCAAGGTGGAGTCGGCAGCTAAGAAACCAAATTTCGTTTCCAGGTTAGAAACCTATTCCTGCGATTACGGCGTTACAGGGAGCGAGGGTGGCTCCGCCCTAAAAACGGAAGGTAACTGGCAGCTTGCACAGCAAGTCCTCTGCTTCTACAGTCCTGGAGAGATCTGTTGGCATGGTGGGAAACTAATCCAGGATACTCAGAAGCAGAGACATTTGGGGGGGGGGGGGGGGGGGTTGGGGTCAGTTACTCAAAGAACCGTTTACACCTGTTTAATGATTAGCCTGAATTTAGCTGAGAAAACCAGCACCATTTCTAGTGTACACGGCTGTACAGGCATTTACACCAGCATTACATTTTGCAATGTTTAAAAAATAAAAATACAATAAAAAAAAAAGGTGTAGTGTAGAAAAGCAGCTCCAGGCAATTGGAAGCAATTTGTGACAGCTGGACGTGACTGCAGGGAACACTGCAACCGTGCTAAAATAAAAAGGTAATTCAACATCTAACTCTGGGCAGTGATAAAATATTTCAAACGATAGTCCCCCCCAGTTGATAAAGAATGAATGAATGAATGAATGAAAACTTGTATAGCGCGGCACATGCGAACTGAATCGCCTCTGGGCGCTTGTTGTTCCTGTCTCCTTTGATATCAAAAGAGAAAAGTCTTGACCTTTTTCCTAAATGCTAGGTGGTTCTCCTCCAACCGAATGCTGGTTGGTAAAGCGTTCCATAGTTTGGGACCTTGGATCGCGAATCTCCTTTCTCCCTTGGACTTGAAGTTGGCTTTCGGAACCTGGAGCAGGTTCTGATTCGTGGATCGCAAAACGCGATTGGGATTATGCGCTTTTATTATTTCGCATAAATAAAGGGGGGCATTCCCATGGACACATCTATGTGTAAGACAGAGAGCTTTAAAAGCGATTCTGTCTTTGACTGGCAGCCAATGAAGTGCTCTCAGTGAAGGTGAGATGGATTCCCATGGTTTTTTCCCAGTCACCAGTCTGGCGGCCGTATTCTGAACGACTTGCAGACGAGCGATTTGGTACTTGGGGAGGCCGAGGTAAAGGGCATTTGCATAATCCAGTCTGGAGTTAACAATTGCTCCCACCACGACCGCTAAATCTTCTTTAGGGATGAACGGAGTGAATGTATCAGAATGTGAGTAATGATTACTTTACATCCCAGTCCAGGCAGTCTTCCTTATCGATCTTTTGGCTGACAACCGGCACCCCAAATCAGCTCTGGTCTCATCTCTGCCCCTTATCACATAGCATTCATGACCGGCAGCCATGTCCCATCCATTGTACGTACTGACCATTTGGAAGTGCTGGAGAGACAAGGCCCGACTGCAGACCGCTACAGAACTGCATAACAAGTGTTACTCTGTTAGCCCAACCCCTAGAACAACGGTGGTCAACTTCTTGATATAGGGTGGGGTCCAAGATGCAGCCCTCAACATCACCAATGGGCCATCAGAGGCCGCAGACACAATAGAAGAAATGGACAGAAGCAAGGAGACGGTCGCGGGCCGCAGGCGCGACGCAAGGAGACGGTCAGGGGCCGCAGGCGCGACGCAAGGAGACGGTCAGGGGCCGCAGGCGCGACGCAAGGAGACGGTCAGGGGCCGCAGGCGCGACGCAAGGAGACGGTCAGGGGGCCGCAGGCGCGACGCAAGGAGACGGTCAGGGGCCGCAGGCGCGACGCAAGGAGACGGTCAGGGGCCGCAGGCGCGACGCAAGGAGACGGTCAGGGGCCGCAGGCGCGACGCAAGGAGACGGTCAGGGGCCGCAGGCGCGACGCAAGGAGACGGTCAGGGGCCGCAGGCGCGACGCAAGGAGACGGTCAGGGGCCGCAGGCGCGACGCAAGGAGACGGTCAGGGGCCGCAGGCGCGACGCAAGGAGACGGTCACGGGCCTTCACTAGTGAAGTTTCATTTTGGAAATACTAGCTGCCTGGCAGTCATGCTGACCCCTCGTGCTTTAATACTGCCAGCCAAGCCAAAACAATTCAGCAGGTCAGGTCTCCACACTTGACTGTGCTTCACCTGATCAAACACTTGGTTTGGGTCATTGCTGGAAGCAGCTAAATGGAGCCAGGCAAACTGCATTTTTTAGATGGTCCACTTTGGCATCCTCCTTGTTGCTTATAGGTTTACTTTAATCTTCGTTCTGCATCCAAATCCAGACAATGCAGAGAGTACCTTACAGAGTCAATGTCCTAAATACCTTGCCTAAATCTCCAATTTAATCTGCTACCACCAATCACATTCAAGCTTTCAAACAGGTCCTGAATCTGATTGGTGTCTGTGGGAGTGTTTGGGGAATGTCGCTCCAGCTTTCCAAACCAAGGTCCTCAGATCAGCAAAAAAAAAAAAAAAAAACTAAATAAATACTAAAAGCACCAACAAGGGTACACTGCCTTTCTTTTATGCATTTCAAATCCCAATTTTCGAACTTGAATACTTGAATTTTCTGTCTAAAGTTCCACTTTATGTCCTGCTAGATCACTTCAGGCTGGCTCCCTTTGCAGGTATAGCCAAGTAAAACATTATAAACAAGTGTCTATAACTGTTTGAAATCCAGCAATACACTGTCTCATCCTGCTCTGCACATGCTCAGTTGCTCTCCATTTTTTTGTAGCGGTCGATATTCTGCCAGCCTTAAAGTGGAATTAAACCCACGGAAGCTGCTTCTGTTTGATCTGCACCTGCACATGTGATCAGCTACGATACCGGCCATTTTATGGTTTTGACAGTTTGGTTGAGGACAAAAACAAATGTGACAGACAGCAAACCCAGCATTCCTGGAATGTAACTTTTTTTGCACCCGTTAAATCGATGGGTTTAGTTCCGCTTTATGATTTACTGCTGCTCATCGGCTCTGAGCTTCAGCAAAATGGCAGCCTCCAGCAAAAAGAAACAGAAGCAATGCTAGAGGCAATATGCAACACACTAATTTTAGAAGCATAATTATTAATGTGGAATGTATGTTCCTTGATAAAAAGGACAAATTGTTATGGGTAATGTTCAACTTGAAGGCATCTGTATAGAAACGTCATCTATTGGTGCTGTACAGAATGCATTGGAATGTTTATGAAACTACTAATGGATTTCAAGGCAGCCATCTAAAAAGAGAACTATGGCCAAAGCTTTTTGTCCATACTTCTATGGATCACAGGAGTGTTGTTCATTCTGCACTCCTTTGACTAATTTTCAGCTGACAGCAGTCTAAATGTCCGCTGTTGGCTGATGTCACTCAGCCGGTCCAGGTTCTGGAGAGATTCCAACTTTAATGTCGCGATCCATCTAGATGCCTGGACCAGCAGATGGCTCAGCCTCTCAGCATGCCATAGAGGCTGAGCCATCTGCTGCCACCCCCTCCACAGCCCAGCCTTCCAGTGAGCACTGGAGGGGCAGAACCGAGAGGTGAATGACAGTTAAGGTGGCAGGGGATAAATGCAGCATCAGATCTTCTCTTAAAATGTTCAAAAGGACAGAACACCAGATATGCTCTTAAATGGTAACCTACCCTGTCAACACGTTACACCCATAATATGTTGCCAAACAAACCCCGTCCTACCCTAAGACAGCAGGTGGTGGTTCTTCACATTTTATTACTTTCATAACCTACTAAGTGATGAGAAGCACCCAAGTCAACCTACAAGGTGGTGCAGGAAGCCTCAATGTTAAAGGCTCACACCTATAGTTCAGGATATGTAATGCTGGAGAGCCATTTGATAGACTTACTAGAGGAGATGATGGACACACTACAGGCTTGGTGGAAGACTAGAGGCACATTACAGAAGACTGGGAATACGGTGCATGAGGCTAGCAAAGATCGCTCCTATAACTCCATTACAAATCAACAGTTCAACCACCCCTACCACTTACTGTTGAGGGCTGAAGGCCATATGAGTACCGAAGAGCCACAGGAAGGGCACCAGGGACCCAAGATAGTGCTTAAATTGTTTGCAATGTAAAAAAATGCAATAAAAAAAAAAACGTAAAAACAAAAAGAGAACAAAAGGCAGTTTGGAAGACTGTACAGGTGAAGGCACCTCAGACTGTGGATGGTAAATTGGATATGTACTCTGATGGCAGGTGTGGTGGCTCCTGTACAGACTAATAAGCGTCTCTAGAGTCAGACACATTGGTCTCATTGACTAGGTCACATATGGCTTTGTAAAAGGTAATGGCTTGGTGCCACATTGGTCCAACGTAAAAGTTATTTTTGGAATATGATGTCTGTTTCAGGGGTCTCAGCAGACCTTCCGGATGTCGGCGTAGACCACACGTTCTGATGTGTTGACCTGGTTGCCTTCTTTTCCTGAGTGATCAAGCTGAGCGTAGATTACTGGCCCCTGGTAGGGGGGATGAAAAAGCAGAAAATAAAACATTAGCAACAATGGAACATTCATATTTAAGTGGCAGTTCACTACCAACTGACGTTTCAGTTTCCAGTGGATTTTAGTGAGCCGCGAAGCTAAACTGACATTATGGTCTTGGTTTCGGCATCTATGTTCCCTATTCAGTGCTCCACTGAAGGTGCAAGGTCAGGGTAGGAGTCCACCCCCTCACTCACTCCATATAATCCACAGAAGAAATAGAGAAATATCTCAGTCATGGAACACCATACAAACCCAACGTGCAAGAGCCTCAGCCCAACTCCATCTAGGCCATGCCCCCCCAACATGTTTCACCCCACCCACAAGGCTTAGTCATGGAGAAGGCTGAGATTTTTCTCTATGTGTTCTGTGGATTCAAACAAAGACTTTTACCACTCCAAGTGCACTGGCAAAAACTGAGCCCAGCCCACCCACCTCCATAGACTCTTCCTATGTTAAAGCGGATGTCCGCTCAAAAAAAAATATTAAAAGCCAGCAGCTACAAATACTGCAGCTCCTGGCTTTTATAATTAGGACACTGACCTGTCCTGGAGTCCAGTGGCGTCCACAGCAGAGGACGAGTGATCGCTCGTCTCTCTGCTGCTCCCCCCTCCATCCACGGTGAGGGAACTAGTAAGTGAAGCACTCCGGCTTCACTGCCCGGTTCCTTATGGCGCATGCGCGAGTTGCGCTGTGCCCGCCGATTGGCTCCCGCTCTGTGCTGGGAGCCGAGTGTTCCCAGCACACAACGGGGGGGGGGGGGGGGGCGGCATGCGACGACATGCCCGTATTCTGCCTGAGAATGCTGGGCCGGAAGTGGATGCAAATACCTGTCTTTAGTCAGGTATCTGCACCCCCCTCCCCCCTGAAAGGTGTCAAATGTGACACCGGAGGGGGGGGGGGGGGGGAGGTTCCGATCAGCAAAAGTTCACTTTAGGGTGGAGCTCCGCTTTAATGCTTTATTACAGAATATGATGTCACCCTACCAGATCAGAGCCTTCTCATTCCTCAAACCAGTTTCTGCATACTTCATCATAAAAACTGCATTAGCAGACTCAAGACATACTCAGGAAAGGCCTCTATGGTCTCGGAATACAGGATTTTAGTAAGGAGTAAGCCATTGCAAGCTCCGAATCCTTAAAGGGGTTGTAAAGGTTTTTTCTTTTTTTTTTTAATACTTGCCTCCGCTGTGCTAGGGTTTTGCAGAGCGGCCCCGATCATCCTCCTCCTCCTGGCTTTTCAGCATTATCAAGAACCCCCACAGAGAGCTGCTTTCCATGGAAGCACTCGTACGGGCGCACTCCTGAGTCCTGCTGCTGCGTCCATTGACACAGGAAGCAGGACTCAGCCCCGCCCCCTAGCCAACATTTGTATCATGTGTTTTTTTTTTTTGGTTGATATTCTGTCTCTAGCATTTAAAATACACATATGATAAAAATTATAGACCTTCAATACTTTGTAAGGGGGCAAACTTACAAAATTTGCAGGCATCAAATAATTTCCCCCCACTGTATAGAATCCGAAGTGTTGCGTGACTGGTGCTCTTTAAGGCCCCAGATATACAGTGCTCTCCAGGATGGAGCCACTGAGTTATTGCTGCTGAAAAATAAAATTCCAATATCATTGCAACAGCCAGCAGAGGAGCCAAAATAATGAGTAAAAATGAAGGGGGGAGAAAAAGCCCCACACACAGGCACGGGGCCAGCTGACATCCAGCTACTGAGCTACAAACACATTCCTAGAGTGGAAGTGGTGCGGAGTTCTCCCCCACACCCCCACACATTGGGGAGTGCAGATAATGGGACAGGATACTCACTCACAGCAGATTGCATTAAGAAAAACAGAACACACCTGCTTGTGCTGCAGTTGGAATAAGGGGATTAAAAGAAGGGCCTGCACACATTGGGGGGGGGGGGGGTCGAGAATGGGAACTATACAAGTTTTCTTATTTTCCCCATAGCTGCCATTCAGAATCATGGCTTCCTTTTCAACTCTAGAATGGAGAAGTTGTTTTGGAGCGATATCAAATACAGGTGTCTGCCCCTCCAGGATTGCAATGGTACATGCTACAATTAAGCATAGTTGGCATCTCACTAGGCTGTCAAGTCTGGCCCACCTACCTGCCCGATGCCACTGAAAGACCGCCAGCAGCCAAGGTTTTCGGCATACTATGTGGAAGCACGCACGTATTCTACAGCTGTACCCCGAATCCTTAAAGGGGTTGTAAAGGTAAACGTTTTTTGACCTTAATGCATCCTATCTCACAGCACTAGTGGTTCCCAGCCTGGCCGTTGATTGGCTAGGCAGATTAATAGCAGCGCAGCCATTGGCTGGCGCTGCTGTCAATCACAGCGGATGACGCGCCGCGCCAGGGGGCAGAGCCGAGTGATACAGTCGGCGGCTATGGCAGCCGCTGTATCACGGGAGCGCGCTCGCAAAAGATTTCCACCGTGCGAGCTCCCTCGCATGAAGATGGAAAGTTTTTGCAAGGAGGAGCCCAGACAGCCGCCGAGGGACCCCAGAAGACAGCTTTCCGGGCCACTCTGTGCAAAACAAACTGCACAGTGGAGGTAAGTAGAACATGTTTGTTATTTTAAAAACAAAAAAATCCTGAGTTTAGTGTCCCTTTAAAGGTACAGGGATTTGGGGGTCTGAAGTACATGCATTGCGGCTGCACATGTCTTGTGTGCGTGTGCGCCAGTATCAAGTTTGTATTCAGTATTTGCGCCGATAGTTGTACGGCTAAAAAGTTAAACTCCATTATATAATACATCTAAAAAGCGGAACTCCAGGAAATGCAGCACTTTTGAAAACCTGCTGGTTTAACCTCTTGCCGAACGCCCACCGTAGTTTTACGGCAGCAGGTCGGATCACGTGATACAACATTGCAGCCACTAGGGTCGCACGCACCCCCTGGTGCCGATGTAAGCGCCCGGCGGGCGCGGTCACAGTCGGGTACCTGCGATCGCTTGTTACAGAGCGAGAACCAGGACTTCACCCTCCAGGACATGTTGCCTCCCATCTACCCAACCCCCTCCCCCCTTGCTGCAGAATTGTATTTATTTTACAAACAAAGCCCAAAGGGCCTGGTCCACCCCAATCGACCTTTAATGCATAGTGCTTCATTGGGAAAGGAGGGGGCGGGACCAGGCAGCGTGTCATCTGTGAAGCCATTGGCTTAACCCGGAAGACCAGGCAGCATAATGAGGACATCACAGAAGACTGACGGGCGCAGGACTGAGGGGGGGTGCAGAGAAGAAGCGAATCTCAGCAGGACCATGCTACTGCAATTCCTGAGAGTTCCACTTTAACTTTCCATTAACAGATTAGAGTGCATAAACTGTAAAACAAATTTTAGGCTGACCATGTAGCCTTGCTTTAATCTGCTGCCCCTCAGTATCATATACTTCCCTTTGCTCAGTTGCTACTCTGCGCTGCCGAAAAGGAGGAGGAGACGGGCTCTATGTAAGCCCAGAGAACTGCAGGTTTGAGACCATGACAACATCTGAAATAACGAATCTGCATAGTGGACATACAGTGGAACCTTAAAACGTTTCTCTTTTTTATAAGGACCTCACAAATTGGCTGTTTTTGTAGCTCAAAAGCTATGAAAAGACACTTCTAAGAGGATATAATCCCAGGTCTCATTGCTCTACACATTGCAGTCTTATATCTACAAACCATTTACCTGCATGGTTCCAGTGGGCGCATTGGTAACCAGAGCCTCCGTATCAGAGGGCGACTTGCCTGGTGGCTGCTTAACAGGAGACATCAAGCTTTCAGTCGTGCTGCAGCTGCCCCCACAGCGGAAAACCAAGGCGGACAGGATCGGAACAAATACCGGATTGACGGGTTGCAAATGAAGCCAGACGGGTTGCAAATGAAGCCAGACAACAAATACAAATGGCAAAAAAGATGGAAAAAGGGGGTTGAAGAATGTACAGTGGGGGAGGGGGAAGGAGTGAAAAAAAGAGGAAGGAAGGGTGAGAAAAAAAAATGAAAACAAATAATGAGGAACAAATAAATGAGCACAAACAAAAATCACAAAATGAAACTCAATGGACAGGGGAAGGTAAAAACACATTACAAGCTACACGGCACTGCGCACAGTCACAAGGCGGGGCATAGGCGCTATTCACACAATGCGGGCAATCCAAACAATGCTTTACACAGGAGACGGGACACAGTGCACCTCATCTTAATGATGTACCTCTTGGAAAATGTTAAATTGAAATACCAAATACAGTAAAACATGGGGGGGGGGGGGGGGGGGGAGTGAACATAAAAAAATACTGCATACAAATCAGTTCTTCCCAATCTCCTGCACAGTGTTGCACAATTAAGCAGGATGTGGAACCTGAACTAAAAACTACAGTTTGGCAAAGCCGCGCTCATGAAAACAAATGAGTTAGATGAGGACTGCTAGGCAACAGTCCCATTGATAACGTCCTTTTGATGACGAAACGCGTCTGGGAGGACGCGCAGTGACGTCACCACGTACGGAGGAAGGGCTCCGATCTGTCTGCCGGCCGGCGATTGTTTTTACATGCTTTTGATATCTTGTCAAATTGTGAGTATCATTTTTGTTTTAATAAATCCTCCTTGTTGAAACGGAATCACACTATTGGTCCATCCTTCTCTCTCTCCACTATATGGTTGATGTCAGTGAGTACCGCCAGCTTTGTTATCTGCTGGAAGTCGTGTCCAGGAACCATCTAGGATTTCAAAGGCCGCGGCTGGGTTATAGCCAATTGCTACATTGAGCTTGCCCTCTGGTAAGCGGCCCCCCCTTATTTTGGTGAAGGGATCACTTTGATGCTGTCAGCTCGTCACTGTGGTGGTGTGAACCATTAGGATTTTTCTGCTGTTCTATTTCCTGGGACTGTTTTTCAATTATACTTTGACACAGAAGTTGCAAGGACTGTATGAACATCTGGGCTATTGCCCTAGAAGTACATTCTGGGGTACACATTATTCTATGTTTGCTCCAGTTTAGGATTTTTTTATTTTATTTTTATGTAATATTACAATGTTAATCATTTAATTTACAGGAGAGCTTTTGTGTCATCACCCTATGTGGCCAGGTTTTGCCTTTACCCTATGGGAGATGCTCCGTGTTATATATTAATTGTTTAAATACAGAGGACTGTTGCCTAGCAGTCCTCATCTAACTCATTTGTTTTCATGAGCGCGGCTTTGCCAAACTGTATTATTTTGTGTTTTCACACGATTGCCGCTGCCTCCTAGTTTTTTAGTTTTTTTTTTTTTTTTGGTTTAGCGCAGTTTTCTGTTTTTCTCAAAACTATTTTGAATTCTACCATCAAAACTGCATCTGTTCTGAAATTTCAGATTCTTTCATAAACTGAATTGTGATCAGTACACTAAACCGATGAGCTAAATTAGTGGCTACCCCCATCCTATATACCTTGCAACCGAGGGAGGGGGGACAAAAAAAGAAAAAAAAAAAGAGAAGAGGGGGGGGGGGGGGAGAAAAGAGAAAGAGGGGGGGGGGGGGGGGAGAAAAGAGAAAGAGGGGGGGGGGAGGGAGAAAAAGAGAAAGAGGGGGGGGGGGGAGAAAAGAGAAAGAGGGGGGGGGAGGGAGAAAAGAGAAAGAGGGGGGGGGAGGGAGAAAAGAGAAAGGGGGGGGGGGAGAAAAGAGAAAAAGGGAGGGGGGGAGGGAGAAGAGAGAAAGGGAGGGGGGGAGGGAGAAGAGAGAAAGAGAAAGAGGGGAGGGAGAAGAGAGAAAGAGAAAGAGGGGGGGGGGGGGAGATAAGAGAAAGAGGGGGGGGGGGGGGGAAGAGATAAGAGAAAGAGGGGGGGGGGGGAAGAGAAAAGAGAAAAGAGGGGGGGGGGAAGAGAAAAGAGAAAGAGGGGGGGGGGAAGAGAAAAGAGAAAGAGGGGGGGGGGGGGAAGAGAAAAGAGAAAGAGGGGGGGGGGGGGGGGAAGAGAAAAGAGAAAGAGGGGGGGAGAGAAAAAAGAGAAGGGGGGGGGGAAGAGAAAAGAGAAGGGGGGGGGGAAGAGAAAAGAGAAAGAGGGGGGGGAAGAGAAAAGAGAAAGAGGGGGGGGAAGAAAGAGAAAGAAAAGAGAGAGGGAGGGGGGAGAGGAGGAGAAAAGAGAGGGAGGGGGGAGGAGGAGAAAAGAGAAAGAGGGAGGAGGAGAAAAGAGAAAGAGGGAGGAGGAGAAAAGAGAAAGAGGGAGGAGGAGAAAAGAGAAAGAGGGAGGAGGAGAAAAGAGAAAGGGAGGGGGAGGGGGGGGGGAGGAGAAAAGAGAAAGGGGGAGGGGGGGGAGGAGAAAAGAGAAAGGGGGAGGGGGGGAGGAGAAAAGAGAAAGGGGGAGGGGGGGGGAGGAGAAAAGAGAAAGGGGGAGGGGGGGGGGGAAGGAGAAAAGAGAAAGGGGGGGGAAGGAGAAAAGAGAAAGGGGGAGGGGGGGGAAGGAGAGGAGGAGAAATGAGTTAGAGGGAGGGGGGAAGGAGGAGAAAAGAGAAAGAGGGAGGGGGAGGGGGGGGGGGAGGAGGAGAAACGAGGGAGGGGGGGGGGGGGGAGGAGGAGAAACGAGGGAGGGGGGGGGGAGGAGGAGAAACGAGGGGAGGGGGGGGGGGGGGGAGGAGGAGAAACGAGGGAGGGGGGGGGGGGAGGAGGAGAAACGAGGGAGGGGGGGGGGGAGGAGGAGAAACGAGGGAGGGGGGGGGGGAGGAGGAGAAACGAGGGAGGGGGGGGGGGGGGGAGGAGGAGAAACGAGGGAGGGGGGGGGGGGAGGAGGAGAAACGAGGGAGGGGGGGGGAGGAGGAGAAACGAGGGAGGGGGGGAGGAGGAGAAACGAGGGAGGGGGGAGGAGGAGAAAAGAGAAATGGGGAGGGGGGAGGAGGAGAAAAGAGAAAGGGGGAGGGGGGAGGAGGAAAAAAGAGAAAGGGGGAGAAAAAGAAAAAGGAAAAGAGAAATCCGTTTCTGCTCTAGGTTTTTAGCACTGCATTAAAAACTTATAACTAGTGAAAACAGAAGGAAAAAAAATAAAATAAAAACTTTGGGAAATGAAAGTGAATGTAGCCCGGCCCATTACAGTTTCCCTCTTGAGGCAGGGAGGGGACTTTCAAGCCACAGAAGGGAACAAGCAGCAGGAAATGAAAGGCGCAATAGAGGTTAGTAGTGCAGCGGACAGAACGCAATATATCGTGAGAAAACGGCACACCAAGGAGAAAGTACCAGGCCAAAGTTACCATGAGAACAATGGAAGAGGAACATCAGAAAGACCAGTAAGACCAGTTAAAGTTTATTCCGCTGTCTGTAAGGGAGAGCAAGAGACTGGGATTATATCCAAACCAAAGACGAGGAGGCGGTTCAGGGCACCCCATGCAAATTCCACTCAGATTAATGGGATTATTTTCAAAAACCGGTTATGTGATTAGGACAAGAGCAGAAAGATTTGAGACCCCCTCAGCCATGCAAAGTGAGAAAGGAAGGATCAACGTGCATTAAGACCTCCGAAGGAAAGTCCTGTAAAAATGAAAATAATTTTGATTTTGAATATTAAAAAAAAGATTGAGTGACTCCACCTGCTTCTTATATTCCTCCAATGACTGTGGAGGAGAGATCTCTACGTCTCAGTTCCCAGCCTCGCCCACCAAGACAGTCCCCTTCACTCGTCTTTGCTATTTGTACATTGCCCGTGCAGAGCCAGGACCCCCAATTTTACGTAGCGTCTCACACAATTGAAAGCTATTTAAAAAAATAATTACTTGAATACTTGGCAACTACCAAAACCTGCATTATTCCCTGTGAGGACCTCCTTGAAATAACACGTTCGGGATGTTAAAGTAAACAATTTATACTCACCTTGGTGGCAGCGCCCACGCCAAGGGACCTTTGCCACACCAAGTGTCACCATTGCCTATAATGTCCTGGGGGGCATTTTCTGTTTCCTCAGTCCCCCACACCAAAGGACCTCTGTATAGGAGGCTCTGGAAATTTAGAGTTAGGACTGCAGTTTATACAGGAGTCCCTTGGCGTCGGGCACTGCGGCTTGCGCATATATTTGCAAATGTGTGCAAACAAAACCCTTTGGTTTTAACATACTGCTAGACAGGGCCAGTTTGGTTGTTTTGCAGGCTGACTGGTAAGCGTGCTGGGAAATCTTTTGTCTGGTTGTGATGTGCATTCCTGCAAAGGCCAGTTATAGGTTGGGGTGGTTGACACTTTTTTTGCACATCCGTTCAGGTCTGCAAAACCAACCTGAAAGTAAATAGACGCACATGCGCTTACACTCTGCCACCCGTAGGAACACATTGCAGCGTTTTTGAGCCACCAAATTACAGGTCAGAAATGCACCGATGGATAGCATTTGTGAAAGGGTCCTAACAGGGGAAATTCCTAATGAGGACATGCAGCATTTAAAGGATAAGCGCACTTTAAAACAAAGTGCATTTATCATTTTTGTACCCTTCCCCAACCCACCCGACCCCCTCCACAGATGCATACTTGCATTGATCCAACAGCCACCGTTTACACCCAGAGGTGCAAGTCTTCACCGTACTGGCTGTGTTTGCATATTACAGACATCTAGGGGATGGTCTTTGTCGGCGACCTCAGGACTCAACCCCATAGAAGTCAACGTGCATATTTTTTACCAAATACTGTTTGTGGTCCGTTTAAAGTTCCAACTTGGGAGGAACCTGCTTCGACAAGTGGCTGTAATACGCAGGTATGAGCAGGACAGTGAAAACTTACAGCAATGGATGTAAACTTACAGCAATGGATGTAAACTTACAGCAATGGATGTAAACTTACAGCAATGGATGTAAACTTACAGCAATGGATGTAAACTTACAGCAATGGATGTAAACTTACAGCAATGGATGTAAACTTACAGCAATGGATGTAAACTTACAGCAATGGATGTAAACTTACAGCAATGGATGTAAACTTACAGCAATGGATGTAAACTTACAGCGGATCAACACAAGTACGTATCTGTGGGGGGGATTGTTGGGTTAGGTCAGCTAAAGAGAGCAAAAATTACAAAAAAAATGCACTTTATTTTAAAATGCATTATTCCTTTAAAAGCCTGACAGATGTCCTAACCCTTGCCCACTCCGCAATAAGCTGCATTATAGGCCTTTTTTTATTTAGTTTGTACTGAAGATCTCCTTTGTTAACTGAAGATGTCAGGCAATTAAAGAATTAAATAGAATCCATTTAACACACAAAACCAATCACAGCAAACGAATGTCATTGTTATACAAACACCAACTGTCATCACACACTCAAAATTCAGAAGATGCAACAAATCACACGTATTAAAAAAGGTGAAAACCTGACGGGGTTACAACTTTTTTCATTTTCAACCTAAAGAGAACCTTTCCTTGGAAACACAGAGGCTCCTGTTGCTGAACACGCATGTTGCTTGGCTGGTACGGTGATGATATAATTTCAATACTGTTCTTCTGTCTAACTCCACACAGTAATGTAAAGCTTTCTCCCTGGTGTGGAGTGTCGTGCTCGCCCCCTCCCTTGGACTACTGGAGAGTCAGGACGCCCACTAACACAGCTCCTTTATCTGCAACGTAGAGAGCATCCTGACTCTCCCGTAGTCCAAGGGAGGGGGCGAGCACAACACTCCGGACCAGGGAGAAAGCCTCGCATTACGGTGTGGAGTTACAGACAGAAGAACAGGAAGTGAGGATTCCTCAGAAGAAATAAGGACATTTAAAAGCAAAATGGAAGGATGAGGTAAGTGAAGGAGGACTGCACTAAGGTAAAAGAAGGTATTTAAAAATTAAATAATTGTACCTTTACAACCCCTTTAAAGTGAGGTTCCATCCAAAGAATTAAAACCCATCAGCTACACATACTGCAGCTGCTGACTTTTAATTAATGGGACACTTACCTGTCCTGGTGTCCAGCGATGTCGGCACCCGCAGCCGTTTCCGTCGGGTGCTGCCGCTGCCATTGCAGGTACAGGAACTCAGCAGTGTATCCCTTCGGCTTCACGCCAAGAACCCTACTGCGCATGTGCGAGGCCTGTTCCTCTCTCCTACTGGCCCAGTGGCCAGGGGAGGAGGGATGGAGCCCCGCGGTGATGTCCCGGAAGTGGGAAAGGAAACCTCTCAAAGACAGGTATCCTGTCCCCCCTCCCAAAAGGTGCCAATTGTGGTTCCAGAGGGGGGGGGGATCAGTTGCACAACATTTCCACTTTTGGGTGGAACTCTCGATCCAGCAATGTCCGCGAGCGGCCATCTCCTTTGCCATCGGAGAAACGATCCGCTGGTGTCGGGTGGGAACCAGAGAGTAGACCGGTGACCTGATGGTCACCAGACATCTCTATGATCGTCGGAGGCCTGGGCGCGATGTTATGACGTCACGCCCGGGTCCTGCAATGTAAACACAGCCGCAATCGCCGCTGAAAGCATTAGATCTGTGAATTTTTTTTCACGATCTAATGTTTTCCAGCCTGGAGGAGAGATGTGCGGTCTTATTGACCCCGCATCTCTCCAAAAAGAGGCGCTGTCACGAACCATTCGTATTACAAGGGATGTTTACATTCCTTGTAATAGGAATAAAAGTGATCAAAAAAAAAAAAAAAGTAAAAATAAATGAAATTGAGTAAAATAAATTTTTTTTTTTTAAATGCCCCTATCCTCGGTAGCTCGCGCTCAGAAGCGAACACAAACGCAAGTGCCGCCCACATATGTAAACACTGTTCAACCCACACATGCGAGGTATCGCCGCGTGCATAAGAGCGCCAGCAACAATTCTAGCACTAGACCTCCTCTAACTCTAAAATTGTAACTTGTAAAAAAAAAAAAAAAAATAAGCGACACCTATGGAGATTTTTAAGTACTGACGTCTGGCGCCATTCCATGAGTGTGCGCAATTTTAAAGCGTGACACGTTGGGTATCTATTTACTCGGCGTAACTTCATCTTTCACATTATACAAAAAAATTGGGCTAACTTTACTGTTTTGTTATTTTTTAATTCACAAAACCGTTTTTTCCCCCCAAAAAAGGCATTTGAAAAAATATTGCGCAAATACTGTGCGAGATAAAAAGTTGCAATGGCCGGCATTTTATTCCCTAGGGTGTCTGCTAAAAAAACATATATAATGTTTGGGGGTTCTGAGTAATTTTCTAACAAAAAAATTATGATTTATGCATGTAGGAGAGAAGTGCCAAAATAGGCCCGGTATTGAAGTGGTTAAGAAATACACCACAAAACCGGCCATTCTATTAGGAGAGTTTAGTTCCAATTTAAACCCAGAGAATGCAACACCAGCCAAGTCAATTAGCATTTTCAGAATGAGAAGTCAACAAAGGCGACCTCCATGATTCCATCAGGAAAGTCTTTCCTCTAATCTCCTCCAGCTAAACACTTTGGGTGGAGTTCTCATTGAATCCGCACCTTTCATTGTGTAGTGGACAATGTACTTCAAAGAGGAAGACATCAGGGAAGGTAAACACTGGTTTTGTTCTACTTAAAAATTATTTTGTGTATTTGTGATGGACAAAGAGCTGCACTTCTCTTGTTGCTCCTCCTCTATCCTGTTTGCACACTGCCTGGCAGTGCAAGGTGGTTAGCTGGTAGAGGGGATTTTGGTGCAGCAGGCCTGGCCATTGTCCTGGGGAGAGAGACAATGCTGCAGAAGGAAATAGATGCTGTCTTCGCCGGGAAGAATCATTTATACTTTCCTGTTTTCATGCTAGCAGCCCGTTCTCTTTTCTTCAGCTCCTCTGAATAAATAGGGCACAAAATTTAGACCGGGAAGCCCTACGGCTACCAGGGAAGCCCCCATTCCCCCCCGCCGCAACCCCCCACTGCGCCCCATCGAGATTTAGCCTTGCAGTTGGGCCGGTAATATGCCAGTTATGTCTAGAATGAGCTAAAGGGAATGCAATACTTCTTACCCCTTTCTCTGGTGCTCTCCTCTTCTGACACCTTGGACTATGGTCCACTGATGTCATGTACAGTGCAGGACTAAAAACCCTGCTTTGTATGTGGGAGAGGCAGACGTACAACCCCAGACAGAAAGATCTAGGAGAGGAGGCTTTGCAGGACTGGTTGCAAGAATAGAGGGAGCCTACAGCAACAAGGAGTAAGGCAACCATCACTCATGACCCTACCACTAGACTCAACGGGCAGTTGAGTGTGCAGCCACTACAAGGATGTTCTTGCGCTCAAAGTTGGGCTTTTAAATTCCTTAAAGCCCAAATCTAGCCCCCCTACCCATTATTTTATTTTTTTAATACTTCCCTTTTTAATAACTCTTCAAGCCAGTCACATGCTCTGCATGGTGTTTCTCTGCCTCTTCCCTGGTCCTAGGCATTCCCTCAAAGATGCTTATATACAACATCAGCACCGCGCTCTGCACCAATACACCAAGAGCAGGGTGCCATGGTTATGCCCCTAGGGAGACCTAGTAAATGTGTGTGTGCCGCTCAGGCTCCATGGTAAAGGGGTATGTAATCAATGCTTCTGCTGCTAGAGTGCCTACAGGAGATGGAACCCATCCTGGTTCCTATAAGGCAGTGGTTCTTAACTTTTGTCCTCAGGACCCTCTAACAGACCAGGTTTGCAAGATAACGGAAATACAGCACAGGTGATTTTTGCTGCTCAGTGATTGCAGTATTCTAGTTTGCATCTCCCCAAGGGAATACTTAAAACCTGGCCTGTTAGTTGGTCCTGAGGACAGGAGTTGAGAACCACTGCTGTAAGGTTTCAGAGAACAATGGGGTGGGCCCTAGGAGTCGCAAATCTAGGTGTCCTGGAGTGGCGAGTAGAAACGCTGCCCGGGGGCAGAGTGAAAACGCATTGGGGCATAGCCTGGTTGAAGTCAAGGCTGAGGTTGCCACTCTACTCGCACATCTAGGTGTCCTGGAGTGGCGAGTAGAGTGGCAACCTCAGCCTGGACATCAACCAGGCCATGCCCCCAATGCATTTCACTCTGCCCCCCGGAGCTTAGCTTCCCCATGACTAAGCGCCAGTGGCCGAGGGAAACACATTGGGGCGTGTCCTTACTGAGGTTGCCACTCCAGGACACCTAGATGTGCGACTCTTGGGGGCCACCCCATCGTTCTGCCATTAAGGGGTGGGCCCATGATGACCCACGCTTACAGTAGGTCCTTAAATCTGGCAGGTTGCAGCAGGAAGACTGAGCATATCTAGTGGCAAAAAAAGTCCCGGGAAGGAGAGGAGTTGTTTTGCCTTTTGTGGTTTACCTGCTGCTGGGGACCTCATTTGCCCAATTGTATGTCCCTGCAGGAAAATGTATTCTTTAAAACCTTCTACAGCTAAAAAAACTTTTAATGGTGAAATAGTGGGGAGGGGGGCTAGAACTCCTAAGGGTTTTTACTGTCATCTGTACCCCCATTGGGGAGATTTTTTATCTCTATTTGCCCTAGATATTTGACACTATCCCAAACTAGCTTTTGGCTAAGGTTATACTTCAAATGTAACGGCCATGCTCATAAACAGGTCCCTTCCGTATTGAAGTTCTACTCTCTGCATGCCAGGTGGGGAGGAAAACCACACAAACTGAAATGTAACATGACACACCGGAACCAAACCGCATGCAAACATCCGACAGCACACTCCATTACTCACAGCAGCAACTTATCCAATCAAACAGGAAAACCAAAAGGTTACCTCTCCCTGATCTAATGCTGGTGCCTGACCACACCGGACTCCTATGGAACGTCCTTCAGGCTGGAAGTCAGTAAGCAAAAGCAGACACGCTTCAGTCTGGGCTTCACAATTGGGTCCATCCAAAGAGTGCACAGACACAAATACTTTTGATGACCTCCTGAAAATGCTGTTCTGTTGAACCTTTGGTTTAATCCTTTAAGTCACCGTCCCAAAAATTATGGAAGCCAACATTTCCAAAATGAAGGTTAGCAATGGTAGCCAACATAATTTCTCTCAGTACAGACTCTTTTTAAGGTTTCAGTTTTGGGTGGACTATGGTGGATTAAGTCTGCTATTAGCTTTGTATATCTTGGGGATTCCCCATGCCTAGGCATCTTGGTCACATGATCCCATAAACCAATCTGAACTCCAACTCAAGTCCTCCTCCAATACAAGACCAAATGAAGGGAACCCAGAGCGGCATTTTCCCAGCATATGACCCTTTTCTGCACAAGCCTTTAGTGTTTCTTTGGAGAAGCAAAGATAGGTACTTCCACATGCATGTCTACACCAGCGTTTCATTTTTCATTGCTCATGGGACTTCTTTAAGGCTGGGTTCACACTAGTGCGAATTTGGAGAGTTTCTCTGCATCCAATTCGCACGACAAGAGATTGTGACTGGCTCTCTATGGAGCCGGTTCACACATCTCCGTGGCGGCTGCGGAGCTGACTGCACAGGAGTCCTGTGCGTCTTTGGCTCTATTTCAGGCACAAATCGTCCCTGAAAAACAGAGAATCGGGACACACTGACCCCCTGCCATGAGCCATATGCGAAGACAGTGTGAACCCAGACTAATACTGAACCACTGATCTGGAACCAGTATGTATATCAGGATCCCCTGCTATAGACTAAGGGGATTGTGTGTACAAAGGCAAAGAGGAGACACTGAGCAGAATGCATGTCGCTCCACCTCCACAAAATCCAGCTCCAGGCATGCAAACTCAAGAGAAAAATCCTCTTACCCTGTGTAACTCTTTCTAGATTTCTTCTTTTTAGTGATTACGACGGCAAACACAATGATGGCGATGAGGAGAATGCCGCCAATGGCTGCACAAATTATGCCGACCAGAAAGGGCACATTTGACATCGGGAGGTTCCCTGACAGAATAAAAAAAAATGCACATGGATTAAAAAAGGACAACTCCACTAAGCATCAACTATATTCAAACAGATGGAGTGAGAGAGAGAGGGAGAGGGAGAGGGAGAGGGAGAGGGAGAGGGAGAGGGAGAGGTCCAAGTAATTCTCTAGCAAAAAATACTGATTGTTATATGTAAACAGAAAAGGCCCGGTCTGGAAGTGGGTATTCTGATGGCTGGCAAACCTCCTGCTGAAAGAACACAATAGAGGAAAGGTAGGGATTCCTCTATCAATACTAAATGTGTTGATGTGGGAATTGAGCAGTTTTCTCTTTTTTAACCCATGGTTGAAGAAAAGAAAATGTATATAAAAAAAAAAAAGAAGAAGAGGTATGGTTAGCCTTACTGTGCTGTTTGTGATCACAAATGTCTGATCCCTTGCGGTAGCCTTTCACCTTGTGACCTGCTGCAATGATGCAGTAGTGATTTCTTGGGGAGGGGAGACTGAGGAAAGGCTTCCTCTTGCACGCAGCAGTCTGATGACATGATCTCAGTCTAGACAAGAGACACTATGACACTGGACTAAAAATTAAAGCAATTAATAAAAAAAATTAAAAAATTCCGCAGTTGCTCTACATTGTGACATGACAGCATCCATGGAGACTTGGAAACATTTAGAGACTCAACTTAAGGAGGCATACTCCAAAATGTAACAAAATTCAACCAGACAGCATTGAAAACCTGACCCAAAAAAAAAAAAAAAGAAGGGGGGTCAAAACCTTTCCCATTAAGGACACACACACACATATATATATATATATATATATATATATATATATATATATATATATATATATAAAAGTTATGGCCGAAATTGCATTTTATGCCACCATTCCAAGCCCGCTCCTTACCTTTCTCCACCACGCGGAGTTTCAGCTCCTTGGGACTGCCTCCTACATCATTGGGCATCATGACCTCACAGATATACGTGCCATTGTCTTTGAAAGTCACTTTATCTATCTGAATAGAGGCGTCCTTCTTATTGAGGTCCCCGACCCAGGTGGTGCGTTCTTTGAAGCGACTGTCCGATGGGTAGGGCTTCCCACCCATATACACCAGGATCTTCACCGGCTCGGTCGTGCTCCCATCTTCTTTGAACCTCCAAATGATGACGGTTGTGCTGTGGACCACCTCGGATGACTTAAATGTGCAGGACAATTTGGCTAGGGTTCCGTTTTCTACGGTCATTTCTCCTTGAGTGTACACCTCTACTGAGATGCAGGGATTCACTGCAAAAAAAAGAGAAGACTTAATTAGGCTCAAAACAGGAATTTTCCAGGTTATATTAATGAATAGAAGCGGCTGTCTTCTCTCCATTCATTTTCAGTGCTGCTGAGAAAAAGGACAGGGGAATCTGTGTCCCTAGTCCCTTTCCCAGTCTCAGAGGGGAGATGTCAGAGGACCCCTGATATCTCACCAAAGCCCTCCCAACAGGGCTGATTAAAAACACGGAATTGCAAAAAATAAAAAATAAAATAAAAACCACACTGACACTGTCACCCACCCCCCCCCCCCCCCCCCCAAAAGAAAAAAGCATTTTAAAAATAGAAATTAAACAAATTGTAAAAATTAAAAAGAAAAAAAAAAAAAAGGACACTTGTGCCACTGTAATATGAGATTAACAAAAAAGTATCGGTATCGGCGAGTACTTGATAAAAAGTATCAGTACTTGTACTCGGTCCTAAAAAAAGTGGTATCGGGCCAAAAAAAAAACTTGGGCCAACTTTACTGGTTATTTTTTTTTCTTTAATTCATTCAAGTAATTTTTTCCCCAAAAATTGCATTTGAAAGACCTCTGCGCAAATACAGTGTGACAAAATATTGCAACAACCAATTTATTCTCTAGGGTCTCTACTACTAAATTATATATATATATTTTGTTTGGTGTTTAAGTGGTTAAACGTTCCTAATTTACATACAGAAGTCTATTCCTGTGACATAAAAGACAAATTGATACAATGTTTAGACTTAATTTTGCACTCAAAGAATGTTGTAAAACTTGGCAGAATTCTCTGCATACAAAAGGATGGGGGAAATACTTTGTAAAGATTTCAAAGAAAAAAAAAATTACAACGATTCATCGTGCAGCTCTAAATTATTAGAGATAGAGAGATAGAGATATGGAGAGATAGAGAGAGAGATAGACAGTATATATATGTACACATACATACACATATATACATGTGCACACACACGTCCTTTTTTGCATGATAATCTCACGTGATTCTGAAGAGTTTACTAAAGTCACAAAAATTCTCGTACGACAGAATAAAAGACGTGGAAGTGATGTCATGTGTTCTAATGCATTTGTATTACATTTTCGAACGACAGCTGTACTATCTATTGTACAAAAAAATAAATTCCGTGCATGTCTGATAGAATAAAAAGCGGATGAACTGTCATGATCGGCTCTCGAAAGCTCTGTATTAAACGATCCGATTATCGTACGATCGCTGCCTTAGAAAGGAGGCATTTTTCACACGATTTTTAGATCGTGTGCATGGGGGCTTTAGGAAGGGTTATAACCGACAGTTTTTTTGCCATCTGAGTCCTATTGGAGAGATTTACCTTCATTTCCTGTCCCATAGCCAAAAAAAGGAAGCGAGAGGAAATCCCTGAAAATTAAGCTAATGCCTTGGGCCAGAACTTATGTCCCCATTGGAAGATGTCCCCTCTATTACATTTCTGAGGACAACCCAAATTTTGGGATTTTCTTTTACCAATAATAGTAAACAAGATAAACAGAGGGTGAATCCCCCCAGCGGGGCCACAGACAGCGTAATAAATCAAATAGGTGTTCTAAACCAAGGGTCTCCAAACTGCGGCCCGAGGGCCAGATGAGGCTCTTTGCTAGCCTTTATGTGGCCCTTGGGGCACTATTTCTTCTACTAATATCAATGATGGGATACTATTCCTCCTGATAGGGGCCCTCCACCTACCAACCACCAACCCTGAGGCCACATTTGTTCTCACTGGAGCTGGGTCCAGTACATTTTCTGTCCCCCCGCTGGCCACAATCCACCCCTCAAAGTCTGAAGGACAATAAAGTGGCCCTTTGTTTGAAAAGTTTGGAGACCCCTGTTCTAAACCCTCTCCGCTCTAACCAAAACTTGGTCCAAACATAGCAGATTGAATATGTCAAGTGAACGAAATACAACGTATAGAAAGACAAAAAAGAAGGATATATAGTCAGATGCCAGCAATATGGCAAAAATGGGATGAATATCTCTAAATGGAAATTCATGAACAATATGATTGTTGTAAAAAGAAAATATAAAAATAGGTATATAGAAAGGGGAAGCGAGTGTAGAGAGGCTATGGGGTGTTTTTTTTTTTTCTCTTTTCTGTGTGGGCGCATGTGTGGCGGATGGTGGATGAATGCGAGATATGATGAATGAGAAGATTAGTAGAATAAATGGAGATATTTATGATAAAGGTTTTTTATAAAAAATATGGTATATAGGCATCGATTAGATTTTATACATTGAAAAATGACTATGAATAAACTAAAAACGAAGCTATGCTTTTAGTTCTACTTGAATTTGGGTTCTCCCTTACATTGAGCCATTATTCCAAACACACCCACCACCTCTAAGCAAAGCATCCGCGATGTCCTAGGACAGTGAAGGCGAACCTCGGCACTCCAGATGTTTTGGAACTACATTTCCCATGATGCTCATGCACTCTGCAGTGTAGTGGAGCATCATGGGAAATGTAGTTCCAAAACATCTGGGGAGCCAAGGTTCGCCATCACTGTCCTAGGATAACCATTACTGCCCCGAGGGCCACCAGTCTATAAAAACACCGACGCTCCCAGACGCTGGGAATGGTGGGGAGCACGTGCCATAAAAACGTGCAACTGCCAACAACTTCTCTAAAAGCATAGACAGCTCTCCCCCCCCCCTTTTTTTCCCTTATTGCTTGAAATTTTAGTAGACAGGCTAGCCAGCGAGTCTGTCTGAGACCTGTGTGCTTTAAGTGGACTTTGGATGTTGGAGCCGACCTGTCCTACTTCCTCCTCACATACTGACTGCGGGGTGAGTCAGCTGGGGGGGGGGGGGGGGGGTGGGGGTGCGTAGGAAGCAGATGGTGAGGAAACGTTTCTGCTTGTATCCTGTTAGGGAGGGAGAAGTAAAGAAGCACCTAGTATAAAATGATTTCCCATATCTAGATTGCTGACATACTAGGACAGCTTATAGAGATCGACTGTATTTACATTTCAGGTAATTATTGCACTAACCCAACAAGTGAAAACTAAAGCGGCTACATAAGAGTGCGACAAAAAATTCAAAAGCAAGAGGGTAGATGAAAGAGTTACAGTGCAACATTCTGATGATTATTTTCCCCCCAACCTGAGTAACTATGTAACCACATATTTATACACATTGGAGGCTATTTACTAATACTGGAGAGCAGAAAATCTGGTGCAGCTCTGCATAGAAGCCAATCAGCTTCCAAGTTTTATTTTCAACGCCTAAAGCGGAGGTGCGCACGCCCCTTTAAAAATTCAAAGACGAAAGCAGAAGATTGGTCAGGTTAGGAAGGGGGGGGGGGGGGGTGTTTAAGTGCCCAAAAAGCAAGTGGTTAAGATACATCAATCATTTTGTTTATTCAGCATGAAATGGAGCTTAGTTATGTAGTTTGAGTGTGTCTATTCTGCAATAATTTAAATTTTTGGTAAACTCATTCAATAAATCCAAGCTCTGAAAGCTGATATAACATGCACTGCATTGATGCATTCACATTATTCCACAGTAACCATGAGATATAACAAAGTTCAGGAATATTCCTTTATTTCATTGTTTTGCAAATCTATGTACATTACAAACTGTATGATTGAATCCGTCCCGATATCGCTGTTTTACCAACCCGACAGCTTAGGGCCCTTTCACACGTCCGCCTCCGCTCGTCCGTTTTTACAAGTCCGTAAACGGACTTGTAATGGTTCCCTATGGGATCGCGTCCGTTAGCGGATAATGATGCATCCGCTAATGTCCGCAAAGATCCGCGTCCGTCTGGATCCGGTTTTTCGGACGGAAGAAAACCCTATTTTTCTTCCGTCCGGCGGAACGGATCGGATGAATATGGACAAACGGTCCGTTTTCATCCGATTCCCCATAGCTGTCCGCCGACAGCTGAGCAGGGATCCCCGCTGAGCCGACAGACACACACGGAGCGGACTGAAAAACGGTCCGCTCCATGTGAAAGGACCCTTATTCTAAATAGGAAAACCTTCATTTTTGTTTGCAAATAATAAAAATGATTCTACCAGCAAGAATAAGTCTTTATATTTAAAGAGCACCTTATTTCAGATTCATTATGTCAGCGCCTGTTAGCGGGCATCCACTCTTCTGCTCCTGCCACGTCCCTCACCTTGCTGTGTCATTGCCGCATCACCAGCCATCCCATTAAAGTGAATGGGACTGAGGAGGAGCCAACAGCGGGGGCCAGAGGAGGAGCCAACAGCGGGGGCCAGAGGAGGAGCCAACAGCGGGGGCCAGAGGAGGAGCCAACAGCGGGGGCCAGAGGAGGAGCCAACAGCGGGGGCCAGAGGAGGAGCCAACAGCGGGGGCCAGAGGAGGAGCCAACAGCGGGGGCCAGAGGAGGAGCCAACAGCGGGGGCCAGAGGAGGAGCCAACAGCGGGGGCCAGAGGAGGAGCCAACAGCGGGGGCCAGAGATGACAGTTGCTCCTTAAAAATTATGAATTATAATTGAGTTGATTCAAAGTCAAATCCACCATAAAATCCATATTATAAACTATTTGCCAGGAGTTTTACTTTGAGACATTGTGCAGAGCAGGATGGGAATCCAACCTATGGAAGGATTACAGAAAATTCCCTAGTAGAACAAAAAATAGGGCGATAACAAGGTTGTTTATTTTCAGCAGAGAGATAGAGAATGTTATTCTCACTTGTTTTACGTAAATGTCTCTCCCCCTCCCCCGCTGCTGAAAGGTTTATTATACACATTCTACTGTCAGATACACTCTGCGGAGGATTGGTGGGTAATATGTGCATCATCTGAGGAATACAGATTTACCAGCACACAGATAAAATACACAGATGACAAGAAAAGCCGTTTTATCAGCTAAAGGATTTGTATTTCTGTCCATGAAGCTTTGACATTGCCACAAGTTTGCTATACAGCACAGGCAGAAGACACCACACACTGTTACAGTTATGTAAAGAATACAGTGCTGTCCTCTACACATCCATTAGACATTTGAAAGAGCAGCAGAAGACCAATTAGGTCCCTCTGCTCACAATCTGCATGCTCATTGTCTACACAATTGCACACCTCATCTGGTTGGCTCCAGAGGGGATTAGGGAGAAAAGGAGAAATCAGGGAGCAGGAGAGAAAGAGAAAGAAGAAAAAAGAGAAAGAGAAAGAAGAAAAAAGAGAAAGAGAAAGAAAAAAGAGAAAGAAGAAAAAAGAGAAAGAGAAAGAAGAAAAAAGAGAAAGAGAAAGAGAAAGAAAAAAGAGAAAGAGAGAAAGAAGAGAAAAAAAGAAAGAAAGAAGGAAAAGAGAAAAGAGAAAGAAGAAAAAAGAGAAAGAGAAAGAAGAAGAAAAAAAGAGAAAGAGAGAAAGAGAAAGAAGAAGAAAAAAGAGAAAGAGAAAGAAGAAAAAAGAGAAAGAGAAAGAAAAAAAAGAGAAAAAAGAGAAAGAAAAAAAGAAAGAAGAAAAAAAAGAAAGAAAGAGAAAGAGAAAGAGGAAAGAAGAAAAAAAAGAAGAAAGAGAAAAAGAGAAAAAGAAGAGAAAAAGAGAAAAAGAAGAGAAAAAGAGAAAAAGAAGAGAAAAGAGAAAAGAGAAAGAAGAGAAAAGAGAAAGAGAAAGAAGAGAAAAGAGAAAAGAGAAAGAAGAGAAAAAAGAGAAAGAAGAAAAAAAAAAAAAGAGAAAAAAAAAGAAAGAAAAAAGAGAAAAAAAAAGAGAAAAAGAAGAAAAAAGAGAGAGAAAAAGGAAGAGAAAAAAAAAACAAGAAGAGAGAAAAGAAGAGAAATAGAAAAAGAGAAAAAGAAGAAGAAGAGAAAAGAGAAAGAAGAAGAAAAGAGAAAGAGAAAGAGAAAAAGAAAGAAAAGAAGAAAAAAAAGAGAGAAAGAGAAAGAAGAGAAAAAAAGAGAAAGAAGAAAAAAAAGAAAAGAGAAAAAAAGAGAAGAGAAAGAAGAAGAAAAAAGAGAAAGAGAAAGAGAAAGAAAAAAGAGAAAGAAGAAGAAAGAAAAAAGAGAAAGAGAAAGAAGAAAAAAGAGAAAGAGAAAGAAGAAAAAAGAGAAAGAGAAAGAGAAAGAAGAAAAAAGAGAAAGAGAAAGAAGAAGAAAAAAGAGAAAGAGAAAAAGAAGAAGAAAAAAGAGAAAGAGAAAGAAGAAGAAGAAAAAAGAGAAAGAGAAAGAAGAAAAAAGAGAAAGAGAAAGAAGAGAAAAAAGAGAAAGAGAAAGAAGAAAAAAAAAAAGAGAAAGAAGAAAAAAGAGAAAGAGAAAGAAGAAAAAAGAGAAAGAGAAAGAGAAAGAAGAAAAAAGAGAAAGAAGAAAAAAGAGAAAGAGAAAGAAGAAAAAAGAGAAAGAGAAAGAAGAAAAAAGAGAAAGAGAAAGAAGAAAAAAAAAAAGAGAAAGAGAAAGAAAGAGAAAGAGAAAGAAGAAAAAAGAAAAAGAGAAAGAGAAAGAAAAGAAGAAAAAAGAGAAAGAGAAAGAAGAAGAAGAAAAAAGAGAAAGAAAGAAAGAAGAAGAAAAAAGAGAAAGAGAAAGAAGAAAAAAAAAGAGAAAGAGAAAGAAGAAAAAAGAGAAAGAGAAAGAAGAAAAAAGAGAAAGAGAAAGAAGAAAAAAGAGAAAGAGAAAGAAGAAAAAAGAGAAAGAAGAAAAAAGAGAAAGAGAAAGAAGAAAAAAAGAAAAGAAAAGAAAAAAGAGAAAGAGAAAGAAGAAAAAAGAGAAAGAGAAAGAAGAAAAAAGAGAAAGAGAAAGAAGAAAAAAGAGAAAGAGAAAGAAGAAAAAAGAGAAAGAGAAAGAGAAAGAAGAAAAAAGAGAAAGAGAAAGAGAAAGAAAAAAGAGAAAGAGAAAGAAGAAAAAAGAGAAAGAAGAAAAAAGAGAAAGAGAAAGAAGAAAAAAGAGAAAGAAGAAGAAAAAAAAAAAGAGAAAGAGAAAGAAGAGAAAAAAAAAGAGAAAGAAAGAAAAAAGAAAGAGAAAGAAGAAAAAAAAAAGAGAAAAGAAAGAAAAAAAAAAAAAAAAAAGAAAAAAAAGAGAAAAAAGAGAAAGAAGAAAAAAAGAGAAAAAAGAGAGAAAGAATAAAAAGAAAAAAAAGAGAAAAAAAAAAGAGAAAGAAAGAAGAAAAAAGAGAAAGAGAAAGAAGAAAAAAGAGAAAGAGAAAGAAAAAAAGAGAAAGAGAAAGAAGAAAAAAAGAGAAAGAGAAAGAAGAAAAAAAAGAGAAAGAGAAAGAAGAAAAAAGAGAAAGAGAAAGAAGAAAAAAGAGAAAGAGAAAGAAAAAAAGAGAAAGAGAAAGAAGAAAAAAGAGAAAGAGAAAGAAGAAAAAAGAGAAAGAGAAAGAAGAAAAAAGAGAAAGAGAAAGAGAAGAAAAAAAGAGAAAGAGAAAGAGAAAGAAAAAAGAGAAAGAGAAAGAGAAAAAAGAGAAAGAGAAAGAAAAAAGAGAAAGAGAAAGAAGAAAAAAGAGAAAGAGAAAGAAGAAAAAAGAGAAAGAGAAAGAAAAAAGAGAAAGAGAAAGAAGAAAAAAGAGAAAGAGAAAGAAGAAAAGAGAAAAAGAAAAGAGAAAGAAAAAAAGAAAGAAATAAAAGAGAAAGAAATAAGGGAAAAAAAAGAAAAGAAAAGAAAAGAAAAGAGAAAAAAAAAAAAAAAAGAAAAGAAAAGAAAAAAAAAAAAAAAAAAAAAAAAGGAGAGAAAAAAAAAAGCGAGCGAAAAAAGAGTGCAGAGCGAAAAGAGAAGGAGAAAGAAAGGTGTGTAGCATGCTCAGTCAGTATCCTCAGATGGTGAACGTAGTAAACCTATAATTTTGCCACTACAAGGCCAGACAAGAGGCTTTTTTTTCGCCATTCAGCTGCTAGAAGTGAACATTGTCTATAGTCCACATTGCTTCAGTGAGAGCTTACACAGGGCGGAGGACTAAACCCCCATGTGACTCTGCTGGGACATTGATCAGCGATGATGCATGCTCCTCCATTCCTGGAAGTACTGGGTATTTCTTGGATCCTGGAGGACTATGTGCTACTGAGGGGGTCACTGAAACAAATCCGTTGCTCAAGCAGAGCCTGGGTTTGCTTTAAAGGAGCCCAGCTGCTGATCTACTTCAAGGAAAAAAAAAAAGAAAGCGGACACATCTGCTCCTTAATCTCTGGAGTTGCAACACTCCGTGTGTCATTGGCTGCATGTAAACGGTCGGAAGGCAGGAAGCTCAGGTCATTATTTAGGGCTTTTTTTCTTGGATAGTTGTGAAATGTTGTCTGGGAGATCTCTAAGAGTTGCTCCATCTCTCCTGTCCTCCCCTTCTCACGAACTTGCGTCAGCAGCTGCCACCCCAAAATGCATATTTTTTTTTCACGGGTAAATTCACTTGTTTTCATCATTTCCTATCTGCTATTCTCAGATGTGGAGACATCTCGCCTTTTCTCCGCAGGCTTATTAAAGTTCCTAGCAATTGTAAAACCTGTTTAGGCTCCGTTCACGGTTGTGCGGGTTCCAGCGATACGCTATTTTTCACCCCATGGAAAGCGCGCCACATATGAGAATCTTTACAGATTACATGTTTAGTTACAGAGGAGGTCTAGTGCTAGAATTATTGCTCTTGCTTTAACGATGGCGGTGATACCTCACATGCGTGTTTTTTGTACATATGTGGGAACGACCTACACATGCGTTCGCTTCTGCATACGAGCACGAGGGGATAGTGGCGCTTGATGTTTTAATCACATTTATTTCTACTACAAAAAGGAATGTAAACATCTCTTTTGATAGAATAGGGCATGACAGGTCCTCTTAACAGAGAGATCTGGGGTCTATAATGGCCCGTACACACGATCCGAATATCGGACGAAAACAATCGTACGATGACGGATCGTACGATTTTCGGTTCGTGTGTACACTATTTTCGAGAGCCGATCATGACCGTTCATTCGATCAGACAAGCGCGAAAATTTTCTTCGTACGATGTCAGATCGTATGATTTTCGTTTAGTCAGTACAGTTGTCGTCCGACAATACAATACAAATACATTACAACACATGACATCACTTCCGATTATTTTTTTTCTGTCGTACGAGAATTTTCGTGACTTAAATAACCTATTTCACTTGCGACTATTAAGCGAAAAAAGTCGTACGATCTGTTGTACGGGCCATTAGTCTCCATATCTCTGCTCTATGCTGGAAAGCCCAAGATAAGAAAATAAAATTGAACTCAAAGTAAAAAAATAAATAACAAACAAAACAAAAAGCTAGTCCATGGTCAGCTCTATGGTACGCCACCATCGCCGGCAGATTCTTTCTCCAGTTGCACAGGTGAACCCAGAGAAGCGCTGAATGGCCCCCTCCTACCTACTGTCTAAAAGCAATCAAGTGGCTAAACATACACACACACACACACACACACACATCTCTGTAACCTTCATTCAGCTATCTCCACTTCGAGTCCCCGACATCATCCCAGGGGAAGTAGTTAAAGTACATGGGGCATGTGTGGTACACACAGTCCCTCTGTAGCAACATTATGAGACTGACATTCCGCCCCCTCCCTTCATTCATAGAAGCTATAGTATAGCTTCCATGAATGGAGGAGGTAGACCCTTCATCCGCTCATCAACCATTCATAAATGCTGTACTATTCCATTCTGAAATGAAGGGAGCTGGGGGGAAAATATCTTAGCGGAGGGGTTGGAACTATCATCTGCTCATCCTCCATTAATAGAAGCTGTACTATTTTGCAAATGAATGGAGGAGGACCCGTTATTCATTCACTCGTCCTCCATTCATAGAATTTGCACTATAACTTCTATGAATGAAAAATGATAGATGAATGGAGGAGGAGGTGGGTGGAAAGTGTGGGCATAGTGGTCCAATTGTTTATCCAAAGTAGTTTTGCAAGACAATATCACTAAAAGCAAGCCTTGATTGTGCAAAAAAAATAAAAATAATTACATATGTATTATCTTATGCTTTAAAAAAAAAAAAAAATCATACATTTTGTGATCTGGAGCCATTATTAATTTTAAAGTTTGACCAACCAAGCCTTCAATTTCATTCAGCTCATGAGATTTCATGGCCAGGGATCTTTTCTTTCCAGTTCACGCGCATTTCTTTTTTTGATATATTCCCAAACAATCATTAATTAGAAATTCGATCCTTCTTCAAAATTTTTTTACAACATGCATGATCACTCAATGGGCAAAAAAAAATAAAAAAAATGGCCCACTTCTGCGACCTACTAATGGTGCAAAATTTGAATGAAAATTCTTAGGTTGTTAAAGTATTTTATTTTTTTACAGAAGGCTTTAGGTCCAGAATTTTCATTTCGGTGCACCACTAGTTCCCACGTTTCCTACTTTTTCGAACAGTGGGGTTGATTTACTAAAACTGGAGAGTGCAAAAATCTGGTGCAGCTGTGCATGGTAGCCAATCAGCTTCTAACTATCTTGTTCAATTTAGCTTGGACAATAAAACCTGGAAGCCAATTGGTTTCTATGTAGAGCTGCACCAGATTTTGCACTCTTCAGTTTTAGTCAAATCAACCCCAATGCGTGTTTTTCTCTGTGTCTCTGTTGGGAGAGATTTCCCATCACTTCCTCCGATGACCCATCAGTCTGAGGCTCCAGGACTCTTAGCGGTTAATGGATTCCATCACTGCAGCTCAGCCAGATGCATTTTCTACTAAAGTAACCACCACCGGCACCAAAATACACCCAATGCGTTTTGTGTCAAAGACTTCAGCGGCTTATTATGTCTTTTCGAGAAGGACAACGCAGAGGTTGATCATAATTCAGTGATAAGGAGCTTGAAAATGACCTCCAGCCTTCCCTTCAGCCTTGCAGTTTTTTTTTTTTTTTTTTAAAGCCTGTTACAAGTGCACACCAGACAGTGCATACATATGCTCCTCCAAAATCGGAGGACCCGGCCCTGCGTTAAGCTCCAGACGGGGACTGGGGTACTTTTTCACATGGTCCATCTGGGGCTGTGATTTTTTTTTTCCCCATAGGCAGCTTCAGCCTAGTCCGTGGCCTTTTCCCAAAATCGTGGCGGAATAGGCCGAAGCCTCGCCTAAAAAAAAATTCTGCCCGCAGCATGCCGCGATCCTGGGAAAAGGCAGCGAGGCCGGACGCCGCTCATGGCATTTTCCCCAGGATCGCAGCGGGCAGGATATTTTAGGAGAGGCCACAGCTTCGGCCTAGTCCGCTGGCTTTTTCCCCAGGATCGTGGCGGACTAGGCCGAAGCCTTGCCTAAACTTAGGACCGGTGCGGTGTTGCAAAAACCCCACACGCAGCCACGACAGACGGACCAGCCCCAGACCAATCCCCAACAGGGAACCCCAAACCCCCACCCCCTCGGCCGAGGGGGAATCCCTAACACACACACACAAAACATGCATGAGAATGCAGGCGCACACGTGTGAACCCAGCCTCAGCCAGAAGGCGTGATCCCACCATGTGTAGTAGTTTCACCCTCCGCTCTTTAATTGACCTCAGGCAGTTTCTCCCACTTTCAGCCCTTTTCCTCTCAAGGTCTCCCGGGAAGAGAGAATAAACAAAGCCAGACAATCATCACTGAGGTATCCGAGTGAAACCGCATAGTCATGTCGTCAGACGCAATACTGAGCCATCCTACAGTACACTATATAACTAAAGGGGACCCCTAAAAAATTTGATAGGGTTCCCAAAAAAATAAAAAAACAACCCCCACACACAATTTGTTTCCCCTTTATACAGGGAAAAGAATAAAGAAAAACATATTTGTTTGAGATTTAACACCGCTTTGTTAAAGAGGAGTTGCAACCAAAAAAAAACACTTTTGCTTAATCCCCTCCCCTCCCCCTTACATGCCACATTTGGCATGTAATTTTTTTGGGGGGGGAGTGGGGGCTTCAGTAGGAGTGGGACTTCCTGTCCCACTTCCTGCTTCCACCGAGGGGCTGGTTGGGCGATTAAGCCTTAATCGCCTACACCAGCCCCTCCCTGTAGGCGATCACATGGGACACTGACAGGTCCCATGCGATTGCCTCTCCAATCAGCGGCGAGCCGCGCGCGCATGCGCAGTGCGGCATGCGCAGTGGGTGCCCGGCCGTGAAGCCGAAGGCTGTCACGGCTGGGTGCCCACAGTCGAGATGGAGACGCCGGCTGGGGAGGTAGGGGGGGGGGCGGAGAGAGAGGAGCGGAGCCCCGGTCGGCGCGTCGCTGGAACGCAGGACCAGGTAAGTGAGTGATTTATTAAAAGCCAGCAGCTACACTTTTTGTAGCTGCTGACTTTTAATAAACACAATTTTGGCTGGAACACCCCTTTAAGCTTCTTTTAATATTTACAAAATTAATTTTCCTATCCTAGTACCATCCCCGATGTCTGCAAAGCCAAGAATTTCTTTACTATCTTTCCATTTCCCATTCATCAAATTACAAACTATGCATACGGGAGTGTTGATCTCCCGGGTCCCACAAAGTTCAGAGCAACTATGCAGGGAGAACGCAATCCCTTCCACTTGGACTCGCCTCGACAAGGCTCGGCCCCAGCGCCGCAGACTCGACAAGGCTCGGCCCCAGCGCCGCAGACTCGACAAGGCTCGGCCCCAGCGCCGCAGACTCGACAAGGCTCGGCCCCAGCGCCGCAGACTCGACAAGGCTCGGCCCCAGCGCCGCAGACTCGACAAGGCTCGGCCCCAGCGCCGCAGACTCGACCCCAGCGCCGCAGACTCGACAAGCTTTCTTCCGACACAACAAAAAATCAGACTGTGTCCAGCATCAGACTACTCAGAGACATGAGACGGCTTCCTCAGGAAATGTGCGATTTCTAGACAAATGCTCCTCACTCTAGGAAAGCACAATTGTATTTTTAGTAAAGCCGAGCTTGCAACCAAACAACTTTTTTCAAAACTATCGATTAGTGCTTTTTTATACCCACGGAAGACAACTAAAAAGCTTTTAATGTGCGTTTCCATATCAAGGCCCAACTCCAGGTCCAGGCAAGCAAAAATAAAGTCTTGGATGAAAACCTCCTTACTCAGCCAGGGCACTGAAGATGGGTCTTCCAGCATGACAACGACCCAAAACACACGGCCAAGGCAACAAATAAGTGGCTCAAGAAGAATCACATTAAGGTCCTTGGGTGGCCTAGCTAGTCTCCAGACCTTAGTCCCATAGAAAATATGCGGAAGGAGCTGAAGGTTCGAGTTACCAAATGTCAGCCTCAAAACCTTAATGACTTAAAAAGGATCTGCATACAGGAGCGAGACAAAATCCCTCCTGAGATGTGCAAACCTGATCAACTAAAAGAAACGTCTAACCTCCGATTACCAACAAGGGTTTCTCCACCAAGTCATGTTTTGCGAAGGGGTCAAATACAGCCCGACATTGAAGGCCGAGCCCACCATTGAAGGCCGAGCCCACCATTGAAGGCCGAGCCCACCATTGAAGGCCGTGCCCAACATTGAAGGCCGTGCCCAACATTGAAGGCCGTGCCCAACATTGAAGGCCGTGCCCAACATTGAAGGCCGTGCCCAACATTGAAGGCCGTGCCCAACATTGAAGGCCGTGCCCAACATTGAAGGCCGTGCCCAACATTGAAGGCCGTGCCCAACATTGAAGGCCGTGCCCAACATTGAAGGCCGTGCCCAACATTGAAGGCCGTGCCCAACATTGAAGGCCGTGCCCAACATTGAAGGCCGTGCCCAACATTGAAGGCCGTGCCCAACTTTGAGATAGCATTCAAAATGAACGGCATCTCAAATGTGATTTGCCATTCACACATCAACAATTTTGAATCGCAGGCAGATTTGCAGCAATTCTGCCTGCGATTCAAAACGCTGAAGTGTGAATGCAGCCTAACACCTTACATAAAAAGAATAAATAAAAAAACAGACAAAAAGCCAAAGCGATGAAAAATTTATATTTTTCCTTAATTGGCAAATTAAAAAATGTTAAAGCTCAAAAAATGCTGTACACAAAAACATGCAAACACTTAATAAAAACGCAAAAGAGAAAAAAAAAAAAGTGATGCACAAGTGTGAATGCAGCCGAGACATTGGTTTACATTTTTTTTTTCAGTGTTTAGCTGCAGGCCTATAAAATGCGAATTGGCTTTACATTGCGGGACAGGTGTGCAGGGGACAGGTGTGCAGGGGACAGGTGTGCAGGGGACAGGTGTGCAGGGGACAGGTGTGCAGGGGACAGGTGTGCAGGGGACATTCAGGTCTGTGCACCCTTCCCTGACTATACAACTTAGCTGGGCAGGCGAGTCCCTACAGCCGACATGCTCCTTTTCACATTCTATGGGCGGTCTGTGTGCAATTCACAGCTGTAAAAAAATATGTTAAAACTGCTACGGCCAATGTACAGGTACAATGCCCATGTGAAGTATAAGCCAAGGATAATAATTTAGGATAATCTGACAATATAAATACACATATTATACAACTGGAGCCATTAATTTGCCATTGTATATTGTTGCGTGCCCATTTTCTACCAAAAGTGCAATCTTTTTGGCAGAGAAAGCCGTTAGAAATGATTTTCCCTACAACCCATCCTTGGGTCAACAACTTGGCAACAAGCCTGGTAGGTCTTTGGACTGGGGTAGCCTTGCAAAATTTGCAAGGTTGTTTTTCTGAAAGCCCGATGACAGCACTGGATCTGTGATCCCAGCAGTTTTAGGAGCAGAAAATAAGACGCAGCAAGCAGTCGTCCTGTGGTTTTTATGATGCTTGCTCAGCATTTACCACCACAGACCAAAGGCTAAAAAGACGATAAGAGGTTTTGCAGGAAGAAAAAAAAAAAGTGGTGGCATGAGAGTGGATGACCACACACAGGACAATGCTGGAGTCACTGGGCGTGTGAGAATGTTCAATGATAACTCAGCAAAAAGAGAAGAAGGATACGGGTGAGGGGTGAGTTTCCTCCAAGTATTTATCAAGGACCCCAATGCCAGAGATTGGGAATCACTGGTATGTTTTAAGGCCCCTCATGACTCTTGATGAAGACCCAAGGCCAAGCCTGCTGTGGGCAAAGTTGACCAACTAGAATGATCCGCCCAATGTGATCTCTAGTATTTGTAGAACAATATTTGTGAGGTCACTTGGATTGTATGTGAATGGGAAACCAACGTCTAATATCTACAATTAGTTACATGATGAGAGGGATCCCTAAGGGGGTCGTGAGGAATCGCCAACACCCCCCCCCCCCCTTAGGCCGTAGAGCAGAGTGTAATTTCTAACCTCCTCAGGCCAAGAGGAATCCCCAACACCCCCCCCCCCCCTTAGGCCACAGGTCAGAGGAATTCCTATCCCCATGGGCCCAGTGGGCCACAAGAACAATCCCCAGCCCAGGGGCCCAGCAGAATCCCTAACCATTACCCCCAGGGCTGAAAGGAATCCCCACCCCCCCCCCACAGGCCGTAGAGCAGAGTGCAATTTCTATCCACCAGCACCAGAGGGCCCCCCCCAGAGCAATCCCCAACAAGAAACAACTAACCCCCATGGCCATAGGAAAACCCTAACCCCTACCCCCTCTGCCAAGGAGGGGGATCCCTAACCCCCACCCCCTCTGCCAAGGGGGGGGGGATCCCTAACCCCCACCCCCTCTGCCAGGGGGGGGGGGGAAATCCCTAACCCCCACCCCCTCTGCCAGGGGGGGGGGGAATCCCTAACCCCCACCCCCTCTGCCAGGGGGGGGGGAAATCCCTAACCCCCACCCCCTCTGCCAGGGGGGGGGGGGAAATCCCTAACCCCCACCCCCTCTGCCAGGGGGGGGGGGAAATCCCTAACCCCCACCCCCTCTGCCAGGGGGGGGGGGGAAATCCCTAACCCCCACCCCCTCTGCCAGGGGGGGGGGGAAATCCCGAACCCCCACCCCCGTCTGCCAGGGGGGGGGGAATCCCTAACCCCCACCCCCTCTGCCAGGGGGGGGGGAAATCCCTAACCCCCACCCCCTCTGCCAGGGGGGGGGGGAAATCCCCAACCCCCACCCCCTCTGCCAGGGGGGGGGGGAAATCCCTAACCCCCACCCCCTCTGCCAGGGGGGGGGGGGAATCCCTAACCCCCACCCCCTCTGCCAGGGGGGGGGGAAATCCCTAACCCCCACCCCCTCTCCTGCCAGGGGGGGGGGAAATCCCTAACCCCCACCCCCTCTGCCAGGGGGGGGGAAATCCCTAACCCCCACCCCCTCTGCCAGGGGGGGGGGAAATCCCTAACCCCCACCCCCTCTGCCAGGGGGGGGGAATCCCTAACCCCCACCCCCTCTGCCAGGGGGGGGGGAAATCTTTAACCCCCACCCCCTCTGCCAGGGGGGGGGGAATCCCTAACCCCCACCCCCTCTGCCAGGGGGGGGGGAAATCCCTAACCCCCACCCCCTCTGCCAGGGGGGGGGGGGAATCCCTAACCCCCACCTATTGTTTATGGGGTCCGTTCATACCTATGCGATGCACCTACTTGTGACTTGGAAAAAGGAGCAGCCTTTCCTTTTGGTGCATACTTGGCCACACAGATTTCAATGGGATTACATGAGAAATAGATTAAAGCGGAGTTCCACCCAAAATTGGAACTTCCGCTTATCCCACTCCTCGCCCCCTTACATGCCACATTTGGCATGTCATTTTTTTTTTTGGGGGGGGGGGGGGGGGGGGGGGAGTGGGACTTCCTGTCCTACTTCCGCTGAGTGGCTGGTAAGGCGATTAGCTTAATTGCCTATCTTCAGCCCCTCCCAGTAGGCGATCGCCTGGGGCACGACAGGTCCCATGCGATCGCCTGTCCAATGAGAGAGCACAGCGCCGCTCGCGCATGCGCAGTGGGTGCCCGGCCGTGAAGCCGAAAGCTGTCACGGTCGGGTGTCCACACTTAGGATGAAGACGCCGGCCGGGGAGGGGGAGAGGAGCGGAGCCCCGTCCGGCGCGTCGCTGGAACGTAAAGCATGTAAGTGTATTCTTATTAAAAGCCGGCAGCTACACTTTTTTTAGCTGCTGACTTTTAATAAACTAAAATTGGCTGGAACACCCCTTTAAGAACTGCACAAACACCACATCAAAATCACATAAACCCCCCCACACACACACAAAACATGCATGAGAATGCAGGCGCACACGTGTGAACCCAGCCTCAGTCATTAAAGCCAACGCCAGAAGGCGTGATCCCACCATGTGTAGTAGTTTCACCCTCCGCTCTTTCATTGACCTCAGGCAGTTTCTCCCACTTTCAGCTCTTTTCTTCTCAAGGTCTCCCGGGAAGAGAGAATAAACAAAGCCAGACAATCATCACTGAGGAATCCGAGTGAAACCGCATAGTGATGTCGTCAGACGCAACACTGAGACATTCTACAGTACACTACATCACTGAAGGGGACCTGAAAAACAGAGCCATGGGCACCTCTAAAAAATTTGATAGGGTTCCCCCCCAAAAAAAAAAAAAAAAAACACACAACACAATTTAAACTTTTTTTTTTTTATCGATCATAAAAAGATTTCTCAGAAAATCGGGTCACATGTCAGAATTGCAAATCATTAAGTGTGAAATAAGAACACTTTTTTTGGGGACCCAGTACCGGCCAGAGGTCCCCCAATCTTGGCACACACTCTTCCTCTACAAGTGTGCAAAGGTTATTGTCCAGGGAGTCGGGGGAGCACAGATTTTTCAAAGCCGGGCACCCCTTCCATCGACTCCCATGTTAAATGGTCATTTCTCCAGTGACTTTGGGGACCCGGTAGCGGCCAGTCGTAGGTCCCCTGGACCTGGGAACTTGATACACAGGGGGGCAAGCGCACGGACACGGCGGGGCGCGCGCGGACACCCTAGGCTTATACTCGAGCCAATAAATTTTCCCATTTTTGTGGTAAAATTAGGTGCCTCGGCTTATCTTTGGTCGGCTTATACTCGAGTATATATGGTAGTTTTCGTCTCGGTCTTTTGACTAAAATGGCGTTTTAGTCGTATTTTAGTCATCTCAAATTGTTTTAGTCAACAAAATTAAGACCATCGCCAAGAATTTGACAACCGACTTGTGGGTAGAATAAAGGCTGCCATAGGCAGTTTGAATTTCGGACATTTCCTGCTGCCGAATCAGTTAAGATTTGAGCCACGAGTGGTCCCGTTGATACCACCCTGCTGAAAAGCTGATTTTTCAATTGACTTTTTGACAAAGGAGCCCGGTGTAAAACTGTCGGCAAAGTTCAGGTATTCTGACAGCTGCAGTTGCCAACTGTCAGGGTACAAAAGCTGGCAAGAGATTCCCGCACCCATGTTCTTTAGTATAGATTGGGGGGAATCCATTGATTTCTCTCATTCAGCCCATGAGCTAAACAAGAGAAATCCAGGCATGCACGGCCAAGCCTTAGACTCTATGGCAGCTTTAGGGCCAAGTCACAGCAGTGCGTTTCCTGTAAACACGCAGATCAACAGAAGGACAGCTGCAAAACAATCGTTTCCGATTCACACTGTAAAGTCGTGCTAAAATGTACTGGAAAATTGTCGGATTTTACGCGGACAAATGTGGGATAGCATGCTTTTTAAATTTGCCAACCAACCAATGTGTGTTGTCGGAGTTTTCAAGCGTGTGTACACAAGTCCGTTGGACAAAACTTCAAAGTACAAACAAACACACATGCTCAGAAGCAATGCTCACCATAATGCCTTGCACACACGATCAGTGTTGCCAACCTACCAGATTGAAGGGCAAATTATTTCGTCCCATCACCCACTGTCTCCATCCCCCTCTGCCACCAACACCCCCTGCCTTCACCCCCCCTCGGCGGTGCCACAATCTCCCTCTGCGGTGCCACCAACAACCCCTGCCTCCATCCCCCTCTGCGGTGCCACCAACAACCCCTGTCTCCATCCCCCACCCTCTGCTGTGCCACCTTCAATCACCCCCTGCCACCATCGCCCCCTGCGGTGCCAGCGCAGCCACCATCGCCCCCTGCCTCTAATCTCCATGCGCAGTTCCAAGCCGAAGCGATCTCGGCTATTTTTACTGGCACATTGCCGCAACCACGGACATTTACAAACGGGGGGGGGAAAAAGTGCCCATTTTCACGAACTGTCCGTAAAAATATGGACGGTTGGCAAAACTGCACACGATCAGTTTTTCCGACAGGAAAAACACGCATTTTTTTTCCAGTAGGAAAACAGCAGAAACGTGTCTTTCCATACACACAGTCACACTAATCTTGTCTGAAATTCTGAACGCCAAGAACGCGCGGCGTACAACAAGTCGAGATCAATGAAGTTCAACAGGCAGTTTGGCTCTTCTGCTTGATTCCGAGCATGCACTTTTTTTTTTTACCGTGACTGCATACAGAAAACCGCGATTCGCGATAGGATTTTTTTCTGTCACGAAAACGGGGCTCTTGCTCTCCATCTATTCTTGGCAGGAAAACGGACAGAAAAAGTGTGATGGAGCGTACACACGGTGCGAATTCCCGACAAAAACCTTACATCGCACTTTTCCTGTCAGGAAAACTGATCGTGTGTACGAGGCATAACGCAACATTAGCAGAAGTTGCCCATAGGGTGGCGCTAAAGAGCTGAAAAAACACGTAGTTTCACGTTTGTTGGCCGAAAATTCGTTGCCGTTTGTATGCAATACAAGTTCCAACGCCCTTCAGGCAAAAGTCCTACGCCAGTGATGGCGAACCTTGGCACCCCAGATGTTTTGGAAATACATTTCCCATGATGCTCATCCACTCTGCAGTATAGTGGAGCATCATGGGAAATGTAGTTCCAAAACATCTGGGGTGCCAAGGTTCGCCATCACTGTCCTACGCTTTGTCCGATGAAAATCCGATGGTGTGTACGAGGCTTTAGACTCTACGGCCAGCTTTAGGGCCAATTCACAGCAATGCGTTTCTTGTAAAACGCAAATCCGCAAAACAATTCTTTCCAGCGTGTCCAATTCATACCATAAAGTTGCGCTATAATGCAAAAATGTATGCCAGCCCAAGTTAAAAGCGCAACTAAAATAGATTGCAACGTACATGCATTTTAGCGCAAGTCCGTGTGAATTGGCCCCTTAGAATGGATTCTTCCATCCACACAAGGGAGGTGCGGAGAGGAATCCTCCCCACTGATCAGCGGGGCAAACGTACAAAACCAGCAGGGGGTCAAATACTTTTTTTCCCTCTCACTGTACGACAGAAGTCTATTGAATTTTGGAAAACTGCATCCGCTGATCTGCTGTCAGAATACATGGAGGAGTTCCCCTGCCAGAATACAATGGGCATTTGCCAGATGGTGCAAGCAGGCACGGCTTACTTGCACATTATGAAGCACTTGTCGCTCTTTTTTTGTATATAGCGCAAGAAATAAAAAAAACAAAAAGGTGATCAAACAAAAAAAGAAAGCTCTATTTGTGAAGAAAAATCTATTTTGTTTGGGTACAACTTCGCGCAATTGTCGATTAACCACTTAAGGACCGCCGCACGCCAATATACGTTGGCAGAATGGCACGACTGGGCACATGGGCGTATATATACGTCCCCTTTAAAAAGCCCAGCCGCGGTTGCGCGCGCACGTGACCCGGTCCGAAGCTCCGTGACCTGATCGCCGCCAGTGTTCCGCGATCGGTCACAGGAGCTGAACAACGGGGAGAGGTGAGTGTAAACACACCTTCCCCGTTCTTCACAGTGGCGCTGTCATTGATCGTGTGTTCCCTGATATAGGGAAACACAATCAATGATGTCACATCTACAGCCACACCCCCCTACAGTTAGAAACACAGGTTAACTCCCAAAATGCAATTGTCATTGCTGTGAAAATGACAATGGTCCCAAAAAATGTGTCAAAATTGTCCACCATAATGTCGCAGTCACGAAAAAAAAAAAAAAAAAAAACGCTGATCGCCACCATTAGAAGTAGAAGTAAAAAAAAAAAAAAAAAAAAAATGCAATAAAACTATCCTCAATATCGTAAACGCTAAAAATGTTGCGCAAACCAATCGATAAACGCTTATTGCGATTTTTTTTTACCAAAAATATGTAGTAATACATATCGGCCTAATCTAAGGGGGAAAAAAAAAAAATTTTTTTATATATTTTTGGGAGATTTTTTATAGCAAAAAGTAAAAAATATTGCATTGTCTTCAAAATTGTCGCTCTATTTTGGTATATAGCGCAAAAAATAAAAACCGCAGAGGTGTTTAAATACCACCAAAAGAAAGCTCTATTTATGGGGAGGGAAAAAGGGCGCCAATTTTGTTTGGGAGCCATGTTGCACAACCGCGCAATTGTCAGTTAAAGCGACGCAGTGCCGAATCGCAAAAACTGGCCAGGTCCTTTACCTGCCTAAAGGTCCGGGGCTTAAGTGGTTAATGTGATGAAGGGTGGTGGGGGGTGGCCGGCATTTGCCAGATGGTGCAAGCAGGCACGACTTTCTTGCACATTATGAAGCACTTACCGCTAGGGACCGATACCGAGTATTTTCGGGAGTACTTGTACTCCCGCAAATACCCCCGATACCTAAATAGAATACAGGCATACCCCGCTTTAAGTACACTCACTTTACATACACTCGCGAGTAAGGACATACCTGCGAGTATATGTAAAAGTGCCTTACAAGTACTGTACAGACATTTTGAAGCCGCAGTAGAAGGAGCCGAAGCTCCGAGAGCATACCCCACCCTGTTCCAGTGTGCCCCTGAGACCCCCACTACAGTCACTGACCCCCCCACTACACCCTAGAAGTAAAAAAATGTATTGTTTCACTTTAAGTACATTTTCGTTTTACATACATGCTCTGGTCCCATTGTGTACTTAAAAGTGGGGTATGCCTGCACTTGTCCCGCCGCCGCACACGCCGCATGGTTAAAGCGTGCGGGAACATCACAGCTTTCATTTGAATAGCTGTAGTGTTCCCGTGCGTATAGATACTCCCCCTTGCTCAGGATTGGATGGGTGATCATGATCACCCATCCAATCCCGAGCAAGGGGGAGTGTCTATACGCACGGGAACACTACAGCTATTCAAATGAAAGCTGTGATGTTCTCCGGGTGGCTGCTAGGTATGGGGGACATGGCTGGAGGGACACGGCTGCACATGTGGGGGACATGGCTGCACATGTGGGGGACATGGCTGCATATGTGGGGGACATGGCTGCATATGTGGGGGACACATTTAAAAAAAGTATCGGCACTTGTACTCGGTCCTAAAAAAGTGGTATCGGGACAACCCTACTTACCGTTCTTTTTTTATTTATAGCGCAAAAAAAAAAAAAAAACGCAAAAGGTGATCAAATACCACCAAAAGAAAGCGATTTGCGAAAAAAGTCAAATTTTGTTTGTCAATTAAGGCGACGCAGGGCAAAAAGTGATCTGGTGATTAAGGGGATAAATCCTTCCGGGGCTGAAGCGGTTAATGCCTAATGCGTCTATGGCGAGCTCTGCCAGAGACGTGAAGGACGGATACACAATGAGATTTTAGAGCTTTCACCGCTAATGCATTCTCTGTTCTATGTGCAGATTATCAATCAGGTTCCGCAGTTCTATTCTAAATGGAGCTTGTTTGTGTAATAAAAAAAAGAAACAAAAATATATATAAAAGATTGATTAGCGGTCAGCACACAACAGCCGCGATTTTAAAAAAAGGTAACCCCCTTCCAGAAGCTGGGAGCTCCCCAACCAGGAAACACACATCCGGACCATCAAAGGGCTCCTTATTCAGGAGGAAGCAATGGAACCGACGGGGACAACAACGTCCCATACAAGTACCTCGCCGGAGGAGGAGCTACACACACCAGGAGCCTCCATTCACTCTCCTGACACAGGGAAATAATAATCCATAATGAGCTGGAAACATTTCCATCGCACCAATCATATCATTTATTTATAAAGTGCGGCACTGACTCAGAGAAGGATGAGTATACGGATAATACGGATAATGCACCTTCTATAATGATGTATGAGGAACCAACAGAAAGAGAACGCCCCAAGTATTTACAACGAGAGCCAGAAACAGAACCTCTCTGCAACGTCCCGACTACCGGGAATCACAACGTCACATTAAAGGATTAGTACTAGGAGTGCGGCACGGGTCCGACGGAAGATGCCGATCCCTACATGTTAAAGTGACACCCCCCCCCCCCCCCCAGAGGTCACAGTGCAGCAATGCTGGCCATACAATCGGATGGTAAATTTTCAGGAGATTGTACAAAATCCTTCACAACACCACCCCCCCACCGTACATACAGCGCCAGCCCCCCCACCGTACATACAGCGCCCCCCACCGTACATACAGCCCCAGCCCCCCCCCCACCGTACATACAGCCCCAGCCCCCCCCCCACCGTACATACACCCCCAGCCCCCCCCCCCCCCACCGTACATACACCCCCAGCCCCCCCCCCCCCCCCACCGTACATACAATTCTATACCAGGCATATGCAATTAACGGACCTCCAGCTGTTGCAGAGCGACAAGTCCCATGAGGCATAGCAAGACTGACAGCCCCAAGCATGACACCCAGAGGCAGAGGCATGATGGGACTTGTAGTTTTGCAACAGCTGGAGGTCCACTAATTGCATATCCATGTCCAGTACTATCAATACCCTCCAGAGCTGCATACAATTCCTCTATACCACCAATACCCCCTGAACTACATACCATTTTCCCTTTTATTTCTAAACTGCCCCATAATACCAATACCCTCCTGAGCTACATAAAAATCTTCCCATAATACCAATACTCTTCATAGTTGCTTACAATTTCCCTATACGATCAATGTCCTCCTGAGCTACATACAGCCTCCCCTAAACTAACAACCCCTTCTAAGTCACATACAGTTTCTGCTATACGAATAGTAACTCCTGAGCTACATACAGTCAGGGCTATCTAAGGCAGGGCAAAAGGGGGAAGCTGCCCTGGGCCCTGTCATTGTTGTGGGGCTCAAAGCAGCCGCCTCATACATGCCATCTATCCCAATTTAAATCCCCTTGTCCGTTGAAGTTCTAGTCCTGTGCTGTGTCCTGATATCTCAGTGTGAAGTGCTGCTACTAATGCTGCCCAGCTCTGCCCTATTGTTGTGTACAGATGACTCACCTGCAGACCCTGCATTTACATGTAAATAACTGTCATTCATATGTATATCATGCCCCTCTGCAGTAAAGAGATCATGTGCTGTAACCTCTAGCAGCCAGTGAGCAGTATTACTGTACAGTAATTTAAAGCAACCAATCAAGAAGAAATCATGTGCTGTAACCTCTAGCAACTAATCAGTGAGCCTTAATGTGTGCTGTAACCTCTAGCAACCAGTCAGTAAGTGGTAATGAGATGCTGTAACCTCTGGCAACCAATCACTGCCTGATCTGATAGAGTAAACTGATTGTAAGTCTAGCTGATATTTATGGTGGAGAGCAAAATTGCTAGGGGGGGGCACCCCCCCCCCCCCAAGACTTTTTTGCCCAGGGTCCAATCAACATAAGCCCCAGGCCAATATGCTGCTAAATGCCCAGAGGCGTTTTTACAATTCGGCACTGCGTCGCTTTAACAGACAATTGTGCGGTTGTGCGACGTGGCTCCCAAACAAAAATTTGGTCCTTTTCTTCCCACAAGTAGAGCTTTCTTTTGGTGGTATTTGATCACCTCTGCGATTTTTATTTTTTGCGCTATGAACAAAAATAGAGCGACATTTTTGAAAAAAAAAAAAAAAACAATATTTTTTACTTTTTGTTATAAGAAAAATTGAATAAACTAAATTTTAGTCAAACATTTAGGCCAAAATGTATTCAACCACATGTCTTTAGTAAAAAATAAAAAAAATAAAAAATTAGCTACCTAGCAGCAACAGTGACACTAATACAGCGATCAGAAAAATGATCGCTTAGTAGTGCTGGAAATAGGGAGTGAAAGGGTTAACTAGGGCGGTGATCAAGGGGTTAAAACTTTATTGGGGGGGGGGGTACAGGGGCTACCCTGGACCTGACACTAAATGCAGTGATCAGTACATATATGATCACTGCATTCAGTGACACTGACAGAGGGGTGGGGGGGGGGGGTGATCGGAAGGGGTTAATGTGCCTATGTGTGTGGTGTCAGTGTAGTGTTGGTGCGACTCACTGTGAGTCTTCTCTCCTCTCAGTGGTTTGAAAATACCGCCGAGATGAGAGCTGCGTCACTTCCTCTGCCTATATTTACATTTTACAGGCAGAGGAAGTGACACGGCGGCGGCGCACGGGATTGGCTGGGAGCGATCACGAGGGGGCGGACAGAAAACGAACAGCCGCCCCCTCAAGACGGATCGCTCCCGCAGGTAAGCCGACCTGACGCGCTAGAAGGCAGGGACATATATATACGCCCATCTGCCTGTACGTGCCATTCCGTGGACGTACATAGGCGTGCGGCGGTCGTTAAGTGGTTAAAGACAGCCCTGCATACAGTTTCCCCTACACTACATTTATGGAATACCTGGCAAGTACTGGCTGTGTGGTGACAACAATCTCCCGTATTTTTCATATGTCTGGGCTATGGGGTAGAGTGGCGAGACACAAGCCTTCTCTTATGAAGAAAAGCATCCAAGCCAGGCTAGATTTTGCAAAAACACATCTGAAGTTTCCCAAAAAAACATGTGGGAAAATATGTTCTGGTCTGATGAAACCTTTTTGGCCATAATTCCAAAAAGAAATGTTTGACACAAAAACCAAACACAGCACATCACCAAAACACCATACCCACTGTGAAGCATGGTGGTGGAACCTTTGGGGCTGTTTTTCTTCAGCTGGAACAGGGGGCCTTCGTTAACCACTTAAGGACCGCCGCATGTACATTTACGTCGGCAGAATGGCACCGACAGGCACATCAACGTATATATACGTTGGTGCCTTGGGGGGGGAATCGGGGGTCCGATAGGACCCCCCCCCCGTACATGCGGCTGCAGGAGCGATCCGACAAGAGGGGGCGGCTATTCGTTTTTGTCCGCCCCCTCCGGATCGCTCCCAGCCAATGCGCGCGCGCGCCCCCCCCGCCCTGTCACTTCCTCCTCCTGTGTAAACACAGGAAGGAGGAAGCAACGTGATCTCTCCCTCGGTGTTTTTTTCAACCACCGCTGAGGAGAGATCACATCGCACAGTGAGTCTGCACAACACTACACTACACCTACACTACACAAAAAACACATTTAACCCCCGCGATCGCCCCCAACCCCCCCCTCCCCCTGTCACAGTGTCACTGAATGCAGTAATCATACATGTATGATTACTCTATTTAGTGTCAGTGTGACAGGCAGTGTGACAGGCAGTTAGTGTTAGGTTCAGGGTAGCCCTGTACCCCCCCCCCCCCCTAATAAAGTTTTAACCCCTTGATCACTGCCCTAGTTAACCCTTTCACTCCCTATTGCCAGCGTCACTAAGCGATCATTTTTCTGATCGCTGTATTAGTGTCGCTGTTCCCGCTAGGTAGCTAATTTTTTTATTGCAATTTTTTTTTACTAAAGACATGTGGCTAAATACATTTTGGCCTAAATGTTTGACTAAAATTTTGTTTATTTGATTTTTCTTATAACAAAAAGTAAAAATGTCGCTCTATTTTTGTATATAGCGCAAAAAAAAAAAAAAATCGCAGAGGCGATCATATACCACCAAAAGAAAGCTCTATTTGTGGGAAGAAAAGGACGCAAATTTTGTTTGGGAGCCACGTCGCACGACCGCGCAATTGTCTGTTAAAGCGACGCAGTGCCGAATCGCAAAAACCCCTTTGGTCATTTGGCAGCATATTGGTCCGGGTCTTAAGTGGTTAAAGCGGGGTTCCACCTAAAATAAAAATAAAAATAAAAGCCAGGAGCTACAAATAACTGCAGCTGCTGACTTTTAATAAATGGACACTTACCTGTCCAGGGTGCCCGTGATATCGGCAGCAGAAGACAAGCAATCGCTCGTCTCTCGGCTGCCCCCGCCGCCATCCTCGGTGAGGGAATCAGGAAGTTTACTGCCCGTTCCCTACTGCACACACGTCTTTCACTGGCCCCCGCTGTGTTCTGGGAACTGTGCGTTTCCCAGAACACAGCGGGGGGGGGGGGGGGTGGCATAGATATCTGCAGATTCTGTGGCTATCTACCGTATATACTTAAGTATAAACTGAGTTTTTCAGCACATTTTTTTGGTGCTGAAAATGCCCCTCTCGGCTTATTCTCGAGTCACCTTTTTTGCGCCTGATCTCCCGGACTTTTGGGTCCCCTGGACCTGAGACTTGACACACATGTAGCCCCACTTCCTCTACAGGCGTGCAACGTTTGTCTGGGGGACCCACGGCCGGGGAGCACTGATTTTTCAAAGTCGGGCACCCCTTCCATAGACTTCCATGTTAAAACGGTAATTTCTCTAGTAACTTTGGGGACCCGGTACCGGATGGCCGTAGGTCCCCTGGACCCGAAACTTGACACACATGTAGCCCTAGTTCTCCTCTACAAGTGTCAAAAGTTTGCTGTCTGGGGGAGTCCTACGGCCGGGGAGCACAGATTTTACAATGTCGGGCACCCATTCGAGGCATGGACACAGTGAGGCATGGACACAGTGAGGCATGGACACAGTGAGGCATGGACACAGTGAGGCATGGACACAGTGAGGCATGGACACAGTGAGGCATGGACACAGTGAGGCATGGACACAGTGAGGCATGGACACAGTGAGGCATGGACACAGTGAGGCATGGACATGGACACCCTAGGCTTACACTCGAGTCAATACGTTTTTCCCAGTTTTTTTTGTGGTAAAATTAGGTGCCTCGGCTTATACTCAAGTATATACAGTATGCCCGGAAGTGGGTGCAAATTCATGTATTATACAGGTATCTGCACTCCCCCCTGAAAGGTGCCAAATGTGACACCGGAGAGGGGTGGGGTCCGAAATGCGGAGGTTCACCTTTTTGTGTGGACCTCCGCTTTGACAGTTCCAAATACCAGTCAATATTGCCACAAAACCTTCAGGCTGTTGCTAGAAAGCTGAACATAAAAGGGAACTTCATCTTTCAGCATGACAACGACCCGAATCTTACATCCAAATCAACAAAGGAATGGCTTCACCAGAAGAAGATTCAAGTTTTGGAATGGCCCAGCCAAAGCCCAGACCGGAATCCCATTGAAAATCTGTGAGGTGATCCGAGGGCTGTGCTCAGGAGATGTCCTCGCAATCTGACAGATTTGGAATGTTTTTGCAATGAAGAGTGGGCCAAATATTGCCAAGTAAAGATGTGCCATGCTGATAGACTCTTACCCAAAAATACGGAGTGCTGGAATAAAATCAAAAGGTGCTTCAACAAAGTATTAGTACAAGGGTGTGCAGACTTATGCAACCTTATTATTACTTTCCTCCACCTAAGGTGGCTTTCATACGCCAGTGTTTTCAGCCCGTAAAAACGCTCCCCCTCTCAAAAGTTCCAAAACCCCTCACAAGGAAAATCCAGTTCATTTAAATGCCCCCCCCCCCCCCTTTCACATCTGAGCGTTCCGTCGCCTGAAACTCAGAAAGTACACAAGCTTCTTTTTAGACAGATTACCGCCGTTTTACATTGGTGACCTTTAGACCTCAAAACGCCCAAAAGAGATAAACTCAGGTGTGAAGGCAAAAGATTCCAGTTTGTTGTTCAACAGAGATGTACATTTATAGGAAACAGTTCTGAAATCATTCATCTTTGTGTCTCTTTTTACATCACAGAAACCTGACATTCTATCACCCGGGGTGTGTAGACTTTTTATATCCACTGTGTATATAATCTTCCCCACCATACCAACCTGATCTACATACAACCCCCCCCCATACCAACCTGATCTACATACAACCCCCCCCCATACCAACCTGATCTACATACAACCCCCCCCCCATACCAACCTGATCTACATACAACCCCCCCCCCCATACCAACCTAATACTACCACCCCCCCCCTCATACCAACCTGATACAACCCCCCCCCCCCTCATACCAACCTGATACAACCCCCCCCCCCCTCATACCAACCTGATACCACCCCCCCCCCCCCTCATACCAACCTGATACCACCCCCTCCCCTCATACCAACCTGATACCACCCCCCCCCCCCTCATACCAACCTGATACCACCCCCCCCCCCCCTCATACCAACCTGATACCACCCCCCCCCCTTCATACCAACCTGATACCACCACCCCCCCCCCCCTCATACCAACCTGATACCACCCCCCCCTCATACCAACCTGATACCACCCCCTCCCCTCATACCAACCTGATACCACCCCCTCCCCTCATACCAACCTGATACTACCACCCCCCCCTCATACCAACCTGATACCACCCCCCCCCCCCCTCATACCAACCTGATACCACCCCCCCCCTCATACCAACCTGATACCACCCCCCCCCCCCTCATACCAACCTGATACCACCCCCCCCCCTCATACCAACCTGATACCACCACCCCCTCCCCTCATACCAACCTGATACTACCACCCCCCCTCATACCAACCTGATACCACCCCCCCTCATACCAACCTGATACCACCCCCCCCTCATACCAACCTGATACCACCCCCCCCTCATACCAACCTGATACCACCCCCACCACCTCACCCCATACCACCCCCCCCCTCATACCAACCTGATACCAACTACCACCCCCCCCCCTCATACCAACCTGATACTACCCACCCCCCCCCTCATACCAACCTGATACCACCCCCCCCCTCATACCAACCTGATACTACCACCCCCCCCCTCATACCAACCTGATACCACCCCCCCCCTCATACCAACCTGATACTACCACCCCCCCTCATACCAACCTGATACTACCACCCCCCCTCATACCAACCTGATACCACCCCCCCTCATACCAACCTGATACCACCCCCCCTCATACCAACCTAATACCACCCCCCCCTCATACCAACCTAATACCACCCCCCCTCGTACCAACCTGATACCACCCCCCCCCGTACCAACCTAATAATACCACCCCCCCCCCCCTCGTACCAACCTAATAATACCACCCCCCCCCCCTCGTACCAACCTGATACCACCCCCCCCTCGTACCAACCTGATACCACCCCCCCCTCGTACCAACCTGATACAACCCCCCCCCCCTCGTACCAACCTAATACCACCCCCCCCCCCCTCGTACCAACCTAATACCACCCCCCCCCCCCTCGTACCAACCTAATACCACCCCCCCCCCCCCGTACCAACCTAATACCACCCCCCCCCCCGTACCAACCTAATAATACCACCCCCCCCTCGTACCAACCTGATACAACCCCCCCCCCCTCGTACCAACCTAATACAACCCCCCCCCCCCTCGTACCAACCTAATAATACCACCCCCCCCCCCCTCGTACCAACCTGATACCCCCCCCCCTCGTACCAACCTGATACAACCCCCCCCCGTACCAACCTGATACCACCCCCTCCCCTCATACCAACCTGATACCACCCCCCTCCCCTCATACCAACCTGATACCACCCCCCCCCCCTCCCCTCATACCAACCTGATACTACCACCCCCCCCTCATACCAACCTGATACCACCCCCCCTCATACCAACCTGATACCTACCACCCCCCCCCCCTCATACCAACCTGATACCACCCCCCCCTCCCCTCATACCAACCTGATACCACCATACCCCCTCCCCTCATACCAACCTGATACTACCACCCCCCCTCATACCAACCTGATACCACCCCCCCCCCCCCTCATACCAACCTGATACCACACCCCCCCCCCCTCATACCAACCTGATACCACCCCCCCCCCCCTCATACCAACCTGATACCACCCCCCTCCCCTCATACCAACCTGATACCACCCCCTCCCCTCATACCAACCTGATACTACCACCCCCCCCCTCATACCAACCTGATACTACCACCCCCCCCTCATACCAACCTGATACCACCCCCCCTCATACCAACCTGATACCACCCCCCCCCCTCATACCAACCTGATACCCACCCCCCCCCCTCGTACCAACCTGATACAAACCCCCCCCCCCCCCCCCTCGTACCAACAATAGCAAATTGATCTACATACATCATCTCTTATAAGCTACATAAATCCTCCCTGAACTACAGGACTATCTCCCCACCACTAATACTATTCCCCTGAGCTACTTACTGTACGCCCTATACTAGGAACACCAACCTGAGCTACATAATCCCCCCCCAATAATAAGAGAACAACAATACATGAGAATTATATATACACACACACACACCCAATACACAATCTAATAAATATATATATATATATATATATATATATATATATATATATATATAGTGTATTGGGGGTGTGCGTGTATATATAGTGTACTGGGGGAGATATATATATATATTTTGTGTATTGGGGGGGGGGGGGAGTATATAATATATATATATATACACACACACACACAATCTATACATATTCTCTGTCATGTATTGGAGGGGGGGGTGTATGTGTATATATATATATATAGTTAATAATATTATACATCCCCCCCCAATACATGATCTATATACACCCCCCTCCATACAATAACAATACATGCTGGTCTCCCCTCCCCCCGGTGTCCCCGCTCTCTCAGTCCGGGGAAGGGGGGGGGGGGGAGGTCCATCGGGCTCAGGTCAGGAACAGAGGACGTGGATTCTCCCTCAGCGGGACGGCGATGTTCCCCCCCTCACCCCGCGTCCCCTCCTCCACTCACCGGTACACAGCGCCACCATAAAGAGAGCCCACAGCGGCCTCCGTCCGCCCCGACACCCCGCCATCACCGCAATCATCTCCACCTCAGCACCGCCGCTCCACATCCACCGACACAGCCATACCCGGCTCCGCCCACTCGGCGCCCCCTCATTGGACCCTCTGCCGGCGTCACGCGCAGACACGGGAATCCTATTGGCTGCAGACGCTGTCAATTAAGCGTGGCTTGAACCCGCAAAGCGATTGGCCGATAGCGGAGGCAGGATTTGAACGCCCATTGGCTGTTTTTTTCCCTGGGTGTTCATTTGCATGGCTGTCTTTTGGTGGGAGCTGATTGGCAGGATCGCTGTGTCTGTGTGATACGAGAAGGATACAAATAACTGGGCATTGTGATACATTGTAGGTCGCGCGACAGAGTTCTACAGCTGGATCCTCAACGTTCTATTGTTATCCTCACCTATTGTATTTGTTTTTTTTTATTTATCTTTAATTAGTGGGAATGCTCTCCATTGTCTCCAAGCATTCCCAGGATTGTTATTCGTTTTTTTATTAGTGAGAATGCTCGATAGCATTCCCAGTCAGAGGTGTCTGGTGCTCAAAATTTTTGGGGTGGCACAAACAAATGGAAAAAAAAAAACTATTGCAGCCTCACAATCTCACTATGCCCAAAGGCAGCCACTGTGCCCACGAAACGCAGCCACTGTGCCATCAATTGTCGCCACTGTGCCATCAGTTGTGACCACTGTGCCATCAATTATCGCCACTGTGCCATGCCATTAAATGCAGCCACTGTGCCATCATTTATCGCCACTGTGCCCATCAATTGTCACCACTGTGCCATGCCATGCAACGCAGCCACTGTGCCATCAATTGTCACCACTGTGCCCATCAATTGCCACCACTGTGCCCATCAATTGTCACCACTGTGCCATGCCAAACGCAGCCACTGTGCCCACGAAACGCAGCCACTGTGCCATCAATTGTCGCCACTGTGCCATCAGTTGTGACCACTGTGCCATCAATTATCGCCACTGTGCCATGCCATTAAATGCAGCCACTGTGCCATCATTTATCGCCACTGTGCCCATCAATTGTCACCACTGTGCCATGCCATGCAACGCAGCCACTGTGCCATCAATTGTCACCACTGTGCCCATCAATTGCCACCACTGTGCCCATCAATTGTCACCACTGTGCCATGCCAAACGCAGCCACTGTGCCCACGAAACGCAGCCACTGTGCCATCAATTGTCGCCACTGTGCCATCAGTTGTGACCACTGTGCCATCAATTATCGCCACTGTGCCATGCCATTAAATGCAGCCACTGTGCCATCATTTATCGCCACTGTGCCCATCAATTGTCACCACTGTGCCATGCCATGCAACGCAGCCACTGTGCCATCATTTATCGCCACTGTGCCCATCAATTGTCACCACTGTGCCATGCCATGCAACGCAGCCACTGTGCCATCAATTGTCGCCACTGTGCCCATCAATTGCCACCACTGTGCCCATCAATTGTCACCACTGTGCCATGCCAAACGCAGCCACTGTGCCCACAAAAGGCAGCCACTGTGCCCACGAAAGGCAGCCACTGTGCCATCAATTGTCGCCACTGTGCCATGCCATCAAATGCAGCCACTGTTCCATGCCATCGATTGTCACCACTGTGCCATCAATTGTCGCCACTGTGTCATGCCATTAAATGCAGCCACTGTACCATCATTTATCGCCACTGTGCCCATCAATTGTCACCACTGTGCCATGCCATGCAACGCAGCCACTGTGCCATCATTTATCGCCACTGTGCCCATCAATTGTCACCACTGTGCCATGCCATGCAACGCAGCCACTGTGCCCATCAATTGCCACCACTGTGCCCATCAATTGTCACCACTGTGCCATGCCAAACGCAGCCACTGTGCCCACGAAAGGCAGCCACTGTGCCCACGAAAGGCAGCCACTGTGCCATCAATTGTCGCCACTGTGCCATGCCATCAAATGCAGCCACTGTGCCATGCCATCGATTGTCACCACTGTGCCATCAATTGTCGCCACTGTGCCATGCCATTAAATGCAGCCACTGTACCATCATTTATCGCCACTGTGCCCATCAATTGTCACCACTGTGCCATGCCATGCCATGCAACGCAGCCACTGTGCCATCAATTGTCGCCACTGTGCCCATCAATTGCCACCACTGTGCCCATCAATTGTCACCACTGTGCCATGCCAAACGCAGCCACTGTGCCATCAATTGTTACCACTGTGCCATCAATTGTCACCACTATGCCCATCAATTGTCACCACCGTGCCCATCAATTGTCACGACTGTGCCCATCAATTAGCGCCACTGTGCCCTGTTAAATGCTGCTTTCTGGGGTCAGCCACCCTGCTTCCACCGTCACTCGATGTCTTCTCCCACCCTCGATGACGCTTCAGCCAATCAGGTTACCAGTAGCCAGAACCGATGAACCTGATTGGCTGAGACGCGTGTCAGTGTTAGCCAGGGAACGCACCCCCTGGATAACTATTTGGAAGCTGATTACAGCATTAGGGCTGGCTGGCTCTCATAGACACTTCCAAAGCCAACCAGCTGCCGTTATTCAGATTGCCGACGCTCACCAGGGGACCGGCCATCTGAATAGTGGGCGGTAATGGCAATACATAGATTCATGCAATGCACGAATCTGTGCATTGTATTCAGTGGCAGTGCAGGAGAGAGAGGGGTCCGGAGGTCCCCAGGGGCCCGGAGGCCACCAGGGCCCCAGATGACAACCCCCTCTTTTTTTATTTCTTTTTTTATAAAAAATGTTCACAAAATATTCAGCTATCCGGCTCCATCTTTTCAGTTTGATATCTTTTACAATTTTTGTGAAAAGCAGTTTAAGTTTAGTGATCATTTAAGGTAATTTAATCGATTAACCACTTCAGCCCCGGACCATTATGCAGGTAAAGGACCTTGCCCCTTTTTGCGATTCCGGCACTGCGTCGCTTTACCTGACAATTGCGCGGTCGTGCGACGTGGCTCCCAAAATAAATTAGCGTCCTTTTTTCCCACAATTAGAGCTTTCTTTTGGTGGTATTTGATCATCTCTGCAGTTTTTATTTTTTGCGCTATAAACAAAAATAGAGCAACAATTTAAAAAAAAATGCAATATTTTTTACTGTTTGCTGTAATGAATATCCCCCAAAAATATATAAAATGTTTTATTCTCCTCAGTTTAGGCCGATACCTATCTTCTACATATTTTTGGTAAAAAAATCGCAATAAGCGTTTATTGATTGGTTTTGCGCAAAAGTTATAGCGTTTACAAAATAGGGGATAGTTTTATGGCATTTTTATTAATCATTTTTTTTTTACCTCTAATGGCGGCGATCAGAGAATTTTTTTTTTCCGGGACTGCGACATTGTGGCCGACACATAGGACACTTTTGACACATTTTTGGGACCATTGTCATTTTCACAGTTCAAAGTGCTATAAAAATGCACTGATTACTCTGAAAATGACACTGGCAGTGAAGGGGTTAACCAGGAGGGGTTAAGTGTGACCTAAGGGAGTGATTCTTACTGTGGTGGGGGGGGGGGCGTGGCTGTGCGTGTGATGTCACTAATTGTCGTCCATAACACAGGGAACAGACGATCAGTGACAGCCACACTAGGAAGCACGGGGAGAGGTTTGTTTATACTCACCTCACCCTGTTCTTCCTCTCTGTGACCGATCGCGGGACACCGGGTTCGGCGGCGATCGGGGTCCGCGAGTCCTGCGGTCACGGATGAAAGGACCGTGTCACTAACGCGCCACCCCCATACCATCCTTTTTTTAACTTTATTTAAATTTGAATTTTAGCTGCCTCCAGCTAGCGTTAAAAATGCCCCCCCCCCCAACACCTATGCTTACTAACCTGTGTGAGAAAGAAATATACTGTGTACTTATCTATTTTTGGGTCGCTCTGCTCCGGTCACGTGATCTTCTTTGTGTCAAACAGTGGCGGCTGCAGGGGAGAGGAGAGCCTGGAGCTGTGACATCACCCATAGCTTTCAATGACCCATCCTTTGCTCCCTCCCCTTCCCTAAAGCTGCACTGGCTGACACAGGGGAGCCGGACCACATGACTGCACTACATTTATTCCATACATCTGACCCCTGAACTCTGTACCTGACATACATATTCTTGACACCTGCACTCTGTACTTTACATACACCTGTCCCTTGTACTCTGTATCTTTCATACACTTGTCCCTTGTACTATCTACTTTACATTCACCTGAGCCCTGTACATTACATACACCAGTCCATTGTACTATGTACTTTACACACACCTTACCTCTGCACCCTGTACATTAGATAGACCAGTACTTTGTACTATGTACCTTTCATACACCTGATCCCAGCACTTTGTACAATACACACACCTGTCCCTTGTACTATGTACTTTACATACACCTGACCCCTGCACTACATAAAAAAAGGGGGTTGCCTTCCGGGGCCCTGGGGACCTCTGGGCCCTTTAATGAAAAAAAATATATATATATATATATAAAAAAGGGCCAGATTCTCAAAAAATGGTCTATCTGGCGGCGTAGCGTATCGTATCGCATTTACACTGCGTCTACGCAAATTACTGGAGCAAGTGCCGTATTCTCAAAGCACTTGCTCCGTAATTTTCGACGGCGTAGCGTAAATGCGGCATCGTAAGGCCGCGCAATTCAAATACTGAAGGAGGGGGGCGTGCTGTTAAATTAAGCAAGCCCCCGCGTCAAACGAAATGCGCATGCGCCGGCCGGGAAAAAAGCCCAGTGCGCATGCTCCAGCTCACGTCGGAAAGCGTAGTTGAAATCCACGTCAAAACGACGTGATCGTCACTTACGCAATTCCCTATTCGCGAACGACTTAAATTACGAAAAAAGACGACGCTGACCCGACGCCATACTTAACATGGCAACGACGGCACTTCGGAAACATACCCCTCATACAGCGGGGGTAACCTTACGCGTACGCAACCTACGTAAACTACGTCGCCGCGTCGGGAATCGGCGTTCGGGAATCGGCGTATTAGGCTCATTTGCATAGGCAAATGAGAAAACAACGTAAAGGCCACCTAGCGGCCGGCGTTGTCATTACATCCCCGATCCGACGGTGTAATTGCTTTACACCTGTCAGATCTTTAGTGTATCTATGCGTAAGTGACTCTAATAATCACTTGCATAGATACCCATTGAAAAAAACTGCGATACACCGTTGTATCTCTTTTGAGAATCTGGCCCACAATCTTTTATAAAAGAAAAAAAGGGGGGGGGGGGTTGACATCCGGGGGCCCGGGGGAACTCTGGTCCCTTTAATTCAAAAAAATAAATAAAAAAAAAATAAAAAAAATAATAATTTATTAAAGAAAAAAAAAGGGGGTTGCCATCCGTTGGCCAACGCATTTCACACTTCCCTCCTGCGGCTGAAAGTCCCGGAATTTTGCCTTGGCTGTATATGAAGTGGAATTCCCCCTCTTCTTCTGAAACGCAGAACATTATCTAATCCGGCAGTGAGAAGGTGGAAGACACAAAGTAGAAGGGAGAGCAGAGACCGGCAATGAGATGGGAAAGTCTTCGTATTTCTAGTGTACAACCTGAATACAAGGCAGGTTGGGGCGTGCCACCCGACAACGCCACCCTTCCACCTCGCACCACGAGACTCAGGTCCGCTCACGCCGGGAGAGATTAACATCCATTATGTCGCAATGAGATTGGGAGGGGAGCCAAGTTTATATTGGCATGAAAAAGAATCATAGCGCGCGGCTCCGGGGAACAAAAGATAAATAAAGATGAGATGTGAAAGATATAAATCTACATCTGAAAGGAAACTAGGGTTGTCCCGATACCACTTTTTAGGACCGAGTACAAGTACCGATATTTTTTTTCAAGTAGTCGCCGATACCGAATACCGATACTTTTTTTAAATGTGTCCCCAAATGCAGCCATGTCCCCCACATATGCATCCATGTCCCTCCAGCCATGTCCCCCACATATGCAGCCATGTCCCTCCAGCCATGTCCCCCACATATGCAGCCATCTCCCTCCAGCCATGTCCCCGTAGCCATGTCCCCCACATATGCAGCCATGTCCCTCCAGCCATGTCCCCCACATATACAGGCATCTCCCCCCAGCAATGTCCCCCACATATGCAGCCATGTCCCTCCAGCCATGTCCCCCACATATGCAGCCATGTCCCTCCAGCCATGTCTCCCACATATGCAGCCATGTCCCTCCAGCCATGTCCCCCACATATGCAGCCATGTCCCTCCAGCCATGTCCCCCACATATGCAGCCATGTCCCTCCAGCCATGTCCCCCACATATGCAGCTATGTCCCTCCAGCCATGTCCCCCACATATGCAGCCATGTCCCCCCAGCCATGTCCCCCACATATGCAGCCATGCCCCTCCAGCCATGTCCCCGTAGCCATGTCCCCCACATATGCAGCCATGTCCCTCCAGCCATGTCCCCCACATATACAGGCATCTCCCCCCAGCAATGTCCCCCACATATGCAGCCATGTCCCTCCAGCCATGTCCCCCACATATGCAGCCATGTCCCCGCAGCCATGTCCCTCCAGCCATGTCCCCCATACCTAGCAGCCGAAAGCCGCCGCCACTGCACGGAGAACATCACAGCATTCATTTGAATAGCTGTTTTGCCCGCGCGTATAGACACTCCCCCTTGCTCGGGATTGGACAGATCACGATCACCCATCCAATCCCGAGCAAGGGGGGAGTGTCTATACGCAGCGGGAACGCTACAGCTATTCAAATGAAAGCTGTGTTGTTCCCGCACGCTGTTTAACCCATGCGGCGGCGGGATTCGATGCGGCGGCGGCGGGGGAAGTATTCTATTTAGGTATCGGGGGTATTTGTGGGAGTACAAGTACTCCCGCAAATACTCGGTATCGGTCCCGATACGGATACTGGTATCGGTATCGGGACAACCCTAAAGGAAACAATTTCATATTTTCAGTAAGGGCCCCATCTGAGTTATTACAGTAAAGGCCTCATTTACACAGTAGGCGAGTGGTAAAAACACGCAATTGAGACACATGTTTACTGACGCTGACTTCTCCACCTTAACCCGGACCATTATGCAGGTGAAGGACCTGGCCCGTTTTTGCGATTCGGCACTGCGTCACTTTAAAGCGGAGCTCCACCCTAAAGTGAACTCCCGCCGAGCGGAACCCTCCCCCCTCCGCTGTCACATTTGACACCTTTCAGGGGGGAAGGGGGTGCAGATACCTGTCTAAAGACAGGTATCTCCACCCACTTCCGGCCACACGTCTCGGGCAAAAGACGGGTTTTTTCTGACATCCCGTCACAGCGGGAGCCAATCGGCAGGCGCAGCGCGACTCACGCATGCGCCGTAGGGAACCGGGCAGTGAAGCCGGAGCGCTTCACTTCCTGGTTCCCTCACCGTGGATGGCGGGGGAGCAGCAGGGTGGCAAGCGATCGCTTGTTCTCTGCTGCGGACGCCACTGGACTCCAGGACAGGTAAGTGTCCTAATATTAAAAGTCAGCAGTATTTGTAGCTGCTGGCTTTTAATATTTTTTTTTGAGCGGATATCCGCTTTAACTGACAATTGCGCGGTCGTGCGACGTGGCTCCCAAACAAAATTGGTGTCCTTTTTTCCCCACAAATAGAGCTTTCTTTTGATGGTATTTGATCACCTCTGCGGTTTTTATTTTTTGCACTATAAACAAAAATAGAGCGACAATTTTGAAAAAATACAATATCCCAAAAAATAGCTAAAAAACATTTTTTATCCTCAGTTTAGGCCGATACGTATTCTTCTACATATTTTTGGTAAAAAAAAAAAATCGCAATAAGCGTTTATCGATTGGTTTGCGCAAAATGTTTAGCGTTTACAAAAATAGTGGATAGTTTTATGGCATTTTTATTAATATTTTTTTTTTTACTACTAACGGTGGCGATCAGCGGTTTTTTTTTTTCGTGACTGCGACGTTATGGCAAACACACCGGACACCATTGACACCATTTGGGGACCATTGTCATTTGTGCAGCGATCAGTGCTATAAAAATGCACTGATTACTGTGAAAGTTACACGGGCAGGGAAGGCATTAACCACTAGGGGGTGCTGAAGGGGTTAAGTGTGTCCTAGGGAGTGATTCTAACTGTGTGGGGGGGTGGGCTACCAGTGACATGACACTGATTACTGCTCCTAACCAGGTGAGCAGCGTCCTGTCACTAGGCAGAACAGGGAACTGCCTTGTTTACACAGTCACCCCCCCCCGTTCTGCAGCTCCGTGACACGATCGGGGCCCATGGGCGAACATCGACTTTTGACACCATTTTGGGACCATTGTCATTTTTACGGCGATTGGTGGTATAAAAATGCACTGATTACTGTAAAAGTTACAGTGGCAGTTAAGGGGGTTAACCTGTAGGGGGCACTGAAGGGGTTAAGTGTGACCTTCTAACTGTTAGGGGGAGTGGCTTACCATGACATGTCACTGATCGCTGTCCCCGATGAGAGGGAACAGACGATCAGTGACCTGTCACTAGGAAGAACGGAGAGATGTTGTGTTTACACTGACATCGCCCCGTTCTTCAGCTCCCGGACACCGGCAGACATTGAGTTTGCGGGCACGGTCACGCAGCACCTGATCCCAGCACTTTGTACAATACACACACCTGTCCCTTGTACTATGTACTTTACATACACCTGACCCCTGCACTACATAAAAAAAGGGGGTTGCCTTCCGGGGCCCTGGGGACCTCTGGGCCCTTTAATGAAAAAAAAAAAAAAAATATATATATATATATATATATATATATATATATATATATATATATATATATATAAAAAAAGGGCCAGATTCTCAAAAAATGATCTATCTGGCGGCGTAGCGTATCGTATCGCATTTACACTACGTCTACGCAAATTACTGGAGCAAGTGCCGTATTCTCAAAGCACTTACTCCGTAATTTTCAATGGCGTAGCGTAAATGCGGCGTCGTAAGGCCGCGCAATTCAAATACTGAAGGAGGGGGGCGTGCTGTATTTAAATTAAGCAAGCCCCCGCGTCAAACGAAATGCGCATGCGCCGGCCGGGAAAAAAGCCCAGTGCGCATGCTCCAGCTCACGTCGGAAAGCGTCGTTGAAATCCACGTCAAAACGACGTGATCGTCACTTACGCAATTCCCTATTCGCGAACGACTTAAATGACGGAAAAAGACGACGCTGACCCGACGCCATACTTAACATGGCAACGACGGCACTTCGGAAACATACCCCTCATACAGCGGGGGTAACCTTACGCGTACGCAACCTACGTAAACTACGTCGCCGCGTCGGGAATCGGCGTTCGGGAATCGGCGTATTAGGCTCATTTGCATAGGCAAATGAGAAAACAACGTAAAGGCCACCTAGCGGCCGGCGTTGTCATTACATCCCCGATCCGACGGTGTAATTGCTTTACACCTGTCAGATCTTTAGTGTATCTATGCGTAAGTGACTCTAATAATCACTTGCATAGATACCCATTGAAAAAAACTGCGATACACCGTCGTATCTCTTTTGAGAATCTGGCCCACAATCTTTTATAAAAGAAAAAAAGGGGGGGGGGGGTTGACATCCGGGGGCCCGGGGGAACTCTGGTCCCTTTAATTCAAAAAAAAAAAAAAAAAAAATAATTTATTAAAGAAAAAAAAAGGGGGTTGCCATCCGTTGGCCAACGCATTTCACACTTCCCTCCTGCGGCTGAAAGTCCCGGAATTTTGCCTTGGCTGTATATGAAGTGGAATTCCCCCTCTTCTTCTGAAACGCAGAACATTATCTAATCCGGCAGTGAGAAGGTGGAAGACACAAAGTAGAAGGGAGAGCAGAGACCGGCAATGAGATGGGAAAGTCTTCGTATTTCTAGTGTACAACCTGAATACAAGGCAGGTTGGGGCGTGCCACCCGACAACGCCACCCTTCCACCTCGCACCACGAGACTCAGGTCCGCTCACGCCGGGAGAGATTAACATCCATTATGTCGCAATGAGATTGGGAGGGGAGCCAAGTTTATATTGGCATGAAAAAGAATCATAGCGCGCGGCTCCGGGGAACAAAAGATAAATAAAGATGAGATGTGAAAGATATAAATCTACATCTGAAAGGAAACTAGGGTTGTCCCGATACCACTTTTTAGGACCGAGTACAAGTACCGATATTTTTTTTCAAGTAGTCGCCGATACCGAATACCGATACTTTTTTTAAATGTGTCCCCAAATGCAGCCATGTCCCCCACATATGCAGCCATGTCCCTCCAGCCATGTCCCCCACATATGCAGCCATGTCCCTCCAGCCATGTCCCCCACATATGCAGCCATCTCCCTCCAGCCATGTCCCCGTAGCCATGTCCCCCACATATGCAGCCATGTCCCTCCAGCCATGTCCCCCACATATACAGGCATCTCCCCCCAGCAATGTCCCCCACATATGCAGCCATGTCCCTCCAGCCATGTCCCCCACATATGCAGCCATGTCCCTCCAGCCATGTCCCCCACATATGCAGCCATGTCCCTCCAGCCATGTCTCCCACATATGCAGCCATGTCCCTCCAGCCATGTCCCCCACATATGCAGCCATGTCCCTCCAGCCATGTCCCCCACATATGCAGCCATGTCCCTCCAGCCATGTCCCCCACATATGCAGCTATGTCCCTCCAGCCATGTCCCCCACATATGCAGCCATGTCCCCCCAGCCATGTCCCCCACATATGCAGCCATGCCCCTCCAGCCATGTCCCCGTAGCCATGTCCCCCACATATGCAGCCATGTCCCTCCAGCCATGTCCCCCACATATACAGGCATCTCCCCCCAGCAATGTCCCCCACATATGCAGCCATGTCCCTCCAGCCATGTCCCCCACATATGCAGCCATGTCCCCGCAGCCATGTCCCTCCAGCCATGTCCCCCATACCTAGCAGCCGAAAGCCGCCGCCACTGCACGGAGAACATCACAGCATTCATTTGAATAGCTGTTTTGCCCGCGCGTATAGACACTCCCCCTTGCTCGGGATTGGACAGATCACGATCACCCATCCAATCCCGAGCAAGGGGGGAGTGTCTATACGCAGCGGGAACGCTACAGCTATTCAAATGAAAGCTGTGATGTTCCCGCACGCTGTTTAACCCATGCGGCGGCGGGATTCGATGCGGCGGCGGCGGGGGAAGTATTCTATTTAGGTATCGGGGGTATTTGTGGGAGTACAAGTACTCCCGCAAATACTCGGTATCGGTCCCGATACGGATACTGGTATCGGTATCGGGACAACCCTAAAGGAAACAATTTCATATTTTCAGTAAGGGCCCCATCTGAGTTATTACAGTAAAGGCCTCGTTTACACAGTTGGCGAGCGGTAAAAACACGCAATTGAGACACATGTTTACTGACGCTGACTTCTCCACCTTAACCCGGACCATTATGCAGGTAAAGGACCTGGCCCGTTTTTGCGATTCGGCACTGCGTCACTTTAAAGCGGAGCTCCACCCTAAAGTGAACTACTGCTGAGCGGAACCCTCCCCCCTCCGCTGTCACATTTGACACCTTTCAGGGGGGAAGGGGGTGCAGATACCTGTCTAAAGACAGGTATCTGCACCCACTTCCGGCCACACGTCTCGGGCAAAAGACGGGTTTTTTCTGACATCCCGTCACAGCGGGAGCCAATCGGCGAGCGTAGCGCGACTCGCGCAATGCGCCGTAGGGAACCGGGCAGTGAAGCCGGAGCGCTTCACTTCCTGGTTCCCTCACCGTGGATGGCGGGCGGAACAGCAGGGTGGCAAGCGATCGCTCGTCCTCTGCTGCGAACGCCGCTGGACTCCAGGACAGGTAAGTGTCCTAATATTAAAAGTCAGCAGCTGCAGAATTTGTAGCTGCTGGCTTTTAATATTTTTTTTTGAGCGGACATCTGCTTTAACTGACAATTGCGCGGTCGTGCGACGTGGCTCCCAAACAAAATTGGCGTCCTTTTTTCCCCACAAATAGAGCTTTCTTTTGATGGTATTTGATCACCTCTGCGGTTTTTATTTTTTGCACTATAAACAAAAATAGAGCGACAATTTTGAAAAAATACAATATCCCAAAAAATAGCTAAAAAACATTTTTTTATCCTCAGTTTAGGCCGATACGTATTCTCCTACATATTTTTGGTAAAAAAAAAAAAAAAAACGCAATAAGCGTTTATCGATTGGTTTGCGCAAAATTTATAGCGTTTACAAAAATAGTGGATAGTTTTATGGCATTTTTATTAATATTTTTTTTTTACTACTAATGGTGGCGATCAGCGTTTTTTTTTTCGTGACTGCGACGTTATGGCAGACACACCGGACACCATTGACACCATTTGGGAACCATTGTCATTTGTGCAGCGATCGGTGCTATAAAAATGCACTGATTACTGTGAAAGTTACACGGGCAGGGAAGGCGTTAACCACTAGGGGGCACTGAAGGGGTTAAGTGTGTCCTAGGGAGTGATTCTAACTGTGTGGGGGGGGGGGGTGGGCTACCAGTGACATGACACTGATCACTGCTCCTAACCAGATGAGCAGCGTCCTGTCACTAGGCAGAACAGGGAAATGCCTTGTTTACACAGTCACCCCCCCCCCCCCCCGTTCTGCAGCTCTGTGACACGATCGGGGCCCATGGGCGAACATCGACTTTTGACACCATTTTGGGACCATTGTCATTTTTACAGCGATCAGTGCTATAAAAATGCACTGATTACTGTAAAAATGACCGTGGCAGTTAAGGGGGTTAACCTGTAGGGGGCACTGAAGGGGTTAAGTGTGACCTTCTAACTGTTAGGGGGAGTGGCTTACCATGACATGTCACTGATCGCTGTCCCCGATGAGAGGGAACAGACGATCAGTGACCTGTCACTAGGAAGAACGGAGAGATGTTGTGTTTACACTGACATCGCCCCGTTCTTCAGCTCCCGGACACCGGCAGACATTGAGTTTGCGGGCACGGTCACGCAGCTTGCGGCAGGGTTGTGAGCACATCGGCGGCGGCGGCACGCACACGACCACAGGGCGGCAATTCTGGCGACGTATAGGTTCGTGCGGCGGTCGGCAAGCGGTTTACAGAAAGGTATACAGTACTGGTGGTGCCGGTGAGCCTCACACAGGGCGGGACAAGAGCAGAGGACCCGAATTACCAGCGGCCCCTACGGGGGGGGGGGGGGGGGTAAGCGGTACAGTTACATTGGTCGGTCCAAGCTGGTCCAATATAAACGATGTATAAAATATCCAGACCTAGAATTCTTCTTGGATTTCGCAAAACTTCTCACATTTTATCTACAAGTTGCTGTAACTTTTTCTATTAATCCCGGCCTGACATACAAAGTGTCACAGTGAGCGTTCTGATCTCTCCCATCTGTTACAACAGCTGTTCTGAGCGGCCCTGATGTTTATTGCAGATGCTGATGTTTGTATTAAACATGTGCACTGCTGAAAAATTCATTTTTTTCATTTTCGTTTTATTCTGGCTTTTTTTGCTGTTTTTCAGAATTTCACATTTTCGAAATTTAAAATTTCGAGAATTCCAAAAATTTGGAACTCGGAAATCTGAAAATTCTGAAATTCAACTTTCCGAATATTAGATTTTTGAATTTTGCAACTTCGAATTTTCAAATCTCGAATTTCTGAATTTCCACATTTCTGCATTTTCGAAATTCTAAAAATATATAAAAAAAAGGGGGGTAGCCATCCGGGGGCCCTTTAATAAAAAAATATATATAAAAAAAAATTACTTTTTTATAAAAAAAAAGGGGGAGGTTGCCATCCAGGGCCCTGGGAACCTCTAGGCCCTTTAATAAAAATATATATATAAAAAAATACTTTTTTATAAAAAAAAAAGGGGGGAGGTTGCCATCCAGGGCCCTTGGAACCTCTAGGCCCTTTAATAAAAAAATATATATAAAAAAATTACTTTTTTATAAAAAAAAAAGGGAGGGTAGCCACCCGGGGGCCCTGGGAACCTCTAGGCCCTTTAATAAAAAAAATATATAAAAAAAAATACTTTTTTATAAAAAAAAAGGGGGGAGGTTGCCATTATAAGGGCCCTGGAAACCTCTAGGCCCTTTAATAAAAAAAAATATATATAAAAAATTACTTTTTTATGAAAAAAAAAGGGGGGAGGTTGCCATCCAGGGCCGTGGGAACCTCTAGGCCCTTTACAAAAAAAATATATATAAAAAAAATACTTTTTTATAAAAAAAAAAGGGGGAGGTTGCCATCCAGGGCCCTGGAAACCTCTAGGCCCTTTAACCACTTGCCTACTGTGCACCTACACCCCCTTCCTGCCCAGACAAAATATAAGCTTCCGGCACTGCGTCGCTTTAACTGACAATTGCGCGGTCGTGCGACGTGGCTCCCAAACAAAATTGGCGTCCTTTTTTTCCCACAAATAGAGCTTTCTTTTGGTGGTATTTGATCACCTCTGCGGTTTTTATTTTTTGCGCTATAAACAAAAATAGAGCGTCAATTTTTAAAAAAATGCAATATTTTTTCCGTTTTGCTATAATAAATAACCCAAAAAATATATAAAAAAAATATTTTTTCCCTCAGTTTAGGCCGATACGTATTCTTCTACATATTTTTGGTAAAAAAAAAATGCAATAAGCGTTTATCGATTGGTTTGCGCAAAATTTATAGCGTATACAAAATAGGGGATAGTTAATGGCATTTTTTTTTTTTTTTTTTACTATTAATGGCGGCGGACATTTCGGACACTTTTCTGACATTTTTGGGACCATTTACATTTATACAGTGAAAAATGCTATAAATATGCATTGATTACTGTATAAATGTGACTGGCAGTGAAGGGGTTAACCACTAGGGGGCGGGGAAGGGGTTAAATGTGTGTCCTATGAGTGTTCTAACTGTAAAGGGGAGGGGGGGTGACTGGGGGAGGTGACCGATTGTGTCCCTATGTACAAGGGACATAACCGCTCTCCTCTCTCCCTGACAGGGACGTGCAGCTCTGTGTTTACACACAGAGCTGCACGTCCCAGCTCAGTTACTGAGCAATCGCGTGTGCCCGGCGGCGATCGTTGCCGCCGGGCACTCGCACGGGATCCCCGCAGAGCGGCGGGTGCGCGCGCCCGCCCGCGGCTTTAAAGGGACATCACGTCATATGACGTGATGTCAGAACAATGGAGTCGTCTGCCCGCCGTCATTTGACGGTGGGCAGATGACAAGTGGTTAATAAAAAAATATATATATAAAAAATTACTTTTTTATAAAAAAAAAAGGGGGGAGGTTGCCATCCAGGGCCCTGGGGACCTCTGGGCCCTTTAATAAAAAGAGAAAAGGAAAAAAAAAAAAGAAATGAAAACTATATATAAAAAAAATTAAGTTTTTCTTAATAAAAAAAAAGGAGGAGGTTGCCATCCGGGGCCCTGGGGACCTCTGGGCCCTTTAATAAAAACAAACAAAAAATAAAAAAACTATATAAAAAAATAATATTCATTTATAAAAAAAAAGGGGGGTTGCCATCCGGGGCCCTGGGGACCTCCGGGCCCCTTACAAAAAATAAATAAATTGGGGTTGCCATCCAGGCCCCTTACAGGTTTACTGCCTGTACCCCCTGATGGCGGCCCTGCTTTTGATAAGTGCTTTTACTTGGGCACAGGTTGAATGGAAGACCCAAGAATTTGTTAACAAACAAATTCTGAACTAAACTAATTGCACATGTCTAGTCTGTATGTGTGTTTGGGGGGAGGGGGGGGTGACAATGATCCCCTCATTAACTTGAACTTGGCCTTGATGTTTATTACAGATGCTGATGTCTGTATTAGACATGTGCACTGCCGAAAAATATATTAGTGATCCCCCCCCCCCCCCCCCTACACACACACATACAACCTAGACATGTGCAATTCGTTTAGTTCTGAATTATTTTTTTAATGAATTTTGACAAATTAGTTAATTCCGAAATTTCTGAATTTTTCAATTTCAGAATTTTCAGATTTCCATTTTTTCCAAATTTCGGAAATTCAGATTTTCGAATTTCAGAATTTCAGAAATCCGAGATTTGAAATTTCGAAATGTCAAAACTCGGAAATCTAAAATTCGAGAATGGGAAATTTGGAAAGTTGAATTTCTGAATTTTCGAAATTCCAAATGTTTCGAATTTTTTGAATTTCCAAAAAACGTATGAAACGAAAATGAAAAAAAACTAATATTCAATATACAGATACAATGAGACTCGTGATTTTGATTTAAATTATTCACATACAACAAGCGAGAGTAACATTCCTAAGGAACACAGTATAATTTTAGGAAAGACGATGGATGCACTATTGTAATTTAATAGTATGATTATTCTTTCCAGCATGGATGGTGGGAGCCCCTTATAAGGTGTACAGACCCAACAACTCAGCACAAGAATCTCAAGCGCATTTGTGAGGTCAGGCACTGATGTGGACAAGGTCTGGCTCACAGTCTCTGCTGTAATTCATCCCAAAGGTGGTCTATTGGATTGAGGTCAGGACAGGGCCGATCCTAGGGTCACAGGCGCCTGGGTGCAGAAATATTTATGGCGCCCCTACAAGGGCGTGGTCACCTTACTAACTCCTCCCCCTTTACAAATGGTTCTAAGGCAACGATTCAAACACAGAGATGCTCCCCTAAGGAGTCATCGTAACCCTGGGATCCTCCCATGATCTCTTAACAATAAACAAAATACAGGAAGAGCTGGAGGGGGGTCTCTCTAGTGGACACAGAGAGGGCCTCTGTTAGGGAGTCTGTTTAGAAAGAGCCCCCAGACATAATACAGGAGATGGTCAGAGACTTCTAACATGATACAAGAGATGGTCAGAGACTGCAGACATGGTGCAAAAGATCAATGCAGCCTCACCAGTGCCCATTAAATGCAGCCTTATCAGTGCCCATCAAATGCAGCCTTATCCGTGCCCATCAAATGCAGCCTTATCCGTGCCCATCAAATGCAGCCTTATTAGTGTCCACCAAATGCAGCCTATTAGTGCCCATCACAGAGAGAGAGAGAGAGAGAGAGAGAGAGAGAGAGAGAGAGAGAGAGAGAGAGAGGTGAGGCTGAGAAAGAGAGAGAGAGGTGAGACTGAAAGAGAAAGGGGGTTAAGGGTGAGAGAGAGGGGGGCTCAGAGAGAGAGAGAGGGGGGCTCAGAGAGAGAGAGAGGGGCTCAGATAGAGAGAGGGGCTCAGATAGAGAGAGGGGCTCAGAGAAAGAGGGGCTCAGAGAAAGAGAGAGAGGTGGGGCTGAGAGAGAGAGGGGCTCAGAGAGAGGATAGTGGACAGAGAGAGGGGGCTGAGAGAAAGGGTAGTGGACAGAGAGGGGCTGAGAGAGAGGGAGGCTCAGAGATGGGGCTGAGAGAGAGGGGCTAAGAGAGGGGGTAGTGGACAGAGGGAGGGGCTCAGAGAGGGGGCTAAGAGAGAGGGGTGGGGCTGAGAGAGAGAGAGAGGTGGGGCTGAGAGAGGGGAGTGGACAGAGAGAGGGGCTAAGAGAGAGAGAGAGGGCTCAGAGAGGGAGCAGTGGACAGAGAGGGGGCTGAAAGAGTGAGGGGCTCAAAGAGAGGGTAGTGGACAGAGAGGGGCTCAGAGAGGGGGCTGAGAGAGAGAGGCGCTCAGCGAGAGGGTAGTTGACAGAGAGAGGGGCTGAGAGAGAGAGGTGCTCAGAGAGGGGGCTGAGAGAGAGAGGGGGCTGAGAGAGAGAGGGGCTGAGTGAGAGAGAGGGGCTGAGTGAGAGAGGGGCTCAGCGAAAGGGTAGTGGACAGAGAGAGGGGCTGAGAGAGAGGGGCTGAGAGAGAGGGGCTGAGAGAGAGGGGGGCTGAGTGAGAGAGAGGGGCTTGGCGAGAGGGTAGTGGACAGAGAGAGGGGCTCAGAGAGAGGGGCTGAGAGAGGTGGGGCTGAGAGAGGGCTGAGAGAGAGAGAGGGGCTCAGAGAGGGGGCTGAGAGAGAAAGGGGCTCAGATAGAGCATAGTGGACAGGGCGGGGCTCAGAAAGGGGCCGAGAGAGAGAGAGGGGCTGAGAGAGTGAGTAGCAGACAGAGAGAGGGGATGAGAGAGAGGGGGGCTCAGAGAGGGGGCTGAGAGAGAGATGGGGCTGAGAGAGAGAGAGGTGGGGCTGAGAGAGAGAGGTGGGGCTGAGAGGGGCTCGGAGAGAGGGGCTGAGAGAGTGAGGGGCTGAGAGAGAGGGGCTCAGCGAGAGGGTAGTGGACAGAGAGATGGGCTGACAGAGAGGGGGGTTTAAAGAGGTGGGGCTGAGAGAGAGAGAGGTGGGGCTGAGAGAGGGGCTCAGAGAGGGGGGCTGAGTGAGAGAGGGGCTGAGTGAGAGAGGGGGGCTCAGAGAGGGGGCTGAGAGAGAGGGTAGTGAACAGAGAGGGGCACTTGTCACCATGCCTTGTTGCCAGATGCAGCATGTCACCATGCCTGTCAGCAGATGCAGCCTGTCACTTGTGACCATACCTGTTGCCAGATGCAGCCTGTCACTTGTCACCAATGAGTGTCACCAGATGCAGCCTGTCACTTGTCACCATGCCTGTCGCCAGATGCAGCCTGTCACTTGTCACCAGATAAAGCCTGTCACTTGTCACCATGCCTGTCGCCAGATACAGCCTGTCACTTGTCACCAATGAGTGTCACCAGATGCAGCCTGTCACTTGTCACCAATGAGTGTCACCAGATGCAGCCTGTCACTTGTCACCAATGAGTGTCGCCAGATACAGCCTGTCACTTGTCACCAATGAGTGTCACCAGATGCAGCCTGTCACTTGTCACCAATGAGTGTCACCAGATGCAGCCTGTCACTTGTCACCAATGAGTGTCACCAGATGCAGCCTGTCACTTGTCACCAATGAGTGTCACCAGATACAGCCTGTCACTTGTCCCCATGCCTGTCGCCAGATACAGCCTGTCACTTGTCACCAATGAGCGTCACCAGATACAGCCTGTCACTTGTCCCCATGCCTGTCGCCAGATACAGCCTGTCACTTGTCACCAATGAGTGTCACCAGATGCAGCCTGTTACTTGTCACCAATGAGTGTCACCAGATGCAGCCTGTCACTTGTCACCAATGAGTGTCACCAGATGCAGCCTGTCACTTGTCACCAATGAGTGTCACCAGATGCAGCCTGTCACTTGTCACCAATGAGCGTCACCAGATACAGCCTGTCACTTGTCCCCATGCCTGTCGCCAGATACAGCCTGTCACTTGTCACCAATGAGTGTCACCAGATACAGCCTGTCACTTGTCACCAATGAGTGTCACTAGATACAGCCTGTCAGTTGTCACCATGCCTGTCGCCAGATACCGCCTGTCACTTGTCACCAATGAGTGTCACCAGATACAGCCTGTCACTTGTCACCAGATACAGCCTGTCACTTGTCACCATGCCTGTTGCCAGATACAGCCTGTCACTTGTCACCAATGAGTGTCACCAGATACAGCCTGTCACTTGTCACCAATGAGTGTCACCAGATACAGCCTGTCACTTGTCACCAATGAGTGTCACCAGATACAGCCTGTCACTTGTCACCAATGAGTGTCACCAGATACAGCCTGTCACTTGTCACCAATGAGTGTCACTAGATACAGCCTGTCAGTTGTCACCATGCCTGTCGCCAGATACCGCCTGTCACTTGTCACCAATGAGTGTCACCAGATACAGCCTGTCACTTGTCACCAGATACAGCCTGTCACTTGTCACCATGCCTGTTGCCAGATACAGCCTGTCACTTGTCACCAATGAGTGTCACCAGATACAGCCTGTCACTTGTCACCAATGAGTGTCACCAGATACAGCCTGTCACTTGTCACCAATGAGTGTCACCAGATACAGCCTGTCACTCATAGCCTGGCTCTCTCTCCCTCCCCTTCAGGCAGTTCCCCCCTAGCCCCCCAGAATTGCAAAGGGCCAGACAGCTATTGGGACTACATCTCCCAGAATCCTCTTCTCGTTTTTGTTTTTTCCCTGGCCAATAGGAGGAAAAGGAGGAAGAAACATAATGGGCGGCTGTTCTGTGAACAGCAGCATGAGGAGGAGAGGGGGGACAGCCTGCAGCTTCTCTCTTTACACACACACACACAGCTGCTCCGATGTCAGGCTGTTCTGCTGCTGCCTACAAAGTATTGAAAGATCTAACCTCTTCTGAATCTGAGGCACCTCGAGGGAGAGGAGGCAGGCAGCACAGTTTCTGAATCTGAAACTCGTTCCTCGGACGCTCATCACTCCTAACATTACAGGGAGGAAGTGGGTGGAGCTAGGGAGGAGTAGGAAGTTAAATCCTCCTCTGCAGTGCATTGCGGAGCCGCTCTCTCCTCTCCTGACGTCACTGGTTGCTAGACACAAAGCGGCTCGTGGCTAGCAACCAGTTTGTGCAGGGAAACAGGGGCCCCGAGTGAGACCCTTGAAGTAGGTCTTCACACTGCAGCCAGGGACATTGGCGCCGGCGATGCAGTGTAAGGATGACACTGCACACTAGATGGAGGAAACAAACGGTGCTCCTCACACTTTGGCGCCTCCCCTCCTCTGGCGCTTGGGTGCAGTGCACCCGTTGCACCCCGCCTGGGATCGGCCCTGGGTCAGGACTCTGTGCAGGCCAGTCAAGTTCCTCTACCCCAAACTCGCTCATCCATGTCCTTATGGACATTGCTTTGTGCTTTGTGCACTGGTCCGAGAAAAAAAAACGCGGCGTTTCGCAACGAGAAAATTTTGAAAATTTTCTAAATTTTCCTGCCGCGATTCTTGGCAGTTTTCTCGTCCAAGAGAAAACATGACAGTGTTCCCGACGAGAAAACTGATAGTGTGTACACGGCATAAGACTAAAACTAAATAAAAATTTGCTGCCAAAATGAACACTGACTGTCACTGTATGAATGACACTGGCTGGGAAGGGGTTAATACACTTTAAACTATTGTATTGGGTTTAACCCTCTTGCTGGCACTGACATTGGCAGCATTGGGGGGGGGGGGGGATGGGGGGTTTACACACACGTTGTAAATCTGCCAAGTCGGCTGTCAGGTGGAAGTGATCAGACAGCTGTACAACCACCTGATCCCTTCCATGTCGGGTCACATAAAGGGTCCGTTCACTGATTTCCCCAACCTAGTGAGAACCCAAAACCAACATGTATTACTTCTTGGTTCAGCTGTCACTTTCCCTGCTCACTGTGAGCTAACAGAGCAAAATCTATTTGTAATCTGATATCCTGCTATTTAAGAAACAATGCTGGCTATTCACAACATAGTAATAAAAAAAAGTATGGTGTTTAGGTGTCTCTGGTGCCTCCAGTGGTCAGAATATGAAATATTTATAGGCACTATTTCACACTTACCTGATTAAAAAAAAAAAAAATTTGATATAGAAAATACATTCCCTGAGAAGAAATGTTTTGACAGGAGCTCCACTTTAATTATAACTTTAAGATCTTAAATTTTAACTTTTTATGTAAATTTTTTTTTTTCCTTTTGTGTTTTTTTCACTCAAGTTTTAAACTTTAGGATCTAAACCCAACCACTAAAATATCATATACACCTTACAATTTACAAATTAAAATCAGTATTTTTTTGCTAGAAAATTACTTATAATCCCCAAACATTCTAAGTAATTTTCTAGCAAAAAAAAAAATACTGATTTAATTTAAATGTTAAATTATATATATATATAATATTATATTTAATTTGAATATATATATTGGCCTAGATTCACAAAGCGATTACGCCTGTGTAAATGTTGTTAGACAGGAGTAATTTCGATTTACGAGCGTTTTTACGCTAGTCGAAATCCTCAAACCATGAAAAGACACCTGCGTGCTAAATTTCGACTTTATTACGTGTTAGTACGCCTTCAGATCTACGCTGCCTGAAAATTGCGGCCACTGGGCGGACTTCCTGTTGTTTTTCACCTTCATGGTATTAATGAGCTTTTGCCTGGAATCCACAAAATTTCGCTCTTCAAACGCAATCTCTTACGGCACCTTTAGTCATCTTTTTTTTCCGTTTCACTATACCAGCTTTTTGCTGGTCTAATATTAGACAGCCCATGTTAAGTATGGCCGTCGTTCCCGCGTCGAATTTCAACGTTTTTTCGATTTCTTTTATTATTTTTAACGTAAGTCGTCCGGGAATAGGAATGTTCGTAAACGCCGCTACTCAAACAACGAATGACGTCACGACGTGATTTCGCGCAATGCACGGCGGGAAATTCCTGAACAGAGCATGCGCAGTTCGATCGTCGCGGGGACGCGCTTAATTTAAATGCTTCACGCCCCCTACTCACGTATTTCGATTGCGCGGCGGAAAAAAAATACGATACAATAGCGTACGCGCAAAAAAACTACCTGAATTCGGCGTAGAGTCTGGTGATAGACGGCAGCGTAGCGTATTTCGATTACGCAGCGGAAGATTACATCTATGTGAATCTGCCCCATAATATTTAGATAGATAGATAGATAGATAGATAGATAGATAGATAGATAGATAGATAGATAGATAGATAGATAGATAGATAATCTATCTATATATATTAAAATTAAATATTATATATATTAAAATTAGTATTTTTTGCTAGAAATTTACTTAGAATCCACAAACATATATAGATATATATGTTTGGGGATTCTAAGTAATTTTCTAGCAAAAAAAATACTGACCTTAATTTAAATATTATGGGCCAGATTCACAGAGCCATTACGCCTGTCTAACTGGTGTTAGACTGGAGTAATTTCAAATTACGCACGTTTTCTAGCTAGTCGGAAGCCTCAAACCATGAATAGACGGCTGCGGGCTACAATTCGACTGGATTACGTGTTCGTACGCCTTCGGATCTACGCTGCAATAAAATTGCGGCCACTGGGTGGACTTCCCGTCGTTTTCCGCGTCGGGGTATGCTAATGAGCTTTTGCCGGCGATCCCCGAAATTACGATCTTCAATCGCAATCTCTTACGGCACCTTTAGTCATCTTTTTTTTGCGTAACACTATACCAGCTTTTTGCTGGTCTAATATTAGACAGCCCATGTTAAGTATGGCCGTCGTTCCCGCGTCGAATTTCTACGTTTTCCGACGTCTTTTATTATTTTCAACGTAAGTCGTCCGGGAATAGGAATGTTCGTGAACGACGCTACTCAAACAACGAATGACATAACGACGTGATTTTGCGCAATGCACGTCGGGAAATTTCTGAACGGAGCATGCGCAGTTCGATCGCCGCGGGGACGCGCTTAATTTAAATGCTTCACGCCCCCCAATCGCGTATTTCGATTACGCCGCGAGAAATAGACTACGCCGCCGTAGCGTACGGGCAAAAATCTACCAGGATTCGGTGTAGAGCCTGGTGAAATACGGCAGCGTAGAGTATTTCGATTATGCAGCGCAATATTAAGTGTATCTGAATCTGGCCCTATATATATATATATATATATATATATATATATATATATATATATATATATATTATATATATTACATTTAATTTAACAATTTTAATATATATATATATATATATATAATATTTATATTTAATTTTAATATATATATATATATAAATAATATTTTATTTTAATTTTAATATATATATATTTATGTTTGGGGATTCTAAGTATTTTTCTAGCAAACAAAATACTGATTTTATTTTATATATATATATGCCCCGAGCCCAGTCATTGTTGTGCGGCCCAAGGCAGCATAGATGTGCAACTTCCAGGGGTCGCCCTTTCTTTCTTGAACCTGAAGACTTTTGTGGCCTGGGAGACCTTAGGGTGCCTCCAAGGAGAGTAGTAATGCAGTGCGCAGGGCTGTCTTTAACACAGGGCAAAAGGGGCAGCTGACCCGGTCCCAGACATTGTTGTGGGGCCCAAGGCAGCTTTCCCTTGAGCCCACCAATAGTTGATAAGTGGATTCGAGAGGGCCCAACAAAATGTTTGCTCGGAGTCCAATCAGAATTAAAGACGAGCCTGGCAGTGCGCATAGCGTGCCATAGCGAACAGTGGGTGTGGGCAAACTGCTCTTGATGTCATCATTGCCCTACCCCTGGGCAGTTACCCGCAGCTCCCAGGCGGCAGCAGATTTGTGTGTGACTTTCTTGGTTACTCGAGGAGCCACAGCCCAGTCTGAATAATATTTTTGGGTTTCAGTTCTGCCTGAAACCCGGACACATAATTTAAAACCCAGACCGCCCTGGTGAATCCTGGACAGGTGGCAACCCTAGGCCACACAACTCCTCCCCCTGCTTCTAAAAGTAATCCAGCGGCTATTAGGCTGCTCGGATCACTTTTATCAGAAAAAGAATCGCTCGTCTCTCGGCTGCCCCCCCCCCGCCATCCTCGGTGAGGGAATCAGGAAGTGAGGTGTTGTGGCTTCACTGCCCAGTTCCCCACTGTGCATGCGTGAGAAGCGCGGTGCGCCCTCACTGGTCTCCGCTCTCTCCTGGGACCAGTGTGTTTCCCAGAAGACAGCGGGGGGGGGGGGAGTGGCATGACTCCCATGGGAGTTTATGCCCGGAAGTGGGTGCAGATACCTGTCTTAGACCTGCACCCCCCTCCCCCTAAAGCAGGGGTCTCAAACTGGCGGCCCTCCAGCGTTTGCAAAACTACAAGTCCCATGAGGCATTGCAAGGCTGACAGTTACAAGCATGACTCCCACCGGCAAAGGCATGATGGGATTTGTAGTTTTGCAACAGCTGGAGGACCACTAGTTTGAGACCCCTGCCCTAAAGGGTGCCAAATGTGACACCGGAGGGGTTCTGAAAAATGGAAGTTCCATTTTTGGGTGGAACTCTGCTTTAAAACCGGTAATGTTAATGTACGTTGGGGGTCTTGAAGTGGTTAACATGGTAATGTTCTCTGCCGCATACATTAAAATATTCACATGATCCCGCCATAAAGGTCCTGGTTTTGGGGTGACAACGGTCTCCTGATTGTGCTCCTGTGTTGTCACCCTATCCCATGCACCCCCTGGTGGTGACTACCAGAGGCCGCACATTGCATTATCAGGAAACCGGTCCGGAGCAATGATGTGCAGACGACACTGGAGGGAGTGCATGTAGACAAGAAATGGCTGGAAGAGACTGGAGGAGACCAGCAGCACTGCTATGTAAGAGGTGAGATCTATCACAAAGGGGTTAATGATCCCTCCGCCACACTCTGTTGGTTTTCCTGCACACATAGAGGAGGCGCAGAGCCAGACGTTGGCTCTTTTTTTCCTGCACACTCATCTCTACATTCAGTTCCTGAAAAAAAAAAAAAAAACTTGAAAAACCCGTCTAAACGACCGCAGATTTTTTATTCCCTGGAATATTTCCAGATCATAATTCCGCTTCTTGATCTTTGCGCTCAACTGAAAGCGCCAACAAACCCTGTAAATGTAGGGAGGTGTGAGGATTTAAAAGTGTATTATGTTTTTTTTTTTTGTTGGTTGTTTTGTTTATTTGTATATGTTTGTTACGTATAGCGCTACCCCCGCAGGAGCCGCTGGTTAGATTTGGGATCAGCGTGTCACCTTTGTAGCATGTCTAGGGGTAGGATGAGAAGTAGATGGGGTGAGTAGTAATGGAATGTCCGAACAGCAAGGTGTCGTTTTCTGTGCTTTTATTCTTGTGCCCAACGCGGCAAACAGGTAACTTCAGGTGAATACAGGAAAAGTGGTGAAAGAAGAAGTTGCAGATTCAGGCCTCAACTTTGAAGAAGCAGTTTTTTGCTTCAGGCATGGGCCCCCTGGAGCAGAGAACCGGGGGGGGGGGGGGGTGCTGCCGCCTGAAATTGGGGCCCTGGGGATCTCCAGACCCCTAAAAAAATGGCCTTTTAATAAAAAAATAAAATAAAAATATAGTAAAAAAATATATATTTTTTTTTTATAAAAAAAAATAAAAAAAATGGGGGTTGCCATCTGGGGCCCTCCGGACCTCTAAAAAAAAAGAAAGAAAAAAAAATTGCCCCTTTAATAAAAAATAAAATAAATTAAAAAAATATAGGGCCAGATTCAGGTACCCGTACATTTGCGCAGCGTATCCGAGATACGCTACGCAGCCGTATTTTACCAGGCTCTACACCGAATTCTGGTAGATTTTTGCCCGTACGATACGGCGGCGTAGTCTATTTCTCGCCGCGTAATCGAAATACGCTATTAAGGGGCGTGAAGCATTTAAATTAGGCGCGTCCCCGCGGGAGATCGAACTGCGCATGCTCCGTTCAGAAATTTCCCGCTGTGCATTGCGCGAAATAACGTCGATACGTCATTCGTTGTTTGAGTAGCGTCGTTTACGGACATTCCTATTCCCGGACGTTTTATGTCAAAAATGAAATTTGGGCCCTGGGGATCTCCGGGCCCCTGGGGACCTCCAGACCTCCAGACCCCTAAAAAAATGGCCTTTTAATAAAAAAATAAAATAAAAATATAGTAAAAAATATATATATTTTTTTTATAAAAAAAAATAAAAAAAATGGGGGTTGCCATCTGGGGCCCTCCGGACCTCTAAAAAAAAAGAAAGAAAAAAAAATTGCCCCTTTAATAAAAAATAAAATAAATTAAAAAAATATAGGGCCAGATTCAGGTACACGTACATTTGCGCAGCGTATCCGAGATACGCTACGCAGCCGTATTTTACCAGGCTCTACACCGAATTCTGGTAGATTTTTGCCCGTACGATACGGCGGCGTAGTCTATTTCTCGCCGCGTAATCGAAATACGCTATTAAGGGGCGTGAAGCATTTAAATTAGGCGCGTCCCCACGGGCGATCGAACTGCGCATGCTCCGTTCAGAAATTTCCCGCCGTGCATTGCGCGAAATAACGTCGATACGTCATTCGTTTGAGTAGCGTCGTTTACGGACATTCCTATTCCCGGACGTTTTACGTCAAAAATAAAAAAAGACATGGGAAAACGTTGATATTCGACGCGGGAACGACGGCCATACTTAACATGGGCTGTCTTATATTAGACCAGCAAAAAGCTGGTATAGTATTACGCAGCTAAAAGATGACTAAAGATGCCGTAAGAGATTGCGATAGACGTTCGTAATTTCGTGGATAGTCGGCAAAAGCTAATTTGCATACCCCGACGCGGAAAACGACGGGAACTCCACCCAGCGGCCGCAATTTTATTGCAGCGTAGATCCGAAGGCGTACGAACACGTAAGCCAGTCGGATTGAAGCGCAAAGCTGTCTTTTCATGGTTTGAGGATTCAGAGTAGTGAAAAAACGTGCGTAATTAGAAAGTACTCCAGTCTAACACCAGTTAGACAGGAGTTACGGCTCTGTGAATCTGGCCCATACTTTTTTATAAAAAATAAATAAAAGGGGGTTGCCATCTGGGGCCCTGGGGGCCTCCGGACCTCTAAAAAAAAATGAAAGAAAAAAAATTGGCCCTTTAATAAAAAATAAAATAAAAATATATTAAAAAAATATACTTTTTTATAAAAAATACATAAAAAAAGAGGGGGTTGCTATCTGGGGCCCTGGGGGCCTCCGGGCTCCTGGTGACCTCCGTACCCCTAAAAAAAAAAAAGGGGTGTTCCCATCCGGGCCCCTGGGGACCCCCAGGCCCCCTACAGGTGTACTGCCTGTACCCCCCTAATGGCGGCCCTGTAGAAGTGGGGTCCCAGTAAGTCTCTGGGGCCCCTCTGCAGCTTTAGTTGCTCTGGGCCATGAGGACCGAGAGTCAGGAACTCTGCGTAGGCCATCTCGCCGGGGGCCCGTGACGTGCGCACACCCTAAAGGTGGGTGCCGCACCCGGATCCAACCTCGAACTCCCGACGCCAAAATGGCGGCCTCAAGAAGTACCCTCCCCCAGCATGCTCCGCGAGGGAAAACCCCCTCTGATTGGCTGCTGGCAAGAAGGCGCTCTCACTGGTCTCCACTGCCGCCACCTGCCGTTCCAAGATGGAAAGGCATCCTTGGAACACAGAATGAAACAACAGCACAGCACTAAACTAAACTAACACAAATCGCACAGATGAGAGCTGAGTAATTCTCTCATCCCCCTCTAAATTTAAACAGCGTCCATACTTAGAAGTACAGGGGAGCTACATATGTAAAAGAAAACATTTTTTTCAAAAATGAGAGGGGGAGGGAAGGAGGGGAGGGAGAGAGGAAGGAAGGGGGAGAGGGAGAGAGGGGGGGAAGAGAGGGGGAGAGGGGGAAAGAGAGGGGGGGAGAGAAAGAAAGGGGGAGAGAGAGGGGAAGAAAGGGGTGGGAGAGAGAAAGAGGGGGAGGAAGATGGAGAAAGAGAGGGGAGAGGGGGGAGAGAGGGATAGAGAAAGATAGGGGGTAGTGAGGGGGAAGGGGAGGAGAGAAAGAGAGGGGAGAGAGAAAGATGGTGGAGGGAGGCAGAGAGGGAGAAAGAAAGGGGGAGGGAGAGGGGAGAGGAGAAGAGAGAGGTGGAGAAAGAGAGAACAGGGTGGAGAAAGAGAGGGGAAGGAGAGAGAGAGGGGAGAGGGAGAAAGAGAGGGGGAGAGAAAGTGGGAGAGAGGGATAGAGAAAGAGAGAGGGGAGACAGATAGGGGGGAGAGTGAGAGGGAGGAGAGAGGAGGGAGAAGAAGATCGGAGAGTGGGAGAGAGAGAGGGTGGAGAAAGAAAGGGGGAGGGAGAGAGGGGAGAAAGAGAGGGATAGAGAGAGGGAGGGGAAGGAGGAGAGCAAGGGGGAGGGAGGGAGAGAGAGATAGAGAGGGAGGGATAGAAAGAGAGGGATGGATAAAGAGAGAGGGAGGGAGAGAGAGAGGGGGGAGAGAAAGAAAGGGGAGGGAGAGAGAGAGAGAGAGAGAGAGAGAGAGAGAGAGGAGAGAGAAAGAACGGGGAGGGAGAGAGGGTGGGAGAGAGAGAAAGAAAGGGGAAGAAAGTAAGGGGGAGGGAGAGAGAGGAGGAGAGAGTGGGAGAGGGAGAGGGGAGAGAGAGAACAGGATGGAGAAAGAGAGGGGAGGGAGAGACAGAGGGGGAGAGAGGGGGGGAGAAAAAGTGAGAGAGAGGGAAAGAGAAAGAGAGAGGGGAGACAAAGAGAGGAGAGAGGAGGAATAGGAGGGAGGAAGAGTGGGAGGAAGAGAGAGAGAGGGGCGGAGAAAGAAAGGGAGAGGGAGGGGGAGAAAAAGAGGGGGGAGAGAGAGAGGGAGAGGGAGGGAGAGAGAGAGGGGGGAGAGAGAGAGAGAGAGAGGGAGAGATAGAGAGGGGGAGAGAGAAAGAGAGAGGAAGGGGATATATATAAATATTTTTATTTTCTCTGATTGGACGAGGTAGAGCGACGCCACATTCTCCTCCACATCCACTTGGAGAACATCTTGTTCATTCAAAAAAATACAATGCATTCTATGAATAGCAGCGGTACTCAGTGAGCGCCTCCTTGTGGTCAGTGTGCATTGTCACAGCTGATTTCATACTTTGTAGAACCTGGACAGGACCCAGAAAATCGTGGCGCTCGCCGTAGTAGTGCTGACTACTACGGTGATTGCGTCTCGTATTTACAGGTATTTTTTTTTGGTTTGTCAGCACCCATAGCCCCCCCCCCACCTTAATTCACGGTGGCAGAACCACTCCCCAGCTTCTCAAATCCGGCAGCCCCCCCATTCCCAATTTGCGCCCCCCCCTGCTTCTGAACTTGTGAAACTTCCACCGCTTCTCAATTTGCAGCGGCAGCACCCCCCCCCGGTTCTCTGCTCCAGGGGGCCCATGCCTGAAGCTGTGTAAGGGGCCCCAAAATTCCTGATGGCGGCCCTGAGAACACCTGTCAGGTTTTATTGCTGTCCCTTTAAGCAGCGTTAATTCAGTTGACTAAAATATTGTCGTTTACTTAAAGCGGAGGTTCACCCTAAATATAAGCTCTCCCATGTGATCCAGCATACTGGCGTCAGCGCCAGTATGCTGTTTTTTTTTTTTTTAATCCCCCACTTACGGCGTTTTTCGGAGGGCGTGACGCGCCATAGCCGTAGGACTCGGAGAAATACGGCGCCTGCGCAGTCAGCTCCTAGGTCTGTGCGCAGACGCCGCATTTTCACCGAGATTACCCGAGTCCTTATCGGGTATTTTCGGAAGATGTGACGCGCTATACTGGCGCCGTCCACCACGGGGGTAAGAGATTAAAATACAACATAATACAGTAAGTGATGGATTAAAAAAAAAAAAAAACAGCATACTGGCGCTGACACCAGTATGCTGGATCACATGGGAGGGCTTATATTTAGGGTGAACCACCTCTTTAATTAATGCTATCTTAGTCAACTAAAAATAAGATTAAAACAATTCGGATTCGGGGCATGATTGAGCATCAAACTGCTGCTATTTTATTCCCCAGGGTCTCTGCTGTCAGAAAATGTTTGGGTGTTTTAACTAATCTTTAGGACTAATATATATATATATATATATATATATATATATATATATATTTTAATAATTAAAAAATCTCCGGCAGTGAAAGGGTTAATAGCGCTTCTCTATATTGCAGAAAGTCAAAAGTCCGTCCACCTTAAAGTGATATCTCAATCAGAAGTGGAGTGTGGAGGGAAGAGCCATCTGCCAGCTTGTTGTTGTTCCTTGGGAAACCCAACAGAGAAAATTAGCATTAGAATTGCCGGCTTTGTTCCACTCACGCCTGGGAGTTTTGGATATTCCTTTCCACCTCGGGCTGTTCCAGTTCCCTTGATTGCCTCTTCCGTAATCAAGGCCGGTGCTACCAATGGAATGAATGGAAGCAAGCAAGCTGCATTGATGGACACTGCTGAGGTTGCATTTGATGGGCTTTGTGAGGTTACATTTGATATTTGATGGGCGCTAGTAAGGCTGCATTTGATGAGGCGCTAGTGAGGTTGCATTTGATGAGGCGCTGGTGAGGTTGCATTTGATGGGCGCTGGTGAGGCTGCATTTGATGAGGCGCTAGTGAGGTTGCATTTGATGAGGCGCTAGTGAGGTTGCATTTGATGGGCGCTAGTGAGGTTGCATTTGATGGGCGCTGGTGAGGTTGCATTGATGGGCACTGGTGAGGTTGCATTTGATGAGGCCCTAGTGAGGCTGCATTTGATGGGGCACTAGTGAGGCTGCATTTGATGGCCACTGGTGAAGCTGCATTTTATGGGTGCTGGTGAGGTCGTATTTGATGAGGCGCTAGTGAGGCTGCATTTGATGGGCGCTGGTGAGGTCGTATTTGATGAGGCGCTAGTGAGGCTGCATTTAATGGGTGCTGGTGAGGATGCATTTGATGGGCGCTGGTGAGGATGCATTTGATGGGCGCTGGTGAGGATGCATTTGATGGGCGCTGGTGAGGCTGCATTTGATGAGGCACTAGTGAGGTTGCATTTGATGGGCGCTGGTGAGGTTGCATTTGATGGGCGCTGGTGAGGTTGCATTTGATGAGGCGCTGGTGAGGTTGCATTTGATGAGGCGCTGGTGAGGTTGCATTTGATGAGGTGCTGGTGAGGTTGCATTTGATGAGGCGCTGGTGAGGTTGCATTTGATGAGGCGCTGGTGAGGTTGCATTTGATGAGGCGCTGGTGAGGTTGCATTTGATGAGGCGCTGGTGAGGTTGCATTTGATGAGGCGCTGGTGAGGTTGCATTTGATGAGGCGCTGGTGAGGTTGCATTTGATGAGGCGCTGGTGAGGTTGCATTTGATGAGGCGCTGGTGAGGTTGCATTTGATGAGGCGCTGGTGAGGTTGCATTTGATGAGGCTCTGGTGAGGTTGAATTTGATGAGGCGCTGGTGAGGTTGCATTTGATGGGCGCTGGTGAGGCTGCATTTGATGGGCGCTGGTGAGGCTACATTTGATGAGGTGCTGGTGAGGTTGCATTTGATGTTTGATGGGCACTGGTGAGGTTGCATTTGATGAGGCCCTAGTGAGGCTGCATTTGATGGGGCACTGGTGAGGAATCATTTGATGAGGTGCTGGTGAGGTTGCATTTGATGTTTGATGGGCACTGGTGAGGCTGCATTTGATGAGGCCCTAGTGAGGCTGCATTTGATGGGGCACTGGTGAGGAATCATTTGATGAGGTGCTGGTGAGGTTGCATTTGATGTTTGATGGGCACTGGTGAGGTTGCATTTGATGAGGCCCTAGTGAGGCTGCATTTGATGGGGCACTGGTGAGGAATCATTTGATGAGGTGCTGGTGAGGTTGCATTTGATGTTTGATGGGCACTGGTGAGGTTGCATTTGATGAGGCCCTAGTGAGGCTGCATTTGATGGGGCACTGGTGAGGAATCATTTGATGAGGTGCTGGTGAGGTTGCATTTGATGTTTGATGGGCACTGGTGAGGTTGCATTTGATGAGGCCCTAGTGAGGCTGCATTTGATGGGGCACTGGTGAGGAATCATTTGATGAGGTGCTGGTGAGGCTGCATTTGATGAGCACTTCATCAAAAAGGTGGGGTATACATGGGGATGGCAAAAGGGGTGGAGCTAAAATTAGATTTTGCCTAGGGCAGGGGTCTCCAAACTTTCTAAGCAAAGGGCCAGTTAACTGTCCTTCAGAGTTTACGAGGGCCGGACGGTGGTCTGTAGGATTCGAAAAGGTCCTGACATCAGTGGGAAGAATGAATGCCCTATTGCTTCATGGTGAGTAATTGTGTCCCGCCATTGGGTCCCATTGTTGGTGTCATTGAGAAAAACTGTGCCCCGTTGTTGGTGTCATTATGAGGAATTGTGTCCCATCGTTAGTGTCATTGGGCCCCTTTGTTGGTGTCAGTAGGAGAAACTATGTCTCATTGTTGGTATCAGTGGATGAAATTGTGCCCCAAGGGCCAGATAAAAGCAAGCAAAAAGCAAGCCCCCGGGCCGCAGTTTGGAGACCACTGGCCTAGGGTATCGAGAATCCTTGCCCTGTCCATAATATAAAACAATATAAATGTGCAGCAAGGGTGGCTGGAACCCCTCATAATGGGCACAGCAGGTGTACAGACCCCAGAACTCAGTGCAGGAATTGTGGGAACTCCTTATATTGGCCCAAAAAAATCTGCAGACACTGGAACTGAGCACAGGGATGGTGGGAAGCCCTTATATGGGCACAGTGGGTATCCAGACCCATAAACTTGGTGCACAGCAGGTGTACAGACCTGGGAGCTCAGCGCAGGGATGGTGGGAACCCTTTGTAATGGGAACATCAGGTCATGTGTACAGACCTGGGATCTCAGAGCAGGGATGGTGGGAACCCCTCATAATGGGCACAGGTGTACAGACCTAGGATCTCAGGGCAGTAATGGTGGGAACCCCTCATAATGAGCACAGAAGGTGTGTAAACCTGGGAACTCAGCACAGGGATGGTGAAACCCCTCATAATGGGCAAAGCCGGTGTACAGACCTGGGAACTCAGCACAGGGATGGTGGGAACCCCTCATAATGAGCACAGCAGAAGTACAGCCCCAGGAACTCAGCACAGCACAGGGATGGTGGAAACCCCTCATAATGGGCACAACAGGTGTACAAACCTATTAACTCACCAACAGAGTCCCTAAGAGGTAGAAGAATTTGGTGTTTAACTCTCCAGCAGCTGAGAAATTTGACTTTTGGGTGGAAGGGCCCCCCCCCTGGATCATTGGTTTTGGCAAGAGCCTCCCTAAAATGATCCTTCATCACAGATCCTTTTATCCTTCTCTGCGTCTCGTCGTGTGTTTTCTGGTTCCCCATAAATGGTGTATCTTGTCTTGGAGGACAATGAGGTTGGAGGACGAGCTGCACCAATAAAAGAGCCAGCGACAGCTGCGTGTATCGGGTACAGCTGGATGCCCACACTGGGGGCTTTGTGTCCTCCGCCCTCCCCGTGTCGGAGGTCTGAGGCCGTACAATGTTCAAAAAACCGACAGATGCCAAAATTACAGCTTCGTCTTTGAACACTAAAGTCTTTCATTTTGGCGTAATCTGGGGCAGGCAAAGGGGGGGGGGGGGGCAGTGTCACGGGGCGGACGGACGCAAACAGCTGCCGTCTCTGTGAAGACTTGGAAAATTTTCCATGGCGGTCGTCAAAGGGCAACTGACGTTTTATTTATTTTTTACTTTTTTTCAGAAGTTATAAAATAGTTAAAATATTTGGGGCAACTAGGTAATTCTAAAGGCTAGCCAAGGTTGGGCTACTGCATGACCAAAGTGGGCCCTGGCCTAAGTCACCACCACTGCCAGCAAGATTAAGGAGCTGACCACTCCCTACAAATATGACCTACTGACCACGCCCTACAAATATGACCTACTGACCACACCCTACAAATATGACCTGCTGACCACGCCCTACAAATATGACCTGCTGACCACGCCCTACAAATATGACCTGCTGACCACGCCCTACAAATATGACCTACTGACCACTCCCTACAAATATGACCTGCTGAACACGCCCTACAAATATGACCTACCGACCACGCCCTACAAATATGACCTACTGACCACTCCCTACAAATATGACCCACTGACCACTCCCTACAAATATGACCCACTGACCACGCCCTACAAAAATGACCTACTGACAACTCCCTACAAATATGACCTGCTGACCACTCCCTACAAATATGACCTGCTGACCACGCCCTACAAATATGACCCACTGACCACACCCTGCAAATATGACCTACTGACCACACCCTACAAATATGACCTACTGACCACTCCCTACAAATATGACCTACTGACCACTCCCTACAAATATGACCTGCTGACCACACCCTACAAATATGACCTGCTGACCACACCCTACAAATATGACCTACTGACCACTCCCTACAAATATGACCTGCTGACCACACCCTACAAATATGACCTACTGACCACTCCCTACAAATATGACCTGCTGACCACGCCCTACAAATATGACCTACCGACCACGCCCTACAAATATGACCTACTGACCACTCCCTACAAATATGACCCACTGACCACTCCCTACAAATATGACCCACTGACCACGCCCTACAAAAATGACCTACTGACAACTCCCTACAAATATGACCTGCTGACCACTCCCTACAAATATGACCTGCTGACCACACCCTCCAAATATGACCTACTGACCACTCCCTACAAATATGACCTACTGACCACTCCCTACAAATATGACCTACTGACCACTCCCTACAAATATGACCCACTGACCACTCCCTACAAATATGACCCACTGACCACTCCCTACAAAAATGACCTACTGACAACTCCCTACAAATATGACCTACTGACCACACCCTACAAATATGACCTACTGACCACTCCCTACAAATATGACCTGCTGACCACTCCCTACAAATATGACCTGCTGACCACTCCCTACAAATATGACCTGCTGACCACTCCCTACAAATATGACCTGCTGACCACTCCCTACAAATATGACCTGCTGACCACTCCCTACAAATATGACCTGCTGACCACTCCCTACAAATATGACCTGCTGACCACACCCTACAAATATGACCTACCGACCACTCCCTACAAATATGACCTACCGACCACACCCTACAAATATGACCTGCCGACCACTCCCTACTAATATGACCTACTGACCACGCCCTACAAATATGACCTACTGACCACTCCCTACAAATATGACCTACTGACCACGCCCTACAAATATGACCTACCGACCACACCCTACAAATATGACCTACTGACCACTCCCTACAAATATGACCTACTGACCATGCCCTACAAATATGACCTACCGACCACTCCCTACAAATATGGCCTACCGACCACTCCCTACAAATATGACCTACCGACCACGCCCCACAAATATGACCTAGTGACCACTCCCTACAAATATGACCAACTGACCACTCCCTACAAATATGACCTGCTGACCACGCCCAGTTCTTATGTAGGTGGGCGGTCAGTGGTTGGTAAATCCGTGGCTCAATTGCTTACTTTTACTGACCCCCCTCAACACCTATGTGGATGAGCCCTTAGGCAAAAAATAAATAAAAAAGTGATCTACTGATTACAGCCAACAAATAAGATCTTTTGATCACATACAAAAAAGAGAAAGCCAAAGAGAGAAAAAAAATGTGCTCTACTGATGGCAGCAAAATAAAAATGTAATCCTCTGATTAGAGTAAAAAAAAAAAAAATGATAAACCGATCACAGAAAATAAAAAGGGTAAATTGTGCTCTAAATCGCAGCAAAAAATAAATAAAAAAATTAATCCTCTGATCACCATTAAAAAAAATGATCTACTAATCATGACCAACAAATATTTGCTGATCAAAGTAAAAAAAAAAAAAAAAAAAAATTGATAAAACCGATCACAGAGAAAAAATTCAGGGGGGGGGGGGGATAAATTGTGCTCTAAATCACAGCAAACAAAGAAAAAATAAGTGGTCCTTCGATCACAGCCAAAAAAAATAAAAGATTATCTACTAAGCGTAGCCAACAAATATCTGCTAATATAAGAAATATATGATTTACGGGAATTCCGTGTTTCTCGCGAGTACAGCAAAATATTCAAATTAATAGGCTGCTAACATAGAAATATAGCCGATGAGTGTGATCTACTGATTGCAGCAAAAAAGAAAATAAAATTTGATTGATCACACAGAGAACAAAAAAAAAAGAAAACAAAAGGAGGGGAAAAAAACCTGTGATCCACACTGATCACAGCAAAAAAATAAAATAAAAGTGATCTACTGATTACAGCCAACAAATATGATCTGCTCACAGAGGGAAAAAAAACAGAGGGGAAAAAACAACACAAAAACCTACTGATCACAGCAAAAAAAAAAAGTGATCTACCGATTTACAGCCAACAAATATCAAATCTGCTCACAGAGAAAAAAAAGAAAACAAAAGGGGGAAAAAAACCTGTGATCTGCTGATCACACCCAAAAAAGGTGATCTACTGATTACAGCTAACAAATATGATCTACTGAACTGATCACAGAAAAAGAAAACCAAAGGGGGAAAAACAACCAAAATAAACCCCCTGTGATCTACTCATCACAGCAACAAAAATAAAATCAAAAGTGATCTACTGATTAAGAGATAAAAAAAAACCCAAGGGGAAAAAAATTGTGATCCACTGATCACAGCCAAAAAAAAAAAGGATATACTGATTACAGCCAACAAATATGATCTGCTTACAGAGAAAAAAAAAAAAAAACAAAGGGGGAAAAAACAAAAAACACAGGGATTTTTTTGTTGTTGTTTTTTTCCCCCTTTGGTTTTTCTTTTTTTCTCTCTGTGATCAGAAGATCATATTTGTTGGCTGTAATCAGTATATCCTTTTTGTTTGGCTGTGATCAGTGTGTATATTACATTTTTTTTTGTTGTTGATCTACTGAGGGGGGGGTGGGGTGCTCTACTGCTTGCTAGTGTTGAGCGGAATACGCCATATTCGATTTTGCGATTTTGCGCGAATATACAGAAGAATATTCGCTAATATCGAATATCCAACCGGTCACAGCAAAAACAAACGCAAAAAAACAATATTTACCGATCACAACAAAAGTGATTTACTAATTGCAGCACATTCATAGAGAGAGAAAAAAATAAATCCTCTGATCACAGCCAAAAAATCAAACAACAAACAAAAAAATAACAACAAAAAAAATAAAACTGTGCTACTGATCACAGCAAAAAAAAAGAAAAACAATTGAAATCTACTGGTTACAGCCAAGAAAAATAATAATGATGA